>BPLS01000577.1:271208-300138 GCA_019656275.1 Rhododendron kiyosumense
GAGCATCCACAATGGTAATAATCAAAACCAATAACCAAAATATGCCACGTCAGCATTTAATCATCCATTTAGTCCATAGTCAATTTTAACAATTTTTGATTTCACATTGGTTATTTTTGCATTCCTAACAAACCCCCCCCCCCCCCCCCCACAATGTATATTTGTCCAATCACAAACGAGTTTCAATTACACACCCGATCACACCAAATTAACGATTCCAATATGGGATATTTTTGAGTTATTAAGTTTTGAGTTTGGTTATTGAGTTTTGGTTATTGATAAAAATTATTAAGTTTAGTTATAAAATAAATGAAATTTGATTATTTGCTAAAAAACTTGTAACTTTGCTTACAAGGTGGATTTGGTTTCTTCCATCCTTTTCTCATCAATAGTATACTCTCTATCTCTCTCTCCCTCTCTCTCTCTCTCTCTCTCTCTCTCTATATAGTTTGCAGAGAACAACTACAGAGGAGGATCCAGTTTCTGAAATTCCGTTGCACCGAAAAAGAAAAGAAGATCTAGCTAGTTTTTTTCTATTTTTGATCAAAAGCCATTGGTTGAAGCCTAATTCGTTTTTTTTTTATCAGCAAATTTTTTTTATGAATCACTAAATTCAAAAATTACAGAGATTAAAAGGACAAGGCCAGGGCACAAAAAAATTAAAATTAATTACTTAATCTTCATAGGCACTCGAGACCCAAGCGCTGGTCAAAGACCAACAAAACCTTAAAAACACCCCGAAACCTGAAAAGCCACCTTACTCCTAAACTGTCACCACACCTGAACAAACAAACAAAAAAAACCTATGAAGAAAAAGTAGCTAGCTAGCTGCTGTTGCTGCTACTACTACTATTTTAGAAGAATCGTTTTTTTGCTTCTGGTAAACTTCCTGAAAATTTTTACTACTTTTTAAAAAGTTAATACATGCCATTTGTTTTTTTTTTTACACTGTTAATCTTGAGATATCGAGGACATTTTTTTTTATCGGTAACACTTTATTGAGGAAAACGATATTGATCAGGACATAATACATGTTATAGACTATTATTTCATATATACATATTCTTTACTGCGGACAAGTTTTGGGGTCTCACTCCAACAAATTTTTTTATCTATCTATCTCCACTCATTACTAAAAACAAAAAACTATTCTGAAAACCCAAACCAAACAGGACCTACGAGATTTTAGTGGTGATGACTGCGTCTCATGTTGATTTTTTGGTAATTAATTTCGTACCCTATATATGCTTCAATGTATAATGTTCGTCAATATTAATTTGTCATCCAGAAGCATATGACTTAATGGAAAAGAATTTCGTTTACCTGGGAAAAAAATCACAAAGAGTTTTGACAGAAGTTTATCTTGAGAAGACAACTCTTCCTTTATAGTATTGAACAAACTCTCTCATAGCTTGTCTTTGTTTATCTGTAGGGTTTTTTTTTTTTTTTTGACAAACGAAACATTTTATAAATCTTGAAATGGTAACATCGAGGGAGTGAAAATTAGGAGAAGAGTACAAAATTCTATCCAACCAAGGTTGGATAGGTAAAACGCCTAAATTTTCACTACAACTTCACTTTCCGAATCCCATCTAGATATCTTTTGAAGTCCTCCACTGTGTAAACCTTAATGTCAAACTTGGTTTTTATCCACATGACTACTCTAGTTTTGACAAGATCCACAACCGCCCATGCTTGTGCTGAACCATTGTTGAAAATGACCCCATTCCTCACTATCCAGATTGACCAAAGAGTTGCAAAGAAACAGACCTCCCAAATACATTTTTCCAAATTTCGAAACCCATTCTCGAACCACCACGATGCAAGCGCTACTAGAGAGAATGGGCAAACCCATTGAATTTTCCACCATTCCAGAATATTGGACCAAACTTCCCATGATACACGGCAACGTAGGAGCAGATGCTGGGGAGTTTCAACATTTTCGGAACAGAGGGGACACAAAGTCACCCTCTTCGAGTTTAATAAAATTTTCTTTTGCCGATAAAAAAAAAAAAAAAAACTCTCTCATAGCTTGGGATTAGTTATCGGAAATCTTCTCTCTTCTTTTCTTTTTTTCGTTTGGGTGAAGTTAATTAGTTTGAAACCTCTTAGTTAAGGTGTGTTGCACTAATTAAAATTATATTTTTTACTAATAAATACTTATTTTTTGAATTAAATGCATTAGTTAATTGTGATCTAATAAATTGATGGCATTAGCTGATTCATTTTGAATCCTGCGAAAAGATAATTGAATTGATTTATTACACCCAAAATAACTAACATTAATTTAAACTAACGAATCCAAATTACAGACATTTAAACTAATGAGTACATAACTGAATTTTTTTTTTTTTGGTAAACCATAACTGAAAATTTTGGATACAGAAGTGTTACCGAATAAATCACTTCGTACATTCCATACCGGTCGGTATCCTCCCGGAGAAGTACGAGTTTGGAACAATAAACAGGCCAATCAATTATATGAGGTTGAATGTCTGGTTTCAACGTATGGTTTTAAATAGCAGTACCGGGTTACATAAAGTGACGATCCCGATGTACAGGAGTACCGAACGATGCGCAATCGGGATCAAGTTCTGTACCGGTGGCAAATTTCAAGAAATCTTTTTTGGGTTACAAATATAATTCTAGCGCATTTATCAACCGCAACAGTCTACTATCAACTATAATAAACTGGTTTGAAAATCGGATAAAAAAAGATACGGAGTAGGAATCGGCCGACAGTCATGTGGTTTTCTAATTTCATCGATATATTGGCATGTAACGACATGTCATAGCCAAAAAAATTGATACGCAACAATGGTCGATAATCGAAATGCTAAACGAACACTATCGAAAACCTATTTTCAAGATTTCGTTAAATGAGAAAATGGGTACTCGGAAAAGGACTAGATATGGTGAATCAATTTCAATTGAAACCTAAAAATTAGAAAACCTTTGTTCTTTAAGAGGTTTAATTAGTACTTAAAAATCGAGTTCCTTAAAACATGGGCATGATTAGAATTTAAAACTACTCTTCAATAAAATTCAGCTGGAATCTCCATCTTTGAGATATAAGTAATGATGGAAAAAAAATGGAAATATAAAGTAATTATTAGAAAGCAATAAGTGTTCCTCATGAGCTCACAGGTTCCATTTTCACGGAGACCAAACATTCCAAACGTTTGGATCACTAAAGGTTATGTACGGTCCTTACCTTTAGGCCCTGGTATTTGTTGAGGTGCGCGTAAGTTGACCCGGACATCTGGTTATCAAAAATCTTTAAGTAAGAATCTAACGACCTTTTGTCAAATCCACGATTACGTGTGGGTAGATAGAGAGAATCTTTAAACTTTACTTATTAATTACTAGGAAAATTGTGTAGGTCACCTGAAACGAATAACTTAAATTTTTAAGCTTAAGCAACAATATATTGTAAACCTACTGAAGGAGTAAAAATATGATGGAATCAAACAAAAACATTGAGAAATTAGCCTCTTCTTTCTAAGAAATTTGATGATCAAAATGTACGTGTGTAGGTTTCATTTGATTCATTACTTACTTTGGTGGCAATTGATGAACTTTTTCGTGTCCAAATAACTCCGACTTTACGGTAAGGGTTGCTTCTGCATAGAGTAATTGACCTAATGGTTGACCGCAACAATAGTATGACTAACCAAGTACTGGAAATATATATCGCAAACACGCCAATAGTTTACCTTAAATGCAGGCCTATGTGAAATCGCGACTCAAGATGCCGCCTGTTTTTGCTTCATCTCTAATTAAAGAAAACGCTACTTTCAAGAAGTTTTTTCGTGCACAGATCAAGTGGGTGTAAGCCCTATATCTATTGTGAGTGTTTGTGCAAGCGTTGGAGCGTGTTGTGTGATTGTATGTGCCTAGCTTTTAGAAGTTGAGCATCACGTTGGCGGTGATTCATGAGCAAATATAATAATTTTCTGTTGTTAAAGGGGTATGAACTGGCGACGAAGAAGTCCATTGATCAAAGGTGGTAAAGCAAAGCAAATAATGGACTTCCATATTTGCCCAATCAAGGCCCAATTGTTTTACCCCTTGTACACTAGGCCCACCATGTTTGTCCGGGCTCTCCTATAAGGCCGCATTGATTTGTAAAGAGATAAGCCCATAATAAAACATCATCTTTTTGTACGGATGTTATACACATAGCTCCGTTTATTTAGGCGTAAAATGTTTTTCGGTAAAATATTTTATATATTTTTCGGTGTTTGATTGTATAAAAAAAATGGGAAAAACATTTTTGCATTAAATCTTTCGTAAGTTTTTTTCCCGAAATGAACCTGCTGTCTCATACTGCAATTCTCACTGCTCAGTAAGTCCTAACTCACGTTCAATTCTCTTATTCTCATCTCTCTACACTATTTTGCTGATTTCTAAAATTATTTTTTAAATGCCAACAAAATATCGCAAAATAAAATTTTGAAATTTCCGGGAAAAAAAAATTACATGGAAAACATTTTACATTATAAAACGTTTTACATCGACACAAACGGAGCCATAATCTTACAAAATGATGTCGTACATAATTTTCAACCCAACTACTTGCACATCAAATATGCACAACGATTGCAATGTGAAGCCCACTCCAAGTCCCATACAAGCAATTCAAGCCGTTCATCAGATGAAATACATTTTTTTTTCCGAAGGCTACCGCAAAAAATCATCTCAATCCAATAACTTTGAAAAAATATTTTCCATCTAATAAAAAACACTGATCAGTTGTATGAGATCTAGCGTGGGCCCCACACCACGATCTGTGCAAGATCGATGTGCACATTTTGCTATGCAACCAGACTTTCTGCATATGTCACATCAATGTGCGTGCGTGCGCGGCATATAGCATTACTCGGTAGAAAATAAAATGCCGCAATGCTCTGAATATCGTACATGCGAGAGTGCTATATTTGTCAATCCTTTTTAACCTTTCCTTTTCTCCAAACAACTTTTGAATTTTCAGGTTTAATGTGCCTATGTTTTGAATATTAGAGGCAAAGGTAAAAAACCTAATACCACACAGTACCATTTTTACGCCCGAGCTCACGTACAAAGAGAGAAGTATATAGGGTACGTCTACCTGTACAACCATCTCTGCTTCCATTCGTATAAGCCCGAGCTCACATACAAAGAGAGTTCTGTATATAGGGTACATCTACCTGTACAACCATCTCTTCTTCCATCTGTATAACTTGTGTATTGCATATACCTCAGGTCTAGTAAACAAAATACCATTAGGTACAAACAAACGCGCTCCTGTACCTCTGTGCAACCATCTATGCTTCCAACGACAACCGCCTTACCCTTTTTCTACATTTTCACCTCTTCCTCGCGCTGTGTGTATTTTAAAAAGGCAACTTTAAGTTAGCTGGGTCATTCTCCATGAGAGAACCAAATGTTGCTTTCACTAAGCCTCAACTGTAGAACCAGTTTGTGGGATTAAAAGAGAAGGTAGGTCCCTGATCCGATAGCCACTACCCCAGAAAGAAGCAAGACAGAGGCCCATGATAGCCATGGCAACGACTGAGCAAGCTGGGGGAACTGCTTGACTGCTCCCAAGGAATTGGGTGGCAAGGAGCCCTGCCAACGTAGAACTTTGCATTCCTGTGCACAATGAAATTGTTCTGCAAGCCTCTTCTTTTTGCCTGTGTCACAATTTCAAAAGAATTATTAGAAGGATTTAAACATAAAATGTCAATCTTCACATGCAACAGAATCAACTAAGCTCGGAGTCAGAACTCATTTTTTGCAAAGATACATGGGTCCTCCAAAAATTTGGTATGAAACCTGTTTTGTTTCACAAGAGAAATCAAGCAAACAATACCGGCTGTTTTGAGTATTTGGGGGAGGCTACGACTGGTGATTGAGAAAAAAAAGAGGACGGGGGAGGAAAACATGCCGTAGGAGATGCCTACCTATCTTCTCTCAACAAAATTAGACCGTTGTGCAGCCCAAAAAGGGGAATCTAGTAGTTGAAAACGGCCCACAACCACTATTCAATAAAATAGTCACGGCAACATGGAAGAGCTAAAAATTAGGTGATGTCACATGATGTTATTAGGTGGCAGGTTAGAGGACACAAGATAAAAGAACCCCAAAAGGTTGGGAAAGCACTCAAAAGCAGATGTATGATGTCTAAATGGTAAGTAGTAGCAGTAATATATATAGCAAATAACAGGGAACATTTATGATAAACAACAAAAGATTCCTACCCAATAAAAACCCTCCAGACACTCCTCGTGACACGTCTCCACACAAAAATGTCAAAATCACATGTCAAAACAGAGGACTGGTACTGATTATAAATTACTCCAAAAAGTCCCAACCACTCATGTTCGACTGGCATAATCTGGGGCATGGGGCAAGATGGTGTCACGTGAGTTCTGCCTCAATCAAGGATAGGAGCTCAGATACACTGAAGTTCATCAAAGATTGATGGAAGTATCTAACTGGTATGACCATACAAGCATCTACCCCGCCAAATATATGAACAATTTTCTCTTGTCCTAATTCCAACACTGGGAAAACATTAGGGATTGGCTTCTCTTCGATGTATGACACATAATTCTCATGCATTCATGCATGCACCTTCGCATTGTGGCCTATTGCTAATGGTTGCAGTCTAAAATCTCAAGAATTCTTTGAAACAGTCGGCATTGCCAACACCATACGTAAAAAGAAAGAAAAAGAGTGCAGCTTTGTTACACTAATGCAGTCTCGCATCAGGAGAGGATGAACAACAAGAAAATTACCTTAAAAATGGAAGTTTGGAGATCCAATATCCCAGGGTAAATGCCACGGCATGAAATATCAACACAGGACCAATCAATCGCAAACCCTCAGCTGAAAGAATTTGGCTCTGATTAATAGCTAGAGGGCTACCAATACATAGCGAAGTGCAAACCATTGCAACAAGTGGCATCACAGGTTGAAGAACGTTTACTACAGGTTTTGCATAAGTATTTAGCACTAGCCCGAGTGTGATTGGAACAAGAACAACCTGTGCATAAATTAAATTTATCAAGAAAACCAATTAAAGAACAATACAAGAAGACACAATCCAACTTATCAAAAAAAGAAAAAAACACACAATCCAACCATAAACTTTCCTAAGTTGTCCAATACCTGCAAAATTGATTTCGACATGGCAACTGCGTCGACCGGGACACAAGACCCAATGAGAAGGCCAGTTAAAATTGGAGTAGCAAGAACTGATGCAATGGTGGTTGAGCTGGTCAAGAGAATGCTCAAGGCCACGTCCCCTTTGCTCAAGAAGCTAGCATAGCTGGATAGCTGAGCCCCAGCAACGCAAGACATGAGGACGAAACCAGCATAGAACATCGGAGGCATGTGGAATGCCCTTGCCACCAACACACCAAGAGCTGGTTTCACCGCATATTGAGACACAAACCCTAAAGACAGAGGTAGAGGTCTGCAATAAACAAAATTCAAAGGAATTTAAAAGCACATTCAAGCAAGAAGATCGAGTTTTAAAAGCTAGGAAGAGATTTGACCTTTTAAATGCAAGAGCAAAATCATCAATGGATAGTTTAATTCCGATCGACAACATGATCCCTCCAAGAGCAGGGGCGTACAATTCCTTTGATACCCTGCACTTGGCAATTTCCAAAAGCAAAATTATGTATCTTTTGAATCAATTTCCGTAAATTAAATAGATCAAACTGAGGCTCACTAAAAAAAATACACAGACGAATATTCTCCCACGCTGATTCCATTACTACAAATTTCAAACTATTTATAGAACTGAAAAGGAATAAATTCTGAACTAAATTAGTTAAGAAATAAATAATTCTAACATAAATTTTAGGTCTCCGGCTTAGATGGCATGGAACATGAGTAACTATTCTAAACAATTAATAAAAGCACTGTATTATATGGCACTTGATAAGGACTAAATAAATTAGAGCTGCAAACAGTCGAGCCCAAGGAATTGAGCTCGAGCTTGGCTCATTTAACGTCGAGGTGTTTGAGTTTGGTTCGTTTACTACACGAGCCTCTATAAATGACCCAACCCTCTACAAACTGTCCAAGTTTATATAATCGAGCCAAGTTACATTTAACTCAAGCTCGGCTCTTTTATTAAACGAGCTTAAAACCTCGAGCTCGAGCTGCTCACAAACGGTGAATCGTTTCCCGCCCTACGTCGGAGACGCGGAGTAATACTTAAAACTTACAGTACAACAAAGCTTGCATAAAGTCAATGGAATTAAACAATTAGTTTCACGGTCAAACATAAGCAATTGAAAGCAATGTCGACTCAAATTGAATAAAAAGACAAATACGACTGACAGAAAATATATTCTCACCAAGTGAAAGTCGAAGGCTGAGCGAGGGCGGCAACGGCAGTGAGCGCCACGACGAACGGAAGCATCGCCGATAGGATTTGCGACGAGTCGGACTTCGCCCCTGCTTGCGACACGTGGCTAGGGTTCGTGCCGAAGGAAAGCAACGAAGAGTTGCCTTCTCTCCTATGCAGCCCGACTTTTCCGATGAACGGCACCGACGTCGAGCAAGCGAGCACCCACAGCGAGCCGCCGCCGGACCTCCCCGAGAGCTCGGTTACGGAACGGGACTTTAGAGTTAGGGTTTTAGAGAGAGAATTGAAGGAAGGAGTGAGAGAGTTGGAGGGGAGTAGGTTTGGTGCGGAGGTGGTTTGGAATGATTTAAGCGGTGGCAAGGAGGAGACGAAGGGAATCGAGGCCATCGGAGAAGTTGTTTTTTATAGAGGATAGGGTTGCGGGCGGTAGGAGGTGGCTCGCCGGTGTAGGTTTTGGTTTTATCACCGGCGAGGGGTGGGGGGAGAGAACGAAGTGGAGAAGGAGGGGAGAGTGTGGAGGAGACGAAGGGATAACGAAAACCTTAAAGGGATTTTCCCCAAAAAAAATACTCCCTCCGTCCCAAATTGATTGTCCCGTCCGCAAAACGGAGTATTAAAAATAATGCAATTTTTTCAAGAAAAAATTCAAACTTTTTTCACAAATTAAAAATTCTCATTGATATCTAGTAAGTTGTTGAAAATTTTTTGATTTTTTCTTGCAAAAATTGTATTATTTTTAACACTCCGTTTTGCGGACCGGACAATCAATTTGGGACGGAGGGAGTACTACAAAAAACAATGATGGGATTTTTTATTGTATTTTATATTGGTGAGAAAATGGACGGTGTAAAGTGATTGCACATCATGGGCTTGTGGTATATGCCTTTGGTCAATGAATTTGGACTTGGATCCTTCTCTTGGTTACTAGTAGTACTACGTATATGCTCCTATTTGGGATTCGGTTTCTCAGCAATTGGACTGTGATTTCATCTTTTATCGTTCATTTCGGAAATTAATTGTTTGGATTTTAAAAAGACTATTTGGGGAAGAAACTGCTCTTTTTGGAAAGATTCTTTCAAAAAAATTAATGATCATAATAGTTTTGGACGGGCTGAAATCATTCAGACTGCTTGCTACGGTCCAAAGAGAAACAACAGAGAAGCCTAATCTATATTTGCGTTCTGTCATCCAATTTGAGTCTTTCGTACGAATTTTGAAGAGATCAATTTTTTTCACCCAAGTCTTTTGAATATTTCTAATATCGAAATTTGGATGGTGTGAAAGATGGTTTCGATTCAATATGTTAGATTGTAGTACCTTGTCAACACTAGAGCAGGTTTGGGACGGATGGCAGCTGAATTCCCGTTGACTAACATTTTAACACCTTATTAACCCCTACTGATATATATCGTATGAAAAAAACAAAACCAGTTTGATTATAAAAAATATATATCAGTCACAATTCAATGAACACAATTTTTTATGTGAGGAATGTTCTCAACGTATTTTTAAAAGATAGTACTCCAAAACATTGAAGCGTCAGCGAAAAGAGTACACATATTAATGTCGTGAACAAGACCTTGCAATTCATTCCTTTGTGTTCAAGCGATACTGATTTAGGAAAAAAAATTTGATCGAAAGTCGAGAAAAAAATGTACTCCTACTTTCTTGCAGAGGATTTTTAATGTAAGAACTTCGTATAAATACAGAAAGTCTACACACACACAATCTGTGCACAGATTTCATTGTGTGGCCTACCACAGGTCCCACACAAATGATCCGAGCCATTCATTAAATGTAAAACATTTTTTCAAGGGTTCCCGTAAAAAATAATCTCAATCCGATACCTATAGGTGCTCGATCCAATCATATAACTTTTCTTTATCCGGAAATCTGAATGAAAAGTTAGATGGTTGGATGAAGCACCTATAGGTATTGGATTGAGCTTATTTTTTAAAAGGACCCTTGAAAAAATGTTTTACATTTAATGAACGGTTCGGATGATTTTTGTGGGACCCATAGTGGGCCCCACAATGAAATCTGTGCACAAATTGTTGTGTGTGTAGCAGGACTCATATAAATATGCAATAACATAAGATATTTAGAGCACCACAGAGCGATATGCCCCCGAATAATTACTGGATAATAAAATACGAGACTGCACACCATTCAAATGTGAAAAAAAAAAAAAAAGGAATCAAGTGAACTCGGGTTCTCCACTGGTCTTTTCAACTAGCATATATTTGTGTGAAAATCACATACTTAATGGTAAAGTTCATACAAATGTGTGATGGAGAATACTTGAACAAAACACCACGTGGCGGTACTCCAGAATCAAATAAATTTTTTTTTTCCTTTACTGGTGGGTTTGGTTTGGTTTGGTTCTTTTTAAGGCTTTTCTTTTGCGTTGCTACCAATACATTCCAAAGTCAAACAATGAAACAAACAGCTTTAAATGAATCTCCAACTCTCCTCCTTGTCTTCATTTTGATTATCTCCTTATCCTTAAAAGAAGAAAAAAATCTCAATCTCAACCTCAATTATGTTTAGATCTTCCATTTATGGAGGGTTTGTAAAGAAGCGGAAATCTGCGAATTTAATTACGTTGTCTTTCTTTCGGAATGGGAGATGCTGCCAAATTTCTTTACAAAATGAAGATCCTCTGAGTACACCTACAACCTTAAAAGGTGAATTGTAATTCAATAAGCAAACACCTTACTATTTCAGAGCAAAACACCCAACTTTCACAGTCCATTAACCCGACAGAACCACCCATTTGCGCCATCATATCAGGTCTGGTCGTAGACAAGCTTATTGGAGCTCAGCTGCCGCTGTCGATGCATTCTTTTATTGCACGGGTTTTGATTAAATCATCATATGTTTGCCTCCCTTTTTCAATCATAATCCTATGTTTATTTGACACCTTTGGTTTGTTATCATTTTCCATCCAACAGGAACCAAAGAAGAAAAAATAAAAAGGGAAAAAGCATTTCACAATCCATAAATTATTATGCTTCTGTGTTTTGATCAATGATTTGTGCACTCCCCGAGCCGAAAATCCGGACGCTTAATGAGCCTGTTCAGTTTTCATTATTAGATTGTTAGCCAAAATTACTCCTATATGTTTGTCTAGGGAAAACCCTAATATTGTCTTTCTTGGCTAACTATACTGCAGCAATGCATGATGCACTTTAATGGCTTTCCATCAGTGGCTATCGAGTACGTATCAGGTGATGAAACGGGCAGTCGGTTAATGATTTGGAGAGCGTGAAATTCACTCCCCTGACAAAAGCCGTATCTTTTTTTAATCTTTTATGTATCCAAAAGCAGGACATCAAGTTACTTTCATTTCCAGCACTCAATTGTAATACTGTAGAATACAAGGATGAAACAAAAGGCCCGAAATAACAAACTAGAACTACCATATGCATTAGGAAAAGACTTCCACAGTATAACTAGTAGGTAAGTAGAGTTACCTAACTACTAAAACAAAAGGTAAACCTACATCAACTACCATTTTGATGTCCACATCAGTTGAACCCCAGGTGCCACTGCATCAAAACATAGTGACATCATCGTGCGAGTGACACAGAAATTCGCATAAAACGTTACAGATTAATTTCCGCACCCTCTTTTTTTACCACCCACGCTTATTTTTTTTTTAAATTTTTTGTCTTTATTGAAATGCCCTTTTAACTTGTCGAATATTGAATCACTCACGGTATAGTATTGCAATAAGTCTATGAGTACAGCAAATGAGAACAGATCTTGCACCCAAAAATCACACACAGAAAGAGAAGAGAAAGAAAAGAGAATGGATACTGAAAACAGTAAGTCTGGCTACACAGACAAATAGTGCACAGATTTCATTGTGGGGCCCACCACGGGTCCCACACAAAAAATCCAAGTTGTTCATTAAATGTAAAACATTTTTTCAAACGTCTCCGAGAAAAATTAGCTATATCCGATATCTATAGATACTTGATCCAATCATCTAACTTTTTATGATCCGAAAAATCTGAATGAAAAGTTAGATAATTAGGTCAAACACCTAATGAACGGCTCGAATCATTTATGTGGGACCCATGGTGGGCCCCACAAAAAAAATCTATGCACAATTTGTGCACTATTATCTATGTGGTTGGCACTGTTGTACTGAAAAAGACGTGCGAAATCGCCACCCAAAAAGATCAACAGTTCTTCCCACCTAATCCCTTAACACAAATTTGCATATTATATGAATGCAACTTGCAATTAACCTTAAAAATAAGTGTTCGTAACTTGCAAGTTATGAATGAAGACAATGACTGCTATGTTGACAAACTTTAGTTGTGCGTCTTTCTACAGCACTGTAACATTCGACCAAATACTAACAGAAGTGCTAAAACTCAAAAGTTGTATGAGTCACTTTCCCAGACTGATAGTAATTCCTTAGTAGGCACTCCTCTAGTAGGTAGCAACCTCTAAAAATGGTGCAGGGCTGAAGTGAAAGTACCGGAATCGATTTGATAAGCCACAACTGGATGAAGAATCCAAATGCAATGTGACCTTCATAGCTTAATCTCCTGGAAAGAGATCTCACTATAGGGGTTGAAGATCACAAACAATGAAAGAAACATCAGAAACTTCATTCATATCACCCTGGAAGGGACCAAGGCTGTCTACCAAAAAGCCGAAGGTCGTCTTGGGTTTGATCATAGGAATCAGAGGGCTCTCGGCCTAGGTGCAAGGCATCCGTTTCCTAGGTTGGGTTCAGGTCATGCATAATTAGGACAGTGGGGTTTGAAATCCTTGTGACCGAGAAGCATATAGTAATATAGTATGGGGAATGTATGTCCATCCTCCTATCGAAAAGGATGCTTGAACACTTTTATTTCCAAAGCATGGAAACCACTGGTCCGAATATAGTTGTATTGCCAAGGTGGTCACGATATATTTCATCAAATTTGTTCTTAGTAAACAAGGTACGTAGCGCTATCACTACCACAAAGGGCCATCACCGACTCACCATTGTGGCTATTACCATAACTTAAATGTTTTCGGAGCAAGCTAGCTAGTATATTTTCTTTCTATTTAAATGAGATATCAGATGAACAACTAATCAGTCTAAAGATGGCCCGGACACCCTGAGTAATCCAAAAAGGGAACTATTCAGTCTAAACCGCTCTGGAGGCTAAATAAAAAAACTGAGACCACATACAAACTGGCAAAGAAATCATATTGAAGCTAATGACAAGAGTGTCCAGCCCATACGTGAAATCATATAGCCATATCACCATTCACTCTTTAGCGGGTAACAAGTCTGATAAGGGAAACAAAGTATTCAGACTTCGAAAGTGAGTTTGTGAGTATAGCAATGAAACAACCATCTTTGTTTGTTTCATCTTTTCCCAATCAATCAACCATCAGTTTATAGCCAAATACTCCAAAACTAAAACCGTAGATGAGAATAGCAAAGAAGTTTCAAAAAAGACAATTGCAAACAGAGGCGATAGTTGTAAGCAGTAACAACTCGTCTAAAATAAACGATAACAAACGTGTAGAAAAGATTTCCAAAATCCCTTTTATTTCTCATTCATTTATCACATATGTATATCTTGTCGACCAATAGGTATACTACAAAAATCGACAATGACCATAACTTTGTTCACATTCATAAGGAAATCAACATACAAAACAAACTTTGGCAGACTTATCACCTGGAAAACCCGTCTAACCCGATGCTCCTGCCTCAGTCTATTTCCGTTTTAGAGACACCGATGATTTCCATATTCTCTTCCGCCAGCTGTCCTCTCAGTCCCGTTCACCACCATTGTTATGTTGAGAGGAGCTGGTATGCTAATTTGCAGACTCTGCACTATACAAAAAACTGCAAGCAAGCACACTGAAATGAAGCATAACACCCTGCTACAAGACTCTCTGAATACATGTACATACACCGAATGGGAACTCCGTGTAGTGATCGAACTACTTCGCAACTTGAATCATCCTTTTTTACCTTCCCAACCTATGAAATAGCCCTCAGGGAATCAAACCGATTGAGTCCATATCGGAGCTTGCTAGGTAAACTCTGTAAAAAGCAGCAAACAACCTTAGGCTCATTGCTAAAGGAAACTACTTTTAGCTGGACTTAAATCAACTTAGTAAAGGCTACAAATTCAATCAACCAAATAAATATGAGCACAATGAATGAACAAGTCTTAAATTCTTCTATTCCTGGATCCAAATTTTGTGCAAAAGTAATCAAGACAGAAGATTTATGATTGAGTTATTGCAAGCTCTAAATATGCCGTTTTTAGATTCCCAAACTGAGATTTTCATAACCATAGAGATATCCCCTTAAAAATATCATCTACCATGACTTCCGTATTAGGAAACTTCAAACCCACATAAAAAATAACACACACAAACGAAAACAACTGGAAAATCTCAAACAACACACACAAGATAAGACCCAATTTGGGATTACCTATCTAATCCTTTCGAACCAAGCAAAACCCATAACCCATAATTCACTCCAAACACATAACCAAGTTCCCAATCTTACCAAATCAATACCAATAACCAAGGGTGGCTCCAGGATTTGAGTGACAAAAACGTATAGAAAATTTTTGTGATACAAAACTCTACATAAACTGAAGTTTTCAATAGTAGTTAGAAATTTATTGGGCCTGGATATTGTGTTTCTTGAGCTATACTATCTAATTATTCATAAATTTAAGTGGATTTGATTCATTTTGACTTCGCGATACTCATCCAGTGCGGACAATACTAAAGAAAAATGAAATCGCATGTCGAAAAATATGAAATTTTTGGCAAATATTTTGAACCCATGGGGTTTGCTTGAGCCCCTCAAGTAATAGTGGAGCCGCCCATGCCAATAACCAAAACACCAAAAATAACCAAACAAACTAGCCAACAATAGTAAATTAATTACCTTAGCCGCAATTCCAGCGACGAACCCACCATCGAAAACCTCCGGCGGCGGCACAGCCGTGCAATCCCTTGGCGTCTCGAACATGGACAGAGAGAACTGCTTGGACACCACCCCCACATCGAAATAAATCAACCCTGAGCTGGGCACATCCACCCGAATTTCCTTCACAGGGAACCAGAGGAACAAATCCTGAGCCGAAATCCCAGACAGGTTGGCGATCTGGCCGTAGGACAGGAACCCCGAAACGTTCCGGTCGTAGTGCAGCTCGTTCTCGTACTTGGCATTACACTCCTGGTCCAAATACGCCACGAATTGCCCGTCGCTGTCTAAACGGAAGTCGTTGACCCCGTTTGGGAGCAGACCCATGGGAAGGCCGTTGGATCGGAGGACCTCGTATACCGACGACGAAATACAGAGGTGGGTCGATACTGAAATCACCAGAAAGAGTAGTAGAAATTGGGGAAGCATGTTTGGGTCCTGTTCTTTCTTTGTTTCTTTCTTTTCTCGGTTAGAGCGTACGACCCTTTGGTGAGCAAGCTGCGGGTTTTTGGGATTGAATGGTTGGTGGTTTTAGAGAGAGAGAGCAGGATGGGAGAGGGTTTAAGGAAATCGAGGAGAGAGAGAGGTGTGGAAGAAGACGAGGGAGAAGGAGACTGCTGTGGCTGTTTGACAGCGAGAAATTGAGAATACAGGGAAGAAATATCACAATTATTGGTGATGAGGGCGGGGTGGTCGTCTTGATCCGCTACAACAGGGTATAGTAATTGGTATCGTGGTGAAGTTAGTAGCGATTGAACACGTGTAAGAATGAGAAGGCTTCTTTGAACAGTTCTCATCTGAGTTCAACGGAACTAGTCTGGACACAACCGGGATTTACTACGGGCTTTTATCGCACACGGTTTGACATTGGAACTGGCTTTCCATGCGGCTTGTGTTTGTATTGCACAGGGTAGACACTCGTGTTCGGTTTGTGTTTTGAATAAAGTTTTCAAAAGTAATATATGAAGACAGATAAATAGAATGAAATTACTGAATATGGTACTCAAGAATCTTGAGACCTCGTGACGAACAAAACCAGTACAAGAGTTTGATTTTAGCTGTTCAAAACTATTTTTAATACGTATTTTTTTAACACGCATTAGAAGGGGCGGCGTTGTGCCCACACGCATTAGAAGGGGCGTGGGGATAGCTCATAGCTGCTTAATGGATGAACATAAGAACGATGTAGTTACTGTGTACCAAGAAAAAAGGAGTTGGGGAGTTGCTATCCCTCAGGGATAGCAGCCTGCTGTCTCAGCTAAGGGAGTCGTATTTCGGTCTCGCTCCAATAATCGAAAATGTTCACTTCGTAGAGCTCATCGAGTTGAACAAGTATGTAAAAAATCAGTTCGATCGAATATCATTAAGTGCCAAATCAAAACTTTTTTGTCTTGAAAATGATGGATCCAAAACACTGGATCAAATCTATTAGAATCCATTATTGGCAAGTTATATGTGTTCCGATCAGATACTTAATGATATCCGATCAAATTGATTTTTTGCATATTTATTCGACTTAACGAGCTCTATGAAGTGAACGTTTTCGATCATCGGAGAAAAACCAGAACGGGGCCCCCTCTACCGGAACAACACGTTGCTATCCCTTCAAGGGACATCAGCTCCCCCAGTCGAGGAAAAAGGAGAAAAAAATAGGGGAGTATACGATCTAGTGTGTGTGTATATATATATATATATATATAGGGCCCTTCTAATGCGGGCGCCCGCATTTAAGTAAGTTGCGGACTTTGCCTTTCCGATCGAATTTCGATGATCCGAGCAGCTCAATGTGTTCAGAACATGATCTTAAGGGTACTTGCGAGAAATCAGCAAAAAAAAAGACCGGGAAGGGTTTCATCCGAGCAGTTTTTGTTTATTTTTTATTGAACGGTTCAAATAAAAACTGCTCAAATCAAGCCCTTTTCGGTCATTTTTTTTTTCGATTTCTCGCGGGTACCCTTAAAATCACGTTCTGAACATATTGAGCGGCTCGGATCATCGAAATTCAATTGGGAAAGGGGAGAAATGGTGTGGTCCGCAACTTGCTTGAATGCGGGCATCCGCATTAGAAGGGCCCTATATATATATATATATATAGATAAAACAGTTAGTAGTATAGCACCCGTAGTATAAAAGAAAGGGCACACTTGGAGAGTGAGCGAGTGGTTGAGACTTTGAGAGGGAGAAACTGCCAAGAATTAATCCGATTGGTCGATCGGTTTGTTACTCATATAATTAATTAGGCTTTGATTATTGTGAATCTCTTAGTTCCGGCCGGACTAGATTATTTGGCTTTTTTATTTTGAACAACTAAATGATCGATCTGTCTTTGATCAAACTGAGGGTGAAAATTAATGAAGGTAAGCGTAATCTTATCTAAACATCGCTGATTGTGGAGCCAAAAAGAAGAGACTGGAGAGAGATGTTCGACAAGTGGATCCGAAGAAGGGTTGTTGCCAGTTTAAAGCATCAATTCCGAAAAGATACTAGTACGAACAAACCAAGCAAAAAATGCAGCTGGACATGCATGTAAAGTAGTATTAGATACACAAAGCAATTATGAACACTCTCTCTCTCTCTCTCTCTCTCTCTCTCTCTCTCTATATATATATATATATACACACACACATATATAAATAGGGCAAATTTCACTCAGACCCCCTGAGGTATCTGACAATGACAGAAAGTACCCCTTAGTTTTCAAAAATGATAGAAACCTCCCTTACTTTACAGTTTGGGTTTCATTCCGTTAGTTCCGTTAGTTAAATGGATGAAAAATGTACGAAAATGTACGGAAAATGAAATCTTCAATTTTATTTAGTTCTACACCTATCTTAGGGCTCTCATTAAAAGTCCTAGAGTTAAAAATTAATTATGATCATTTAGGATAAAATAATTAAAAAAATAAAATCTTCGCACGGATTCAAACGGATTAAAAATTAGAGCACTTAAGTACTTGCTCTTCATTTGGTTCTATGATTTTCTTAAAGCTCTCATTGAAAATCCTAAAGCGAAAAATTAATTATGACCCTTTAGGATAAAATAATCAGAAAAATTCGCACCAATTCAAACGGATTAATAATTTGAGCACTTAAGTATCTCCTCTTCGTTTAGTTTTACGGCTATCTTAGGGCTCTCATTGAAAATCTTAAAACCAAAAATTAATTATTGCACTTTAAGATAAAATAAAAATAAAAAAAGATCTTTGCGCAGATTCAAATAGATTGAAAATTGGAGCACTTAAGTATTTGCTCTTCATTGAAAGCTCTAAAATCAAGTGAAAAGCAAAATTTTTAAATGCTCCAAATTTTAATCCTTTTGAATCGGTGCGGAGATTTTATTTTTTTAATCATTTTATCCTAAATGATCATAATTAATTTTTAACTCTAGGACTTTTAATGAGAGCCCTAAGATAGGTGTAGAACTAAATAAAATTGAAGATTTCATTTTTCGTACATTTCCGTATATTTTCCGTCCATTTAACTAACGGAACTAACGGAATGAAACCCAAACTGTAAAGTAAGGGAGGTTTCTGTCATTTTTGAAAACTGGGGGATACTTTCTGTCATTGTCAGATACCTCAGGGGGTCTGAGTGAAATTTGCCCATATAAATAATGGAGAGATCAGGTGGGAGAGAAAAGCATGTGGAAGATGAAGTGTGAGGCTGGCGTGATCGTAATCATAATTGGGATAATTTTGTCTTCGCATAAATTACTCCAAAACCATTGCCTAGTAGTAGCTCAGTGATGCACTAATTATGGAGGTAGTGGCATATTTGGTATGATTTGTCCCAAAGTGGGGTCACCTCCTCTCTTATTGTTTTTGTTTTGGACTCATGTTTCTCAGCATTTTCAAGCACACTCTTTATATACTGTAACTCAAAATTATTGAGTGATTTTGGGGCACCACCGCCACACAACCGTCCTATTAATTTCCCTTGAATCTCGGTGTGCGGATCGAGATGGGTCTAACTGTCTTAAAAACTTCCCAAACAAGCCCAGTAGTATATAGATTGTTTATGTATGTATTATCAAAAACATATGAAGTTTTAAGAGCACACTTTGAGCTTTGATTTGTTATCGTGTGGGACAAACTCAAATGAGCCTTAATTGAGTCCATTACGTGTCAATCTTTTCTTTTCTTTTTATAATTTTTGTCAAAAATGGTGTTTTGTTTTATAATACATTGATCGGGGAAGCAATGACGTGAATTGGTATGTTCTCAATAATTGAATCAATTTAGGTGTTTTTCTTTTATGCTTTCGGAGGCCAAGCTCTTGTTTTACATCTATCGTGACGCCGGCCAATTCGCCACCAATCACCAAAATGTCATTATAAGATTTGAGAAAACAAGATTTAATTGCGATACATGCACTCTACACTAATAATGTTTGCCTCCATTAACAAGTATTATAACGAAGCAAAGTCATGCTTTTTTAGTACTCCTATATATATATATATATGGCCCTTCTAATGTGAGAGCCCGCATTTAAGTAAGTTGCGGACTTTGCCTTTCCCGATCGAATTTCGATGATCCGAGCCGCTCAATGTGTTCAGAACATGATCTTAAGGGTACTCGAGAGAAATCAACAAAAAAAAAAAAAAAGACAGGGAAGGGCTTCATCTGAGCAGTTTTTGTTTATTTTTTATTGAACGGTTCAAATAAAAACTGCTCAAATCAAGCCCTTTCCGGTCATTTTTTTTTCCGATTTCTCGCAGGTACCCTTAAAATCACGTTCTGAACACATTGAGCGGCTCGGATCATCGAAATTCAATTGGGAAAGGGGAGAAATGGTGTGGTCCGCAACTTGCTTGAATGCGGGCATCCGCATTAGAAGGGCCCTATATATATATATATATATAGATAAAACAGTTAGTAGTATAGCACCCGTAGTATAAAAGAAAGGGCACACTTGGAGAGTGAGCGAGTGGTTGAGACTTTGAGAGGGAGAAACTGCCAAGAATTAATCCGATTGGTCGATCGGTTTGTTACTCATATAATTAATTAGGCTTGATTATTGTGAATCTCTTAGTTCCGGCCGGACTAGATTATTTGGCTTTTTTATTTTGAACAACTAAATGATCGATTTGTCTTTGATCAAACTGAGGGTGAAAATTAAGTAAGGTGAGCGTAATCTTATCTGAACATCGCTGATTGTGGAGCCAAAAAGAAGAAGAGACTGGAGAGAGATGTTCGACAGGTGGATCCGAAGAAGGGTTGTTGCCAGTTTAAAGCATCAATTCCGAAAAGATACTAGTACGAACAAACCAAGCAAAAAATGCAGCTGGACATGCATGTAAAGTAGTATTAGATACACAAAGCAATTATGAACACACACACACTCTCTCTCTAGTAGTATTAGATACACAAAGCAATAATGAACACTCTCTCTCTCTCTCTCTCTCTCTCTATATATATATATATATACACACACATATATATAAATAATGGAGAGATCAGGTGGGGGAGAAAAGCATGTGGAAGATGAAGTGTGAGGCTGGCGTGATCGTAATCATAATTGGGATAATTTTGTCTTCGCATAAATTACTCCAAAACCATTGCCTAGTAGTAGCTCAGTGATGCACTAATTATGGACGTAGTGGCATATTTGGTATGATTTGTCCCAAAGTGGGGACACCTCCTCTCTTATTGTTTTTGTTTTGGACTCATGTTTCTCAGCATTTTCAAGCACACTCTTCATGTACTGTAACTCGAAATTATTGAGTGATTTTGGGGCACCACCGCCATACAACCGCCCAATTAATTTCCCTTAAATTTCGGTGTGCGGATCGAGATGGGTCTAACGTCAAAAAAACTTCCCAAACAAGCCCACTAGTATATAGATTGTTTATGTATTATCAGAAACATATGAAGTTTTAAGAGTACACTTTGAGCTTTGATTTGTTATCATGTGGGACAAACTCAAATGAGCTTTAATTAAGTCAATTATGTGTCAATCTTTTTTTTTCTTATAATTTTTGTCAAAAATGGTGTTTTGTTTTATAATATATATATTGATCTGATAAGCAATGGCGTGAATTGGTATGTTCTCAATAATTGAATCAATTTAGGTGTTTTTCTTTTATGCTTTCGGAGGCCAAGCTCTTAGGCCCCGTTCCGGAACCATAAATAAGTACTTATTTTTTAAGAAGGCAATTTCAAGTTTCAAAATCATGTGCTTACGCAAATAATTTTCCTATCACTATGGATCTTGTTTGATTGATCTCATTGAGATCTTTAATACGGTGCAAAAAAAATTGAAAAATTATTTTTCATTTACATTATTTTTGAGTTTGAAAATGTGAAATAAGTACTTATTTTTTAAGAAGGTGTTCTGGAACGGAGCCTTATTTTACATCTATCGTGACGCCGGCCAATTCGCCACCAATCACCAAAATGTCATTATAAGATTTGAGAAAACAAGATTTAATTGCGATACATGCACTCTACACTAATAATGTGTGCCTCCATTAACAAGTATTATAACGAAGCAAAGTCATGCTTTTTTAGTACTCCTATATATATATATACACACACTAGAATAGAAGAAACGCATTCGTTGGGCTGTTTCCGGCAGGTAGTCTCCTTGCTGCTGTTGTTTGGACCCAGAGACGGATTTAAGTGAGGGCATATGGGGATCAAAATTTTCGCGCGGTTTTGGGGTTTATTTAAAAAAAAAAAAATTAATATTAAGATTAGTTGTAATTTTTTTGTTTGTTGAAAACACCAAGTATTGTATTTTGTATTAGGTGTTATTTAGACATTTAGACTCCATTCGTTCTGGGGTTTTAAATTTTGGATTTTAGTCATTATCATATTTCTTTCCAATCATTACTCTCATTTTTCTCTCTAATCGTTACCCATATTTTCAATCATTACTCTATTTCTCTCTACACTCATTACCTATAAATTCAAAATTCCAAAACGAACGGAATCTTAAATGCTTAATGTGTTCGTTTCGGGTCTCAAACTCCAATTTTTATCTCTGCACACGGTCTTCCATAAATTTTTCATTCAATTATTAATCTCATTTTTTTTTCTATCTCTCTCCACTTACTACCAAAAAAACCTCCATCAAAATCTAAACCAAACTAACTATTAGATTCCCGAATCTTGAAATTTCAAAATGTTGTTCATTGTTCGGCCCCCGCATTTATAAAATCCTGGTTCCATCCCTATTTGGACCTAGGCTAATTAGGGCTCGGGTGGTGCTCTGCTGGTGGTGATTGCAATTGGCCAGGGTTTGGGAAATGACGGCCAATAACGTGTTTTGATAATTAATACCCGCCAATGACATTTTCAGCATTAACAAATGTTCTCAGCATGTCCTTGGTGGGTATTAATTATCAAAACACGTCCTGAACTGTCATTTTACCCCAGGGTTTTTTCTTTTGGTTTATTTGTTTTCTTTGGGCTTGACCCATTAGATGTGTGGGTTTGTCCCAATAATTGTGGACATTGCCCAACGGGTGTTTCCGTGTCTGGCTTCTTGCTAAACTTAGATTTGGGTCTCGAATGAGCATAAGATAAGAATATTCTTAGCATTGTAACTCGGATGGGTTTTAGATTAGGAAAATGATTCATTGTTCTTATTAATCTTTATAACAATTTCGGTGATTAATGAAATTTTTTTTGCCTCCAAAAAAATTACCAACAAAAAACTAGTATTAACTTTGTGGTGAACTCGAGAATTAATGACTCAGTTGAGTCTTGTTACTATGCACAAGGATTGGTGATTATAGTTCTTAATTACTGACTTAATGACTCAAAAATTAATGACTCAAATTTTTCTCCATATTTACGCTACTATATTGGTGATTATAGTTCTTAATTACAAAAAACTCACCCCGGTCATCATTCTATTAGAGTCAGAGTTTGCATATAATTCTTGTAATTGTTCCAACTGGATCGATTCGGCTCGCAAAGCCAATAACACTTGTATCGATTTAACTAGCGTTTGTGCCCGTTCGATATACAGGTTAAAAAAATGACAATGTTTTTTTTGGCCTAGTGTATTGAATGAGTACAATGCTAGTTGATGTCCGTTCAATGCGCTAGACAAAAAATTTATATTGGTGCTTTTTGGCCCCGCGTATCAAACGTATGGGCACAACAGTATTTGATAAAAAAGATAATTCAAATTTTTCATATTAACATTATTCACATTCTATGCACTGAAAAACGTATGTGTGGTGCTCCAGAGGCATATAATAATTTTTTCTCCATATTTACCCTCCCTATTTGTTGAAATAATGTAGATCCAACTATAAAGTGATGTCATACTTACCAAAAAGTGTATTACATGGTAAACATGTTATCATTTTGTGGTGAATCCATGTCATTTCAACCAATGAGAGATAGAGTAATGTTTAGTGAACAAAATTGCACTCCTCTCTCCCTTTCTTTTTATAAAAAAAAAAGAGTAAAAAATTGAGGAAATTAGGAAATAGAGTTTGGAGCCTTGTGGGGCTCAGAGTCTCATGCCTTGTTTGGTTTGCTTTTCAAAAAGAATTTTTCAAAAAATTCCCCCTAGATTCTACCTAGATTCCCTCTACTTCTAACATTTCTTTCTCTATCTCTCTCCACTTATTACCCCAACTATTTTTCAAAAAAAATTTCAAAACACAAACCAAACAGAACATCAGACACATTTCTATAATATATTGATTGATTAAGTCATCATTTATATATCTACGTCTAATTAAATTCCAAGTTTACATTTCGTATTTTTAATTTGCGGATAAGTGATCTTTTATTGATGGTTGTTCCTGTTTTTCAAAGTACGAAAAGGGGAATTCACACCTCCTGGGGAATTTACGGAGTCCCACCAGCTACTGACGGAAATTGTACATACAATATACCGATGGCGTATGGGGCTCATTTTTTGATCTCACATAGATAATCTGAACCGCTAATTAATTTTAAAATAATTTTTTGAGTAAGCCCTTCAAAACGTAGAAATTGGATCAATCACGCATATTCAATTAAGCAAATTTAGATCATCCCTTGTCGGACCAAGAAGTGGACCCTACACACTGTCGGTACATACAATATCCATCAGTACCTCTACGACTACGCAAATTTATGGGGCGTTAAAAAGCACAGCTGGATCACATTTGTTGGCTATTCATGAAGCTAAATGCCAACAATAATGCCAAATGAGACGCAGAGCTTTTGGACTTGAATTTGTGGGGCCGCATTCGACAAATTGATTGTTCTTGGATCTTCTCCCGTTCAAGATCATTTGATTTGTGTGTATTTTTCAAACTTATTTTCATGACCGAAATTATTCATTTGTTAGTCAGAACTCTTCGAGAAATCTTGAAATGGGTATGATCTTATAGTTGTCTTGAGATTGTATTACGAGATCAAAACCCATTTATAGCCGTAATGAAAGACTTCTTGTCTACTTGTCGTGAGTTCTAACACGTACGTATAAAAGTCAGCATGTGCAATTACTTTCTCACCTTTTGATGTGCTTTAGTGTTTGTGGATCCTTTTTTACGTGCTTAATAATTATCCCGAATGTCATTTGTGGCCAATCTTGTTACGAAACTGCTCTGGATGATACCGACTAAAATGGACACCAATTGTGCATATATACCAGCACGCAGGGCTCAATTCAGGTGCCGTACAGATAATTCAAGTCGTTCAATAATTTTTTCCCTTGATAATATCGAGTGAACACATGAAAAATCAGTTCAATCCGATATGTACAGGTACTCGATTCAATCTTTCAATTTTTTATTCAGATTTGAATGAAAAACATTGAAAGATTAGATCAAGTATCTACATATCAGATTGAGTTGATTTTTTCATAAGCTCACTAGTATTTTTTTTTTAAAATTTTTTTAAATGGTTAAGATTTTCCGTGCGGGATTCAAATTGAACTTTGCTTGACGGTCGGTGTCCGTAGCAAAGTCCATCTTATTAGATGGCCAGTTCGAAAATTTTCTTGCCAGGTCATAGAAAGCTCCGCATATTTGGTTTCGGAGCACGTCAGTCATATGTTGTTTTAAAGACTTTCATCATCACACATTTATGTGAGATTTGTGAATATGTGGATCACCGATTAAATTATGTATGACTTCCGCATGGACTGTAATCCGACGCTTAGGGGTGTCAAACAGCCCGAGTAGACACGTGCACGACACATTTGAAAACTTTCAAGGCAGCACGGCACACCACAGGCACGGTCAAATCTTGGCATGGCACGACACATGAATAAGTAAATGAACCGGCACGATATGATTCAAAAAAGCATGGCACAACATGATACGATAAAAAAGCACGGTACGACACGACAAAAAAGGCACGGCACAACACGACAAAAAAAGCACGGCACGACACGTCACAATTAAGTAATTGGGCACGGCACGACACAATTTAAAAAAGACATGGCCCAATACGGTACGATAAAGTAAAATGACCCAACAAAGCACGCTTAAAACATAGCACGATGAAGTAAACAAGCATGGTATGACACAGTACGAAGCATGATTGGCACGGAATTTGAATGGCATACCACGGACGACAGCCACGTTTGATACCTCTGCCGACGCTGCACTACAAGACCCGTGTCCGCTCGGTGTGGTCAATTACCGCGCAATCAAATAACCCAACCAACGGAATCGCCGATTATTAACAAGAGTCAAAGTTCCATTTACTCCGGAAAATTTTATACTACTCCCTTCGTCTCAAATTCATTGTCCTTTTTTGATATTCGTGCAGTTTTCAATCACTTATATCTTTCAATGTGAATCTCCAAAAATATGCAATATGGATCTTATTTGATAGATTTCAATTTGTTCTATAATACAAAGATGTCAAAATCATGAAAAATATTATAAATTGAAAGATATAAGCAAGAGACAAAAAAGTGAAAAAGGAATAATGGACAATGAAAATGGGACGGAGGGAGTACTACTAGTAGAAAAACTGGTTAACCAAAAAGAGGTTGGCTTATTCACGTAGAATTCATCAATCTCTTATTCATATAATCGGGCAATTTTAATTTTTCGTTTCGACTTTAGATGGTCCGAATGCTAATAAAAAAATTTTTGAAAAAGAATCCAGAAGTAACCCTTTCCCTAAACTCTTCCCGAAAAAAAGTTTCGTAAATATTCGGACCATCCAAAATATTTTTAGACGTCCGTAATTCACCTCCATAAACAGTTGTCGGCGAAAACCTAAGAAAAGATTTTCTCATCAAATCAAAAATAAAAAGAAGGTACTAGTAGTAGTGTGTATCATTTTCGAAAGCAACGTGGCTCCAGTTTCTACAATACAGTGATGAAAATAGAGGCCCACCAACAGTAGCAGTGCAACTTGCTCTCTCTCTCTCTCTCTCTCTCTCTCTCTCTCTCGTGAACCTATCTCTGTAGTCTCTCCGCGTTCACATTCGAAGCTGAGTGACTCCAAAGAAGTAAGAGCTTAATCCAATGCTCTCCGTCCAACGGACTTCTCGCCGCTGCTTTTACTTCCATTGCTTGATCGGCTTGTTTACAGTTGCTTTAGCTGGAGATCCATACGTATTTTACGATTGGACGGTCTCTTACATGACTGCCTCCCCGCTCGGGGTTAAACAACAGGTTCTGTATTCTCTCCCCTCACTGCATTTCTATCTACATCTACTTGTTTGGTCGAAATTCTCTCTGTTGATATAGATATAGTCATTTAATTTCGTATTACGAAATTTTAATTACTAGATAGTAGATACGTAAGTGATTGTGAGTGATTAGGTACACTGAGTAGTATTTGGCTGCAAATGTCGAATGAATAATCACTGTAATTTCCGGGTAATTGTATGCTGGAGGCAAGATCGATCTATATTTGGTCTTAAGTACTTTTCAAATTACTACTCCAGTCCCTCTTTTGCTACTTGCAAGTTAAGTATTTGCTACTGTGCTGGTTCATTTCTGAAGAATATCTAATGTTCAGCCACGAGAAAGTGGTGCCACATTATGGGTCAAATGGCATGTGCAGACGGGCCTGATTTATGCGATATTTCTTATATTGTGGTATAAGAGAGACAATGGAAGGGTAGGCGGCAATGTTAAAAGTTTTGAATAACCTTAATGAGAATGAAAAACTCATTGCGGCAAAACTAAGTTTCATGCTTGTATAATAGCATTTCACAAATACCTTAAGTAATGTGCACTTGCCACTCCAAACACGGTGTTAGACTGAATGAAGGTTGAGACCTCAGTAGATCATTAGATCTATGCCAACCATTGACTAGGATGGGAAATATTTTAAAACCCCTCTTATATGGTGAAAGGACGGATCATAGCTATATCTTATCCACGCTATTTCTTATTAGAACCCCAAATGTAGCCTATGATAACTAGAAGTTTGAATCCCTAGTTGTTATTGTCATGGTTGGCAATTTAAGCTGACTTAGTCGCTGACATATATGACTCTGCTGGCTTGTGATGAGTTGGAAATTTTTGATGCGATGAAACCCATTTCGACATATTTGTTTTAAAACTAGTGTTGCCCGTGTATAACATAGATCCACCCCAACTGCAGGATAGAATAGGATGATGGGGATGGATTGGATTGTATAGCTATGGCATTTCCATTTTCCTCCTTATTAGATGCCCAAATGTAGCCTATGAGGACTAGAGTTTGAATCCCCATTGGTTATAGTCATATTTGGTGATATAAATCAGCTAAGCAATATTTGAGCCCGATGTGTCATAATGATGCAATCATAAGTATGAAAACTTGAAATTTTACTATTGGTGCATGATATGCTCCAAGAAGGCTCAAGGCTTCAATTTATGGCTCGCCCATCAGGAGGCTACAACTCTTGCCTTTGGAGTTCTTGGAATAGTAATTTTCCAAGCCTTGAACTGCCGTAGAACATTAAGAAGTAACTTGTAGGAGATAAAATCATTTTTAAAGCCTTTCTCAACGTGTTTGATTTGTTGTTTTATTTGTGATGTTAGTGCTTGTTCAGTATTTGCTTTTACTACGAGAAATGCATCTTTGGCTGCCATATAACCTCTATTATAATACATTGGTCTAATACGCTGACATTAGCTTCTTCTATCATGATTGTTCTTGTTGTAGTTGTCCTACGTCGGTTAATTTTATCTTACAAAACTAGTATATGAGCCCGGGGGGCCTCTCCAGTCACAGTCAATTGATTTTGAGTTGGATGTTTTAACATGGTATCAAAGTTAGAATTTTGGAGAATTTGTTCCCCCTTGTTTGTGCCATAAATGCGCAGTTGTTTTTGTGATTCATGTGTTATGGATCATTTGTATACCTCTCAATGTGCAAGTCGGGGGTCATTTGTGCGGGGGAGTGTTGGAGTTGTCCCACATTGGTTAATTATCTCCTCCAAAACTAATATATGAGCCTTGGCGGCCTCTCCACTCATTGCTAGTTGGTTCTGAGTTGGATGCTTTAACACGAATATTACCATTTTACTCCGTCCTTGTATATCTTGTACCGCAGTTTAAGTTTCCACTGTAGTTATGGTTTCTCTTTTAATGCCCTGAAGCTTTGATTTCTTCTTTTTTTGAGGTTTCTATGCTGATGAATTCTGTACCATCAAGTGATAATGGTTTGTCCGCTG
>BPLS01000577.1:306456-351006 GCA_019656275.1 Rhododendron kiyosumense
ATCCATCTATCATTGTTATCAAACAGGGCCAAGTGAACTCCATGGGTTAAAAAAACTGCATTAGCATTTTGTATATTTTGGCGTATGATTTGATATTTTCTTTCATATTGTCTGCACTTAATTAGTCACACAAAGTTAGAGTAAATGAAAATTCGCTTAAATTTGTGAGTAAGTAGGCCCAATAAGTTTGCAACCATGGTAAATATCGTTATTTTATATGCAAATTTTTTTGTATTTATTTTTGTCACCGCTGAGTTAAAATCCTGCAACTGCCCTTGCTCCAGCTCAAATCTTCCAACCACCAATTGGTGTACATTGATGGAAGAGCTCTCTCTCCTCTCCATGGAGCAGCTACAAGATGTAGCATGTAGAGAGAGAATTGCTTATGTGTGAGAGAATTTTGTACAGTACCAAATTTGTTTAGGGTTCTAGTTTTCACCGCTTTCCCTTGGTATTAATTCTCGTCAAACATTTTGGTTGCTTTTGCCATTGAGAAAAAAACAGCATGTTGTTTTTATTATGCATTTTGTTTCTGTGAAGGCTGTGTTTGGATCATAGATTTGTGGAGGAAATTAGGAAAAGAGAAGGTAAATGAAAAGACAAGAACATGATAAAGTGAATAAGCTAATTCTTTGGTTTCCCCATAACCTTCCTTTCCCTTTGTATATCCTTCCACTAGCCCATGATCCAAGTAAAACCACGTATACAAATGATGCTGGATTTCTTAATCTTTTATACAGTTTTGGCAACAATTCTAGTCTTGGGTTTACCAATTGGTCACTTCAAATGGTATGATAATCTGAATTGGATGCAAATACCTCCTGTTTAATTGCTTTATATTTTTGTTCTTCAGCTGCTGTAATTGGGCTAAACTCCGTGTTCTGGATGATGGGAATTTTGGAAAATGATTTGTTTTACACTTGTGATTTATTGTTACCACTTTCATCTATCTAATGCACTTATTTCTCTGTTAGTTACTTGTTTCTACAATTCTACTTAGTTCCAAAAAATTGTAAACAGAATCTTCAAATAATATTATGCAGGGCCGTTCAATTTTGAAAAGGGAAAGCCAAAGGGAAGCCTTCCCAAACTGCATCTCAATCCCTACAGCTGGTCCAAGGTTCTGATTTGTTTTGAATGGTTAATTCATTTGAAATAGACGTTGAAATCTCCCATACTTCTTAAATGAGCTCCTAAATGAATGACCCTTGCCCGGCAGGTTTCCAACATTATATATTTGGACTCCCCCGCTGGTGTTGGATTTTCCTACTCAGCAAATGAATCCGACTATATTACTGGTGACCTGAAAACTGCTTCCGATTCACATAAATTCCTCCTTAAGGTACCATTTGAAACAAAAACAAGAAAACCTAAACATGTAGAATTTTTTGGTGGATGTTAATGTGGTCATGTTATCTGGAATTTTTTTGTTATTTGTTAGTGGTTCGAGTTATACCCAGAGTTCCTCTCCAATCCGTTTTTTATTTCTGGGGAGTCATATGCTGGAATATATGTGCCAACTCTGGCTCATGAAGTTGTAAAAGGTTCTTCTTCTGTTCTATGATATGTATGTGCTGTTTAATTGGTTTGAGCCTACAAGGCCTAACTTTTATTGTTGGTTCCTGTACAGGAATCGACGCCAGTGTAAAGCCCATTCTGAACTTCATGGTACCCCTTTTCTTTGCAAAATGTACTAAAAATAGCGATCAAAGCGTAGGCTTTGTTGCTTAGAATAGATACTGCTTGCAGGGTTACATGGTGGGAAATGGAGTTACTGATGATGAGTTTGATGGCAATGCTCTTGTTACCTTTGCACATGGGATGGGCCTCATATCGGATGAGCTATTTGAGGTTGGGGAGCTTCTTTTCTATCAAGATCATTCATGCTAGTTTCATCAACCTACTTAAACAACTTTCACCTTCAATCTATGGTCATAAATTGTTTTGATAAAATATCCCAAGGTACTTCAAACTTGAAGATTTTGATGCTTTGTTTCTTTCGGCTACCAGCCTACCACCTTTATGAAGCTTCCTGTCATTGTCTCTATACATGAGTAAACAGAGTTAAGCTTGTTTGGGTACTATTCTATGCTTCACAGCCTCTATTTAGTCTTGAGATTAACTTTTCTGTAGGAACATTTGACGCAAATTTTAGTCTAGATATGGCGTCAGAACATCCAATGGGAACCAAGGGATCGAATGACTTACAGCTGATTACAGACTTATGCGAAGGAGGCTTCAACCTTTGGGATTTCACCATAGGATTTTTCTTCTTTTTACCCATTTGATGTTTCGTGACTCCTAATAAAAAATTACTAACTAGCCGAAAAGAAAGTCGAGGAAAATTCTCCCAAGAATTTTGACTTTGCTATGTTTTTACCACTTATATGCCATACTGTGTGGATAAGAGTATCTCTTTCACTGCTGCTGTTACTGCTTGAACCTACCACTCATTTACATATAACTCTGGGAGAAAATTTTGCCCCACAAGGGCCTTAACCTTAACTGTGCACAAAATATCAAGTAGCTGACTAAAATTTCAAAACTTCTCTGCATGTAGACAATGGAGTACATTCCTGATTCCTCATGTTGCATACTGCAGGAAGTTACTGCCAACTGTCATGGAAACTTCTATAATCCAGCAAGTGAGAACTGTGTAAACAAGCTGGAGAAAGTTTACAGGGTAAGAATTCACTTGCCAGGAGTGCACATTCTTACGATGTACTCCATCATTCACTTTATTCATATGATATTCACTTTCTATAATGACAATTCACAGGACATCGCAGGCCTTAACGTGTACGACATATTAGAACCATGCTATCATGGTACTGTCACTGAAGATACAATAATTGATAATCCAAAGTTACCTACCGCTTCCAGCTTCAGGAAATTAGGCGAGACAGAAGGACCCCTTCCTGTGAGGAGAAGAATGTTTGGCCGTGCATGGCCTTTTAAAGCTCCGATAAGAGATGGAGTCATTCCAACTTGGCAACAAATTCTCAACAACAAACATGTCCCTTGTACTGTAAGTTACCAAAGCTACTATTCTCTTTTTTACCTTTTTTATTTTATTTTTTATGTCTGGCTTCTTTTGGGAATGAGTACATGGTAGGGTTATTATATAGTAAGGCACGATTAAAATTAAAACAAATTTATCATTATTGATTTCCAATAAGCAGGATGACGAAGTTGCAACTTTGTGGCTCAACACTGTATCAGTTCGGAAAGCAATTCATGCTGAACAAGTAAGATTTGAATATATCAAGCTCAGCATGCTTTAAAAGAAAACAGAATCATAATCCCAGTAATGCTTTAGGAAAGTGTGAGTGGAAGATGGGACTTGTGTACCGACAGAATTCTGTTCAATCCTGATTCTGGAAGCATGATCAAGTACCACAAGAACCTCACTTCCCAAGGATATCGGGCGCTCATATATAGGTATATCAACTTCTAAAGTGATACTCCTACTTGCTACTCAAGCTTTTGCATTTTTTCATAATTGCTTAAATCGTTAACATTGTCAATCCTTAGGATGGGAAGAGAAAGGAAAGTCATGCAGTTAATTGGGGTATTATAGGATAGGCTGTGAGAAACCAAAATTTTCTTTATTCCTTATGATTTGTTTTTGTGGCACATTCCTTGTGAACTGTTACCATCGGCAATCCTGGGGATGGGTTGGGAAAGGAAGATCTCGGTTATTTTGCTATAGATTGGATCATCTTCCAACGTCGTGGGGTTACCCCGTTTTTTGTACATAAATCTCATGGATCGTTAACAAAAAGGTTGTTCCAAGGTATATTAAGGCTATGTAATTTCAGAAGGAAAATGGCCAATCTAGCTTATGATGCTTTTTTGTTATTACATTCAAACAAGCCGTCCTTGAGTTTCGGAACTTGGCAGGTAGTGGAGATGGGAATTTTGGAGCCATTTTTGTGGATTGTATATAAGAATTTTTTTTCTATAATACAGTTTCAATATGCTAGTGCAGATGTTTATGAAAGCAAGAATCTACTTGCTTCTTGTTTAATATAGACGGTTTGAGCGATTGATCATGGTAATAGCTGATTAATTGATGCACATTTGCATTTGTGGCAGTGGAGACCATGATATGGGTGTTCCATACACCGGGACTGAAGCATGGACTAGATCAGTTGGATATAAGATTGTGGACGAATGGAGGCCTTGGACTTCTCATGGACAAGTTGCTGGGTAAGACTATTACTTTGATAGATAAATAGGCTGGCTACGAGGGTCTCGTTCTTGTACTGCACCCAGCGTTGGCCAATCGCTTTTTGATGCCGGTTTGGATGAGCGTGTGCAAGGTTGGGATTCGGTTATCGCTTACAATCCAGTGCAAAAGGCTCCCGCTAAAACTCAGAACTTTTCTTTAAAACATATCTTGTCTGTTGCAGATACCTACAAGGCTATGACAACAATCTCACCTTCCTCACTGTCAAGGTTAGTAAACGTTAACTTGCATACATTGACAGCAACAGAACCCATCTAGTCCCCAATTATTGGGGGTATAAGAAACGTTAACTTGCATGTAACACAACAACCAGGCAAACTAGACTAAACATATGGATCTTTGGATTTGTTTTTCATTTGCTTTCTTTGTTGAATTATGACATAATTATTATGTAATTTGTGTGGATGCAGGGATCCGGACATACTGTTCCAGAGTACAAACCGCGCGAATCATTGGACTTTTATAGCCGTTGGTTGGAGGGGAAAAGAATATGAAAGAATTTCAATGGCATTCATTGGGAGGGGAATGAATCTCACAAATTTCTTAGGAATAGTTGTATTGTGGATACTTTTCGCGTACTTTTGTTAAATAAAAGAAAAATAAACATACTTCCGATTCTTCTTGATAGCAGAAATTTGAAAAGTAAAAAATAGAAAATAAAACAATTCACAACAAACATTTTTTTAGTTCAATCTCCATTTTGTTTTTGAACTGAATCTCCATTCAAATACAAAGCAATAAGACATCAATAAACAACAAACTAAACATGACCATGATTTATTTTGTCTAAACACTACGTACTATTTTGAAATTTCTTTTGTTTTATCCAATGGCTTCGTGCGCCGCTCTACATTGAGATGACATTTTGTAATAGTACAAATTATGTAACAAATATTCAGTGAAGAAATCAAATGGGCGTTTAATGGATCGTAGTATAATTGCATACACAAATAGATACAAAAGTGTTAATACTCTGGCAAATTACCATACAATTGTAGTCGATGGACCATACTAAATATCTATGCTTCAATCTGTCTTGTCTTTTTATCTTTTCGAATAGGGATTCACAAGGGGCGGGCCTTCTACTTTAATCAACCGGTTTGTTTGCATCGACTCATTTGGATCCACAAATGAGTGGTGCTATCGATCTTCATTTCAAAAAAAAAAACCAAATTTACTATTACAGATTATTAATCCTTGTCTCTATTAATTAGGACCCCCCAAAAAAATAGATTACTTGGGGCAATGAAATTTTAAATTCCTTTCCAAATATCAGTAAGATATTGATCAACTCATTAATCTCAAATTAGGAAAATGATATTGGCACTTCAAAAATTGATATAGACACACCAAAATCAGTGTAATTCCAAAGTCATTTTTCTTTATTTTTTAGAGTGTCTGCATCAATTATTAGAGTGTCAATATTATTTTCCCTCGTATTAACGTGGCGTGTGGTATTCCTTCAAGCTGTGGGTTGTAAGATTCCTTCCCAAAAACCAGTAAAAGACTAAACTATATACTTGTCTTTCTTGAATGACGACTCTGGACTAAAGTGATACTAAAACTGAAATAACAAACCAAAAAGAAAAAAATCTTATCTCAGGTGAGCTGCTCCTGCACTTTCATCACACGTTTCACGTGCCCGTTGCTCTCTCTCTCTCTCTCTCTCTCTCTCTCTCTCTCTCTCATACTTTATTCGAATAGATGACTAGTGCGAGGGTTTCTGTAATGCACCACAGTCTATAGGATGTAGGACACCTCAGTGTACTCAAACTGTAATTTCATCATCGCAATCTAAACTGTTTAATTTGTAGTGATTGGACCGTTCATGGAATTTCATCGCGATCTGAACCGTTCCTTTTATAAAGGAGTTGTTGAAGACTGTGAGTATATAAAAAGAAATCAATCGGACAAAGATATCTATATAGTCAAGAAAGATTTGTCTTATATTCTGGGAATTATACTGATGGTTCATTTTTGAACGGAGGCCAAACATTCAAACCTTAATTTGGTGTGATTAGAGGTTTGGCCAATCGTTAATTTCAAGATTTTGGTATTAGTTGAGGTGCGCACAAATTAATCTGGACATTTGGTTATTAAAAAAAAAACACTTTACATCTCCATTGTTCCATAGGTTGCTTATACGGAGTGTATGAATACGACAATTAATGCACTCAAAGCCAACAAAATGTGAGTGGTGAGGACGAAATGGGATGGTGCTGTGCAGAGGTGTGCATAGCATCATGCCACGCATCTTCGAACTATCGAATCATGCATTTAACGGCTCAGATCTTATCTCAGCAATAAACAGCTCTCGATTGTTGATTGCTGAAATGAGATCCGAGCCACTGAATGCACAATCCGACAGCTTAAAGGTGCCCAACACGGTTCACTGCACAACACCAACCTGAAATCCGGTGAGGACCACGAGGAGAAAGATACTTTCCATTTCTCTCTCTGTTAACTACTCCACTATTTTTGCTCGCGTATTTCCACAGCAACCATAAAGTAGTGGACTGGCCCAAAGGCGGCAGCCACATTGGAATTCTTTCTTTCTTTCTTTCTTCTTCCTTTTTTTTTTTTTTTTTTCATGTTCCTTTTTTTTACATCTAAATTTGAAGTGATGTAAATTTTGTCTGAATAGACAAATACTATTTTCATGTTCCTTTTACATCTCCAACGATGCAGCTAAATCAACTATTTCGCATGCGGCCCTACGATTGTGATGAATCAGTGAACAAATCATTTTCTGCCTGACCAAAAAAAAAAAGAGAAATGATTTTGGCACTCCAAAAATTGATGTAGACACTTCAAAATCAGTATAATTTCAAAACCACTTTCCCAAAAAAAAAAAAAAGAATCAGTGAACAAATCAGATGGGTGATAAATGGTGGGTCATAGATGATTACAACTTTTTTAATCATCGCATTACAGTTTATTATAAGTTTTCTTTCTAATGAGGTTATTTTTTAGAGTCGCTCTTACCTATGTAAATTATTGATTATGCCATTGACCACATGTTTATATTGGTGCTACTATATTTTTTTGTCATCCTTGATTTTCTACAAGCTAGAATAAAGCATCTGCCATAACGCCATTCTTAATATTTTTAAAAACTTGTATTTACAGTTATTGCAAGAAATATTATTAAGACAACAAAGGCAATGATGTAGGAGTATTATTTATATATTCTGTACTATGGGACTTATTATTTTCATTAAATTCATTCTACCATTGATGCACTCTTTGATTCTGTAAGGTACTATTATTATTTTATACAATTAGTTGTCAAATTTGACTTAACTTCTCATTAGAATTTTCAAATACAGTAATTGTTGTCGGATGGACAAACGATTGAGATGAGTTTTTAATCTTTGACCGGTAATAAATATCTTTTACTGTCAATAGTTTGTCTTTAATCTGAATCGTCCAAAACACTTTTGAACGGTCGAGATTTCGACCCTTCATCTTGACAATCGACGACTCAAATCTTAATCCGAGCAACAAACAATTCAGAATTTTATGCACTCAAATTAGATCCGAACCATCCATGTCAAAATAAATGGCCAAATTGATTGCTCGACATCACTGTCAAGCACTACGCTTAGCAGCATCTCCCAATCGGTAATTTTTTTCCTCATGGCACATCTTCTAATTACGAGCAAAACCGCATAATACCTGTCGTCTCACAATTCGGTTGTCATTTAAACCGTTTTTCGTTAGTTCCGTCAAATTGAATCATTCCTCCCTCCTTTGTTTTTTTTTGAACTTTCTCGTTTTGTTTGAGTGCCCACTTGTTTTCTGTTGGTTGGAGCAACCCCATTGTTTTTTCTCTCTCTCTCTCTCTCTCTCTCTCTCTCTCTCTCTCTCTCTGTTTTGCCTTCTAAGCAAAAACCATCGCTCCACGCACTCCGTTACTCCTATATATTCGCCCACCATCGATGGACCTTAATAATTGAGACAAAGACAAAGACCTCTCCCTCTATCAATTCTCTCTTTCTAAACCTGAATTGAGCCCACAAAGATGTCCAACACCAAGATTCCCCATTTACTCCACGCAGCCCTAATTTACGTAATCCTCAGCTTTAAATTCACTGAATCTGTCCCTGAGGGTGCACTGGTCACTCAGATTCCTGGTTTTAATGGCACTTTTCCATCCAAACACTATTCTGGGTATCTTTCTTTTCACTTATTCTTATACCCTTTACTGGATTTTAATTGCAAATGGTAATTTTCAGTTGTGGACCTGTGGTGGGTCTTTATCCCTTTATAGTTTATTACTGGTACTGTTTTCTAATTTGACATGGGGTTTATAGGTATGTGACCATAGATGAAGCTCATGGGAAGAAACTGTTCTATTACTTCGTTCTCTCTGAGAGAAATTCCTCGACTGATCCAGTGGTTCTCTGGCTTAATGGTGGGCCCGGGTGCTCAAGCTTCGATGGATTTGTCTATGAGCACGGTATCGACTTTGAATCAATTTTTGATGTCTATTATGTAAAGATTCTTGTTTTTCTCCATGTAGTGGATGGTGGGATTGATCTCAGGCGGGCACGGACACCTGGGTTATCAAAAAAGATACTACTTGTTTTTTCTCTCTCTTCTTTGTGGTATCACTGGCATGTATTGTGAATGGTGAAGATTATGCACTTATGTTTCTGTTAAGCCTGTGTGTTTGGATTGTGGATTTGTAGAGGAAATTATGAAGGGAAAAGAGAAGGTAAATGAAAAGGCAAGAATATGATAAAGTGAATATGCTAATTTTATTTACACCAATCTGGATTTCATATAATTTCCCCATAATTTTCCTTTCCCTTGGCAAATCCTTCCCTTGGATTTCTTGATCTTCAGTATCGTTCTGACCGCAATACCAATTTGTCAATTCAAATGCTGTGACAATTGGAATTGGATGCAATTACCTCCTCGATTTTCGTACTTCAGCTGCGTAATTGGGCTAAATTCAGTGTTTTGGATGTTGGAAATTTGTGAGAAATGATTCTCTCATGTATTGTTAGTACTTTCATCTATCTGCAGCACTTATTTGTCAGTTACAAACTTAGTTTCTTCTGAGTTCCAATGATTTGCAAACGGAATCTTTGAATGGTATTATGCAGGGCCGTTCAATTTTGAAACTGGAACGACAAAGGGAAGCCTTCCCAAACTGCATCTCAATCCATACAGCTGGTCCAAGGTTATGATTTGTTTTGAAAGCTTCTTCTTTCGTCTAAATAGATGTCAATACTCAATATCTTCCAAACTTCTTAAATTAGCTGCTTAATGGATGATCTTTGCGCTAGCAGGTCTCCAACATTATATATTTGGACTCCCCCTCTGGTGTTGGATTTTCCTACTCAGCAAATGAATCCGATTATGTTACTGGTGACCTGAAAACTGCTTCCGACTCACATACATTCCTCCTCAAGGTACCACCATTTGAAACAAAAAACAAGCAAATGTAAAATTGTAGAAAATTTTGGCGGATGTTAATGTGGTAATGTTATTTGGAACTTTTTGTTATCTTATAGTGGTTCGAGTTATACCCAGAGTTCCTCTCCAATCCGTTTTTTATTTCTGGGGAGTCATATGCTGGAATATATGTGCCAACTCTGGCTCATGAAGTTGTAAAAGGTTCTTATTCTGTTCTATGGCATGTATATGTGTGCTGAAATCAGTTTGAGGCCTAATATTGAATTTTGGATCTTGTACAGGACTTGATGCTGGTGTGAGCCCCATTCTGAACTTCAAGGTACCCCCTTTTTACGAGAAATCTACTGAAGCAGCAGTTAACAGTTTTAGATTTATATCTTATAGTAAATACTGCAAGCAGGGTTATATGGTGGGAAATGGAGTTACCGACGATGAGTTTGATGGCAACGCTCTTGTTCCCTTTGCACACGGGATGGGCCTCATTTCGGATGAACTATTTGAGGTGGGGAGCTTGTCTTTTCTATATTCATTCTAGCTTGTGTGTGTGTGTGTGTGAGTGATCAACCTATATTCATTCTCCTCAACCTCCTTAAGCAAGTTACAGCTTCAACCTACGCCTTACGGTGATAAACTAACAGTTTGGGTACTGCTTCAACCCGTTTCGGGTTATACCACTTACATTAAGATTCATATTTATTGTGTCTACATGAGTAAACATAAGTAAGTTTGTTTGGGTACTGCTTTATGTTTGGCAGCCTCTATTTAAGGGTTTGTTTGGAACCTAGGGGGAAAAAAAAGGAAGGGAAAATTTGGTTTGAGAGGAAATTGTGAAGAAAATAGCAAAATAATCACAGTAATTTTCCTCCACACTTTCCTCAAAATTTCCTTTTCCTTTCCTTTATTTTCCTCAAGTTCCAAACAGGTTGTTAGTCTTGAGATTAACTTTTCTGTAGGCACAGTTGACACAAGTTTTAGTCCATACGTGACATCAGAACATCCAATGTGAACCAAGGGAATGACCAAAAGCTGATTACAGACTTATGTGAAGGAGGCTACACCTTCTGGGATTTTGCCAAAGGACATTTTCTGTATTTACCGATTTGATGTTTGTTAGTCCTAATAAAAAATCACTTGCTAGCTGAAAAGAAAGTCGAGGAATGTTATCCTCATATTTTTGGCTTCGTGATGTTTTACCACTTTTATGGCATCCTGTGTGGATATGAGCATCTCTGTCACTGCTGCTGTTACTGCTTGAACCTACCGTGTGGTTATGAGCATCTCCCCACAAGGGCCACAGGCCCATAAGGCCATAACCAAATAACTACGCACAAAATATCAAGTAGCTGACTATTATTTCTCCACATGTAGACAATGAAGTATTTCTGATTCCTCATGATTGGTACTGCAGGAAGTTACTGCAGAGTGTCGCGGAAACTTCTACAATCCAGCAAATGACAACTGTGAAAACAAGCTAGAGAAAGTTAATGATGTAAGAATTCACTTGCTAGTGGTGCCTAGTGTTAAGATATACCCCATCATTCCCCATTTAGATTTGGTATTCACTTTCATATCATGGCAAATGCAGGACATCAATGACCTTAACATCTACAACATACTAGAACCATGCTATCATGGCACAACAGCTCTAGATACTATACTTGGTAATACAAAGTTGCCATCCAGCTTCAGGAAATTAGGCGAGACTGAAAGACCCCTTCCTGTGAGGAAGAGAATGTTTGGCCGTGCATGGCCTTATCAAGCTCCGGTAAGAGATGGGATCGTTCCAACTTGGCCACAAATTCTCAACAGTGGAGATGTCCCATGTATTGTAAGTGACTGAAGCAACTACACTTGTTTGACCTTTACTCAGCTGCTTTAGTTTGCTTGGTTTGTTAAACTTGAACTTCCGATTCTTCAGTGCTTTTCAAATCTATCAGTTGAGGTTTGAGAAACCACAGATAGCATTTTTTTAGTATAATCTATGAGCTGGTGTTACTCTCGTAGTATGCAGCAGGAAAATGGCCAACAAAGGCATTTGACAATTCTCTGTCAACAGCTTTGAGCATCATATAGAAATTACTTTTTGCTTCAAAATCCATTTTCTATGTCTGGCTGTCTTTTAAGAATTACCACATGGTAGGATTATTTACCTCAATTTTATTGGCCTCCTCAGGCTTGGGCACCACTAAAATTAATTGGTTTATCATGGTTTAAATCTAATATGCAGGATGACCAAGTTGCAACTTTGTGGCTCAACACTGAATCAATTCGGAAAGCAATTCATGCCGAACAAGTATGATTTAAGTATCTAAATTTCTACACGCTTCAATGAAAACAGAATTATAATCCTTGTAATGCTCTAGGAAAGTGTGTGTGGAAGATGGGACTTGTGTACCGGCAGAATTCTATTCACACATGATTCTGGAAGCATGATCAAGTACCACAAGAACCTGACTTCCCGGGGATATCGGGCGCTCATATATAGGTACATCAACTTCTAAAACAATACTTACTGCTCCATTTTTTGCAATTTCATATAATTGCTAAAACTGATAAAATTGGAAACCCTCAGGAGTCAGGATAGGTAGAGAAACGGAAGTCGTGCAGTAATTTGGGTATTGGGTTGGATACGCATTGAGATTCCAAATTTTGCTAATGTATGTGTACCTTTGTGGCAGTGGAGACCATGATATGTGTGTTCCATTCACTGGGACTGAAGCATGGACTAGATCTGTTGGATATAAGGTTGTGGAGGAATGGAGGCCTTGGACTTCTCATGGACAAGTTGCTGGGTAAGTCTATGCTTTGATAGATTAATTGTGATTCGGTGCGAAATGCGAAAGGCTGCCTCCCCCTAGAGGAGTTAAATGCTGCTGCAAGAAAAAAAAACCCAGAACTTTTCTCTAAAGTTTCTCCCATCTATTGCAGATACCTACAAGGATATGACAACAATCTCACCTTCCTCACTATCAAGGTTAGTAAATGTGGCGGCCGTTAACCGGTATCGTATATGACCAAAAAAAAAAACAGGCATCTAGACTAAACATGAGGGTTTTTTAAATTCGTTTTTCCTTTTCTTTCTTTTTTGAGTTTTATACTGTGCTGGTGCAGGGATCCGGACATACCGTTCCAGAGTACAAACCGAGGGAAGCATTGGACTTTTATAGCCGTTGGTTGGAGGGAGAAACAATATGAAAGAATTTCACTGGCTTTTCATTGAGAGGGGAGGAGTGGAAATAGTATTATTTGATGTTTCCTATTTTCCAAGGATATTTTGACCACGAATAGGAAACAGTTTAGTAATTGATATACAGGCAAAAGTTAATGAATGAAATGTGGGAATAACCATGTGATACCAATTTTCCTGTATTAATGAATGAACAGAGCTTATTATCTGTTACTGGCCTTTGCTTTAATTGATAACTAGTGTATACCCGTGCCTTCAGGCACAGTTCAAACGATTGACACACAAATTAATATTGTCCGGGCTCATGTACAACATCACGACCCTATCATACGATTCCAACTATGTGACACCATATTTAGCAAACAAAAAATAAATCCACAACCATTGTTGGTTATTACCTTGGGCAATGATTGTTTTGTTTCTGATTGAATACCTTAGCTTTCGGATAAAAGTAGCACCTACGTTGAATCAATGAATAATGGGTGTCCAAATATAAGAATAAATAAGTTACCGTGAGATGATTATAGTAAGAGAGAATGTACCGTTAACAATATTTTTTTCCATTGAAATGGTAATGCTTTAATTGTTAGATCGAAGATCGAACCCAAGCTAAAGATGCACTCGTAAGGGAAAGAACGATATTAGAAATAGGAAAGCCAACGCCAAAAAGGGGAAAAAAAAATGGTTGTAGCTTGCCCAATATAGGGGTTCCAAACCAAATATATATAAGAAAGTTTTACGTTGAAATAGCAGCCCCAATACCTTTGGAAATTGAAGAGCTCAATGAACACTATGTCATTCAACTGACAAAACCGACCAATGGTACGAAGCCTCTCAATTACCAGCAATTTTAATCTCCTGCCTCAATGTTTCGAGCTATATTATTCAATTCCATTTATAAGAGGCATTATAACAAACACTTTGGATGCAATAAAATCAGAAACATTTGCAATTCCTAAAGTCCCAATTTTAAAACCTAAAGCATAAAAAAACAATTCATGGAATAAAAAAATTAAAAGAAAGAATCTTATCTAGGAAGAGTACATGGAATAAAAAGGCAGAAAAAAGTATCATTCAAGTCCAATCCGAGGAATATGATATCGCCGAACTAAAATCAGTCATCCATAACCCAGGAATAAAATAATAAACTTTAAACAAAAATATTCTGTGTCGTACTCACCGGTTAAAGCTCAATAAGAGAGGTCAGCCTTGTTAAATGACCGAATGAAAAAGAAGAATAAAAAGAGAGGAATAGAAAGCATCTCATTTGAAAATATAAATCCCTTAGATCTCTTGAAAATTATCTCATGCCTGCCGTAAAGACGAAATCTTCTTTCATATGGGGTTTGAATTTTGAACAGGGAAAGATAAGAACCTTGGATCAAATGAACATCAAAACTCAAATTCAATCTCATGCTTGCCGTAAAGAGGAAATCTTCTTTCATATGGGGTTTGAATTTTGAACATGGAAAGATTCCATATAGGTTTGAATTTTGAACAAGAAAAGATAAGAACCCTTGGATCAAATGAACATCAAAATTTAAATTCAATATTTGCCATCCAAACTGTCACGGAGAACAGTTGTGAGAGGGACATTTTGCAAAACCGTTGTGTATTGTAATATAGATGGTACTCAAGAAAGCTAACAATGTTAGGAGAAAATGGAAGCTGCACATCACAAAGGGTAAAACCTTGGATTTTTTTTTTTAAATTTTTTTTTTGATAGCCCAGTATTCCCACCCAACCCAATTGGGTCCGAGACTAGAGAGACTACTCTGAAAATACTGAAGCTGAGCACCGAATAACTTCCAATGACCCCAAAAGATAACTCGAACTGGCAGTCAATTAGTTCCATACCCAAACTTCAACTGAGAATCAAACAACGTAACATTCTGATAATCTTTCAAAAATGCTATGATCACTTTCTATCCGTTAATCAAAATCTTTGACTCCACTCGCCCTGAGGAACAAATCCAGTTTCAGTCCCATCATTCCTTCTCCATTACGGATTAGATTACATGCTGGTCAGCTTGATTCTTCCATTCTAAGATAGGTTGGGTTGATTTGAATTTGATTCACTTAAGGATTAAGAAGACAAAGAAGAAGAGAGTTCGAAAGTGGATTAGAAGATGGAAGAAGTAGCCTTGGTTTTGTATCCCACATCGGTGGGAAGATTAAACAAAGAATTGAGTGCTCTAAATAAAAAAAGAAGTGGTGCAACCGTTCGTATTTCAGAAAGGGTCACCTGGCTAAATGTGTCACGCCCGTCCTAGTTAGGTGGGTGCTGTATGGCTATCAAAACATATGGCTATCAAAACATATGGTTGACATAATTTGTGGAATTTTTATGGGGTTGGCCCGTCCTGGCCGACCCTCTCTTTCAATGAAACAAAAAATTGAAAAGCTCTATTTTTTGCAGCATTCAAACAAAATTTCACAATTATGTCGCATTTGATACATTCACACAAAATTTGTCACAATTATATCGCATTGGTTTCACGAGTAATTATCTAATTTGTTGGACTTTTATAAGATTGGCTTGAAAAATTTATCTTAATTTGTGAAACTTTTATAGGGTTCGCTCAAAAAATAAATTGAAAGCTCTATTTTTCTATCTGCAGCATTCAAAAAAATTTGTCACAATTATATCATATTGGTATTCACAAGTAATTACTGTAATTATCTAATGATGTCACCGTTATGTGGTGTTCCAATACATTATCTAATGATGTCACTGTTATAGTGTTATGTGGTGTTCCAATATATTATTGCGTTACATATTTTTGTGAACCCCAATTCTTTTCTGCATTAAATATTTATGTATAACATATTTTTGTGTACTTCCACCTCTTTCTACATTGAACATTCCACACACTTAGAACTAGGCTACACTTAAAAAGTCGGCTTTTGAGATTTTTTGTTAGATATTTTCAAAAATACTTGGATAAAAGTTATAATTTTTTATTTGTTCAATTTTTCTATTTGAGATAAATTAATAATCCACAAAAGTTAGGTACAAAATTAACAAACACAAAATTTTTTTTAAATAAAAACAAAATAAGAGAAAAACCCAAAAATCTTTGCGGAACTTCAGAAATCCTACAAATGCAGCCAAGTTGCGCCATTTTTTTTAATGTGGAAAAAGAGGTGCCGTTAGGCATCTTTCGTCAGAAAGGACCATGTAAAAACGATTCTCATAGTTGAGGGACTACATAAACCCATTTTATATTTTTATAATTTAAGCACGAAATAGAAAAAGTATGGACAGTTTGAGAGATAAAAGCATTAAAAAAAAAAAAAAGAAGCTCATAAAAGAATAACGTGGGTGTCAGTGAAATTTTTTTGACAGATTTTTAAATTCCAACTTTTAAAAATTAGTTTAAAATGTTTGTCAAAAATTCAACAAAATTTATTTTTAAGATCTACCGTTTTTAAGAACTAAAAAATGAAAGAAATTATCAAAATTCCAAAGCTAAATTTGGAAAGCTTTTGGGATTCTACAACACAAAATATCAAAAAAAAAGAAAGTAATTTTCAAAATCTTGCAACTGCAATCAACATTTTTCTTAATTTCTACTAAAATATTTGGACCACTAAAATATTTGCAGCAGAATCGAGAGCTAAAATCTAATACTTATATTTACTGCTATCACAAACACCTGATAAAAAAAAATAAAAAAAGCATCGCAAACACACCCAAAGACACCAATAACCAACAAACCAAACATGCCTAACCCGAAAGAGAACCACCCAAACCACCACCTCTTCTGCCCCGACTTCAAACCCAAATCAAACGCAGCGCCGTCGCCAAGCATAATAGATAGATTTCTTCCGACAGCCTCGTTTGCACATTCCGGCGTAAATGATCCTTCGGCCTCGTACGTTTCAGAGGCGCTTCCTCTGCACCCAGATTTCCAACCACCACCACTCCAACCAGCGCCGCCGGTGGCCGATAAAGCAGGTGACCAAGACCAATTTCTCGGAGGCGTTAGCCGAGTTCAAGACCCACATCCATGACTCGGACTTCGTGGCCGTGTCGTTGCAGAAGACTGGGTCCTACTCTTCTCCCTGGCACCGAGTGCTCCCCATCGACACCCCCGACACCGCCTATTTCAAGGCCAAGTACGCCGCCGAGAGGTTTCAGGTTCTTCAGTTCGCCGTTTGTCCTTTCTCCGTTAGGGCTTCAAAAGTCATTGCCCACCCGTGAGTTCCCACTACTCATTGTGGACCATCTACAGTCCTTAATCTACTTAGTCTGAATGAAAGCTTCATTTGATATAGTAGAGCACTTCAATGGACATTATCTGAAAAATAACCTTTTGATTTTTTTACTCAAATGTTTTTTTTATAACTCATGTGTCTGGGGCAGCTTATGCACACCTCGACTGATCTGGGCCCAATCCGACCGCTCACTTGCGGGGAGCCGTATGCACTGGCCCGAAAGGATTTGATAGCACCTGAGGTTTTGAACCTGAAACGGAGCAAACCCCAAGTCCCAAGCCTTGACCACTAGGCCAATCCCTTGCGGGTTTTTTTTTAACTCCAATGTTCAGATGCCATAACACTCGCAAGTTTTTTTTAAGTTTTTCCGTAATGTCCACTTCATCATCCTATTATGGAAAAGGAAGAGGATAACTTAATTAAGGTGTTTGAATTGTTGGGGGATTGGAATTGCTAACTTACCATAGTCAGTAACGGTTGAAGAACTCTATGTTAGTTGAATTGCGTCCTGCATAGTGGGTTTTTTTGGGGTCATATGATAGAAGAACCTATTTTAACCCTAACCCCAGCCCAACCAACCACAATGGGTATCAAACTCGTCTCTATAGGATTTGAACCCGTAGTCTCACAACACTCAAGGCTGCTACACTACCACTAGAGTGGATGGATGTTAAATGTAATGATGGAAATTGACAGAGAAAGAAGGAACTCAAAGTGGTAGGAGGGTCAAGCTACCTCTTAGTCTGAAATGGTTGAAAATGGACTCAATTTCGAATTTTTGAGTCATAGAGACTTCAATTTTCCTTGAATGTTGGATACAGCCATGTAATAAGTTACGATTTCCATTCCTAACTAAAATAGTAAAATATAAAGTGGAAGTGTTGAGGATGGAAAGCTGAAGTATTCCAACACCTTCAGTAGCCTTTAGAAGAAGATAACCCAGGTGAGAGAAGGAAAAGTAGAGAGAGGGCAGAGAGAGGTAACCACCTGCAGTGCCAGGTGAATTTGGCAACAAGTTAAGGATAATAGGTATAGGATCACAAATGCTAACAAGTTGACCTATATTGACTCTAGTGTGACATTTCGGGTTTTAGTAACATTCAGTATTCAAGTTTACAGTCTAACCCATGAATTTGGTAGTTTGGCTGATAGATTTTGATCGCTGTTGATAATGTTTCTTAGGAAATTTGGTTGCCCGGTTCAAGTGCGTTAAAAACTTAAAACAGTATTTGTTGCTCTTAACAGCCGTGTCATTATTTAGGTCCTGACAAGTGGTGACTGTAGTCAAGTTTTGAAAGCCTGATAATCTTCTAATGCTTCTTCCAATGCTTTCTGATGATAAAACAATGATTTTGCTTTTGCCAGTTGATTGTGTTTTATCTTTTTTGGTGTAGATACAACTTTCATCTGTTCCCAAGGGATGAGTTTAAAATTGGGATGCCTTCCTATAGTTTTTCATGCCAGTCGTCATACTTGACTTCTATGGCTCGAGAAGGTTTTGATTTCAATGCCTGCATATATGATGGTAAGTTACTTGATTGAATTATTGTAGCGGAGATTTGTTGTCTTAAAATATGGTAGGGAGAATTTAAAAAAACAGATCAGGGAGACAGAGAGACTTGTTCTTTTATCAGCTTCAACTAGTCCACATTTTTAACTTACAAAAAGTCTTGAATTTTAACGAGAGGGGCCATTTATGGGCCTTTGCTTTGGACAGGCATATCATATTTATCCAGATCACAAGAATCACCTTCGATAGCTCGGATAGGGAACCTTGTGCCTAGTAAATGCGTACTACAATCCTCCTCTGCCCTTTCGGTTGCTGATGCAGTTTTTGTTGAAAGGATTAAATCACGAGTTAAGCATTGGATAAATACAATTAAAGACACAGGCCCAAAGAACGAAGGTGGAGGAAAATTTTGCATCACATTCTTTTGATTTTGACTTTCCTTCATGTCTAAACTATTTTCTTGTCAGGGACAGATGCATTAATAAAATCCTTGAGAAAACTTATCTTAGGAAGTGAACTGCATGGGTCTAGGCCATGCTTGAGCATCGATGTTTGCAGCGAACGCCAAGTGCAGCTTGTGGTAGAGGTAAGAGAATTGCTCTCTCATGCAACCATGTCATCTGGTTAAAGTGAAAGAAAGGCAGATTATTCACTCTTTCCACTAGGATTGGTGAAGTTTTAGTTCATGTCTTTTTACGGTTTTTGTTTTGGTTGCAGATGCTGAGAGACTTCTCTGATGACCTTGTTCCTTTATTAAGTCCAGCCAAGGGTGGGGGAACCCAAGCAGTTCGAGTAGTTTTGACTGGTTCAAAAGAAGACAGGGAAACTTTTGAGGTAGTAACAAACCATAATCCTTTAGAGATAATGGATGTTCAAGCTTCATATAGTCATTCTAATCTTACTTTTAATGATAGAGGGAGCTTCAAAATCTGGAAGAGGAGCAAAATAGGCGTGTTCGTGGCTTTCGAGAGGTGATCGATTTGATTTCTGCTTCTCAGAAACCTGTTGTTGCCCACAACTCACTTAATGGTCCGTCTCCCAGATGATCTTGTCACTCATTTTAAACTCTATTTGTTTACATTCACTGATTCTGCACTTTTATATTGCTTTGGTGCAGATTTTTCATTCATTTATTCAAATTTCCTTTCCTCATTACCTTCTAGCATGGATGAGTTCAGGAGCTCCTTACATTTGGTTTTCCCCCACATAATTGATGTCAGCTATCTGATGAAGGAAATTGGCCCTCTCAGAAAAGTTACCAATTTACCTGCAGCTATTTCTTTTTTGAAAGGACGATTCTTTGCGCCAATTGATATGGAGATCAGTCACCAAGGTAAGTTACTTTCAGTTCTCTTGCATGCAATCAATTATGGGTTAAGCATGTTCCTCGGAAAATGCTTTCATGATCCCTAAAGGCCCTAATCAAACTTTTTAAACATATGAATGATAGCGATCCAGAATCACATTCCCATTTCCCTTAATGTTCCTGGCATCTATACCGAGCCTAAATTAAACCAAACTGACCAAGTTTCAATCTTTCAGCTGATGGGAATGAGGGCAAGATCCATGGCCATAACGTTTTGAGGATAAGCGAATTGTTCACTAAACTGTGCTCTATTCTCAAAATTGCCCCTGAAACTCTCATAGATGATGATAGCCATTTACCCTCGGTCCTTCAAGGCTATGCAAACACCTTCACTCCTCACTCCACAAACTCTCAAGACCCAGTTGACGAGGATGTCTCAATTTGGACGGACAACCCAAGAAAAGTTGAATGTAAGAGTTTGGTTTTCTTGTGGGGATTCAGAGGTGGGATGTCCGCGAAAATTCTTAACAAATTGCTCCGCGACTCCCATGAAGTGTTTTCTGAAGAATTTGATGTGCGACTTTTGGATAGGAGTTGCGCTGTTGTTGTTTTCTGGAAGTCTGGTTCATCAGAAACTTTTCTGGAGGCAATTGACTCTGGAGGGAAATGCTGTGAATCGGTGAGGGAGATGATCTCAGAAGGCTTAAGGGCTGCGGATTATCAGATTTACAGGAGAGCTTGTCGGTTGGGTTTATGGGAATCAGATTTAGCAGATTCTTTGGACAAAGCTGTGGCAGAATGTGACAGTAATTCGGAAGCTGATTCCACGGGGCCATTAGAGATCTGTTGGAACAATGACTTGATGATTAACCTGGATGATTTGTAATGTGTACAGTAATTTTTATTTATTTTTTTAATTTTTACTTTGCTATTGATATTGTAACAATTTTGATATAGGTCAGTGCCCTTATTTATTTGAGAGGCGATTTAGGTTTTTGCTGACCAAAAATGGAAAGGGTTTTCGTTGAATGATTTATTTATTTTTAAATGTGGAATGTAATTGTATTATTTCCTCAACCATTCCGGCCACTTTTTGAATTTTGTATCGTGCTTTTATTTTGAACCAATTATTAGGCTTCTGTATTGATGTTGGACAAAGAACTTGTTATGGAAAGTTGCTTCTGCTTCTGTAGGTGTGCAGCTCAGAAGATTTGGGTTGTCTTATATTTGTGACTTCATACTAGACCAAAGTAGTTCGGAATGGGATGCTGTCAAGCACCCCTGTCAAGTTGGTTTCTAGCGCTAAGCGGCCACGTAGTTCTTGGAAATTGAACACAGTTTCATCCGGTTAGTGACTTCTCCATTAATAGTCTCCGTGGGACTTTTCGGTTGTCACTGATTTAACAAAATGAACGAATTTCAAATAATCTGGTGTAGATTTACAATTCTCGAATTACTTGTGCTTTTCTTTGTTTGGTTCTTATTCAAATTTTTTTCACGCCTGTTAGTTTTGCATCTCATTTTTTTTTTTATTAATTCGTCTTGTCAAGATGAATTGGAAAAATAAAAAATTATGACTTTTACCCTAATATTTTTGAAAATATTCAAGATAAAGCCCTTACTTTTCCGATTTCGTCTTGACGAGACGAATTAAAAATCCATAAAAGTTAGGCGCAAAATTAACAATTACGAATTTTTTAATGAAAATTTCTAAAATAATAAGAAGTGTGAATGTGTATTAAAAAATATACAATAATATATAGGAATATGTGTTTTCTTTGTCCTCTCGTGTGTTTATTGTTAGTCTACTGGGTTGACAATAGAAATACCATTTTTTAATTAAAAACAAAACAAGAAAAAGCCTAAAAAATTTAGCTGAACTTAACTAAGGCCTAAAATTGACTTTTACCCTTCTCTTAAAAGTGGTTATTTTTCAAAATATTTGAATAAAAGAAAAATTTTATTTATTTTTCCTAATCATCTTGTCAACGTATCAATAATTCCAAAAAATTTGGTGCTAAACTAACATACTGAAAAAAAAAATTGAATAATAACAAAAATGTTACTTAAAAAAAAAAAAGGTTAAAGTGGACAATGTTTATTTCCATCAACTCCACAATCCCGATCACGACAAGGCCCTGTCATTTTACATGGGCTTGGGCCACCTTAATGGATCCGTCATCTCTCATCAGCTACGTTGACTGCAACTGAACAGAGCAACTGAGCTTTCACTCAGAAACTGAAAACCCCCCCAAAAATGGCTGCAATAGCTTCAACTCTGATTCCGAACCCTAACCCCAGCTCGAACGCGATCGTCTCATCTCTGCGCAGTCCGCCGTCGTTTATCGCCTCGACTTCATGCTTGTTCGGCAACAAATTTCTCGTAAAACCACTGCTCGCTCCAACCACGAGCGCCCGAACGAAACGATCAGATGGAACCGCTCCTTTTCGACGCTTGAAGCCGATCAAGGCGTCGTCCCATACGTTCGACGTGGTTGTGGTTGGCGCGGGGATTATCGGTCTGACTATCGCTCGCCAGTTTCTAATGGAGTCGGATCTCTCCGTCGCCGTCGTTGACGCCGCCGTCCCGTGCGCAGGCGCTACACTGGTGCAGGTAAACTGGCTTTGTACACTTTGGGCCCGCAAGTGGACGGTGGGGTTAGTAATTAATCGGCTTAAGCTGGACCGGGCACCTGTGGTATTAACAAAACGTGCTTTGTACGAGTTTTCTCGTGTTGATGATTTAGGAATACCAGAGAGCAGAAACTGAGGCAAGATTCCTAATTCTTTCTCGCTTTCAATAGCAGAAGAATTGTAAAAAATGTAAGAAGGTGTTATATATACATTATAAAAGTAGTATTTTGCTGTTCAAAAAAAAAAGTAGTAGTATTTTAGAATGTGGTGAAAGAAGATGACGACAAATAAATAGAGTAGTAATCGGCAAAAGTTGCATTTGGTAAAAGGCACTCATGACACTAAGCTTTGATTGACTTCAAGTCCCTGTACTCAGCAGTCCCAGAAACGTGTCGTTGAACTTATGACTTGTACATTTGCATATACAGATTGTAAAGCCCATATAGTTAATTGATATTTCGAAAGGTTAGGACAGGAAAGTTAGATGTAATGGGTCGGGAGCCCTTCTTTCCTGCTCCTCAATCATTTGAGGAAGTTAAGAACCTTAAAATGTAGTTGTGCTGGTTCCTCATCTTCTATCTTGCTTGTGCGTCCTTCACATTGTCATGTTAAGAGAACTCAAGCGTGTCGGTCACAAGATTTTTTTCCGAACTTATTTGTTTGGGTGAGTTGCAAGCTCAAGTCTTCTCTCTTGCCTTAAGAGCGGTCATTGCAGGGAGAAGCAAAGCAATAAAAAGAATATATGGACGGCAAGAAAAGTGGAAGGGGAAGAAGTGGTATACCGAAGAGTCATCGTAATCCATGTTGCTAATGTTCTGCTCTTCAAACAAGAACTAGTCAGGTTTCGCTGTCTCGGCACGACCAATCCTTCCTCGTTTATTGGTTTATTTCTGTCTGTTGGGGATGGTTGTGAACAATGAACACACAATAGCAGGAAAGGAGAATAAACGTGAGAAAAGGTTGCAGCATATACGTGACTACAGAATTCCACTAAATTAGGCAGCATCTGAAGATATGATATAGGTGCTGTACCCTTCTATGTTGGAAGGTTCTTTCGCAATTTGTATGTTGGATCCATGTATTGTGAGAGATGAGGTCATTTTGAGGAAAGTTACTTACCCATAAGGGCATTTATTAATGAGTGGTGATGAGAAGTGATTACTATCTTTGTTAGATATTTGTACTGGCGTGGTTGATTAGCAACCCATGCAAGTAGCATAGAATTCATGCAACCTCCTCGATTTTTCGATATTTGTCAAAGTACTGGAAGATGTTCATAGTTCATACGAGCTTGACTTGTCGTTACTGATAAAGGACAATTTTTGACTTTCTAGTTACAAAATATCTCGAGTTTAGCATATTTATGATCAGTTTTGCTAATCATAGATTTATAACCTTGATATGTTTGATATTCTTGAACATTTGAGCACAATATATGTTTGAACATTGCTTCTCTTTTCCTGAATCTGATTGGGTGTAGGATCTCTTCTCCCTGTCTTTGGCATTTTGTCTGGTTTTAGGGCAAGGTTATTTATGGATGGTTCACAAAGCCCCTGGCAGTGATAAATGGGAGCTTGCAATGAGAAGCCGTAAACTGTGGGAAATGTTTGCAGAAAATGTACAGCATCAAGGCATGAATCCTTTGGAGATGTTAGGTTGGAAGAAGACAGGTGATCTTATTTCCTTGGGTCAATATAGAAACCTTTTGTTCTTCGTTTCTCTCATTTTATCTATTCTGAATCTTCAGTAGCTCAGAAATGAATTGAGTTTTAAATGAAGCTCAGGTGATACTGATTGGTTAGTTACTGTAGTATTACACTTGTCCAAAGGTCTTTATCCTAAAAAAATCGACCTTACAATATCTGTACATATACACAAATGTATGTATATATATATATATGTTTTGTTTATATATACATATTTCTTCCTTCTTTTGTTTGTACTTTGTCGGTAATGTTTTTGTGTAATGCATTAGAACATTAACCCTACCTACCTATTGATAGCTTTTAGAACTGATAAATAAATATCTTTTCCCCTTTTACCCTGTCTTGATATTGGAGTGGACAACATGATGATTAATCTTATGGAGGTACGGTGTCATCCCAAATTTAGCCAATCACAGCTGATTCTGAAAGCAAACAGGAAGACATTTGAACGTGACCTACCAATTGATAGGATTTAGAACAGAAATAACATAAAAATTTCATCCCAGATTTTACACATGTTTAACTTATCAAAAAAGGAAAATATGAAGAAAACGATTGACAAGGATTTATAGGCTAAGTGAAGTATAAGACACTGGTTGTGAGTCGTGTGATTGAAGAATTTCCTTGTCAATTGTCATTTTCTCAATGGACACTTGTGTTGTGACTTAAAGATGCTTCTGCATGCATGCATGCCCTCCTGCATGCTCCACACGAATTTAAGCAGGATACATGCTTTGTGGTTCTTTTATACCTATGTGAAATATTGTGAGACAATATGTCCCTCTCATATGTTGAAGTCTTCATTGCCCTTCCAATAGTTGTTGTAGTTATTCTGCTCATCCATTATGGTAATGATTGTAAGAGCTTCTTACTGATAGGAAGCTTGTTAATTGGTAGAACTTCCCAAGACTCGGCCATGTTAAAGAGAAGGGTGGATCAGCTATCTGAAGCTGGGCTGAGGGCTGAGTTCTTGTCTCACGGTGATTTGCTGTTAAAGGAACCTGCACTGATGATTGGTGAGGAAGGTGGGGCAGCGTTTCTGCCTGATGACTGTCAAATAGATGCTCAGCGTGCAGTTTCATTTATTGAGAAGGTCCTCAGAAATACCTTCTTTACTGAAATTCTTTCAGCAATCTGCATCCACCTGCAGTATAACTATGTATTTATAATCTAACATATAGGTCAACAGACATTTTGCATCAGAAGGAAGATATGCAGAATTCTATTATGAACCCGCAACCAGTTTATTGAGGTTCCTTGTTTCTTTCCTCCACTGTACTGATCTGTTTTTCCTCTGTGAAATTGGGGTATAATGACTGGAATTCTTGTATAGCATGTTGTTGGGTGAGAGTAACTGGTGTAATCCTTGTACCAGATCTGGTAGTGGGGAGGTCAAAGCTGTTCAGACTTCGAAAAACACCTTGTATAGTAAGAGGGCTGTTATAATTGCCGCTGGTTGTTGGAGTGGGACTTTGATGCATGATCTGATTAGGGACACAGGACTTGACTTGGATGTCCCTGTAAAGCCTCGGAAGGTTAAGACTCTAGAACCGGATATTCTTATGCAAGTAATAGTGTTTTAATTCATTTTGATATGTATTTTGTTGCTTATGGTAACTAATTTTCTCCATGGTCTGAAAAATGAGAAACAATGGGGAAGCTGGTATACTGGTTAGGTAGTGTGCCTGAAATAGTTCATGAAAGTTCGATTGGGAATAGCAATTGTACCAATTTTTGACAGAGTTGCACTCTCTACTACTAAGAAACCTGGGGGGGAAACCTTAAAACGAGTATAACGTTAACCTTTCTTCAAAATTTCCTCAATAATCACATTATGTTTGTTTGTAAAATTGGTCTTGTGGCTCCTCTGTATGACAGGGTCACCTACTTGTGGTAGAGAATCTCAATTCTTTCATACTGAATCATGGTCTGATGGAAGCGGGTTACGTTAATCATGAAGCAGGAACTCTTCATTCTTCTGTTTCTGCTTCCGGGCCAGTTGATGCAGAATCTTTGTCTGTGTCAATGACCGCCACCATGGATTCTCAGGGAGACCTTGTTCTTGGTAAGCGTTTTATGTCTTGCCTTTGCACATGTTCACTTGGTCTCTACTGTCATTGACCACAAGTTGTAATGTTCCATCCTATGTCTTCTTTTCAGGGAGCAGCCGCCAGTTTGTTGGGTTCAGTACAGAAATGAATGAGTCAGTTATCGACCGCATATGGGAGCGGGCAGGGGAGTTCTTTCCCACTTTAAGAGAGCTTTCTCTCCGAGACTTACGCCAAAGTAGAAAAGTGAGAGTAGGATTAAGACCTTACAGTAAGTAGACTATCGATCTCATTTTTCAAGTGCGTGATACGTTTAGTAGTCTGGTGATACTAGTTAGGGTTTGTGACCTGTGAACTGTTGTAATACTGTTCCACAGTGCCAGATGGGAAACCGGTGATTGGGGCAGTTCCTGGTTTATCAAACTTGTTCCTTGCTGCTGGCCATGAAGGGGAAGGACTTTCATTGGTAATTTACCATGTTTTCTTCTACTGTTTTGCTTGCTCAATGTCAGAAGCTGTCAATTCATTTCATATTGCTACTTGGTCCAGTTTGATGTGCAGTTTATTTTTTTTTCTCTTTTGAACTTCAGATTCTGATAGTTTCTCTATGTTTATACTTTTGCGAGGATTACTTTAGCATATTTGTGAGTTGTTAAGGAGTCCATTTTATTTTTAAAAGAAAATTGAAGTAGATATGAGTGACCCTATTCTTCTAGGTTCACATCTATCAAGCTGAAAGCTTTAATTGGCGCAAGTTCCATTAATTTTTTTCCCGAAAGTAGTGAAATGACAACTATCACCTTTGCTCTATTTTCCAGGCTCTCGGTACTGCTGAAATGGTTGCCAATTTGGTGTTGGGCAGTCCTGGGACAGTTGATCATGCACCTTTTGCCCTGGAAAATCGATGCTGCATGTTGAGATAACTCCGCTGGACTGCTGGAGGTTGGAAGATCCAGTGGTATACATGCATTATAGGTTGATTGGGAGGTAACCAGCATAATTCACTCCAAAGTCCGTCACAAATTCACGATATTGTGAGCTAATCTCTCTCTCTCTCGCGCGCGCGCGCGCGATTGTGGGCTTGGAGTATGTTCTTTGTTGAGGTTGTTACTTGTAACTTCATGTCCCTACCCATTGCAACTCTTCCAGTTTCCTCTGCCTTTTTGTTACACATCTGTACAGATTATTGTAAACAAAATAATCTTCTTTACGTGTTTACTGGTTCAAATGTCTATGTTCTTGATTGCTTTATCTATGGTTGCAAGCGTTCAAGTTTTCTGTGATCTGCCTTGGCTGGGTGTGTAATTTGTCATTGCAATTCCAAATTTCCAAGCACCACAGATAACACTAACACTACCTTTATCCGGTGGATATTATGAATAAGAATGAGAATAAATTTAATTTTAATGCAGAACCACTTTCAAATTCTGTTTATTCATCTGAACATGCTCAAATAAGATAGCAATTTCGGGAACTATTGAAACTGATAAACTGCTGATAAGCACTTGTGAGCCACTGCCAGTATTAATGGTTTTCTCATTTGAGTAGGTGAGTTTGCATTTATCTTTTGAGCTGCATGAGATGAAAGAGAATTCATACAAGGAAATGGTTTTTTTTTTCAAACCTATATAATGCTACATCAATTGACCTTTATTACACATGGAATCAATCAAGAAAAGGAAGTGGACTAACAATATCTTGATATGTTAAATGGATATGCTATTAGGTATCCCCTTTCCGGTGATTCCCCCTTTGAACCCAACATTTGACGTATCAGGGTACAAAAGCTTGTATGGTATCTTGGCAGGGCCGCATCTGTTCTTAAGATTGGGATTTCTATTCCTCTCCAAGATTCTTTTTTCCACCTCTTGAAGGTTCTTCTGGAACTGCTGAAATATCTGTTGTATCTGTTCATTGCCTGTCCATTCCTCCGATAGCTGTTGGCCTAGGTACACTTCGTCTGATGTATGCCGTGATAGGACCTCTGCCAGTGCGACACTTAGGGTCAGTTCAAATCTTTCAGGCAACATGCTAAGATAATATTTGTCAGGATCCCTAAGAAACTCAGCAAACTCTAGTGTCCCTTCCCTTGGAATGAACTTCCGACACAGTGTTGGTCGATTTGGAGGGTAACCAGCATATCCATATTGCCCAAAGTTCACTGACGCATGAAGAGCTGATGCAGTCCATATGAGAGTTGTGAGAGCCTCTATTAGGTCATTAAGAGTTTTCATTGGGTACCACCACGTTTCGTTGTGTTTATCACCATGACCCACATTTCGAATTTCCGACCACCATGCTTGGATTTCATCATCGGACCTTAAAGAGTTATCGTCTGTGTAGAAGATTGAGCAGAAGTTTGTTACCCATGCCTTAATGGCAACCCATATGTCCAGTCCATCTGCACCATAGGGGTAGTCTTCAAAGATGAGCTGAACCCCACCAGGTTTATCTGGGTCAGGCAGGGCCATGCATCTGGAATATATGTTCATAAGTATGATAAGTGTGTATATATATCTTAAATGTATGCAAAAATTTGGAAAAGAGAAATTTTGTGAAATATTTTTGGGATTAGAAGGGTTTAGAAACAATGGTGTTATAAGTTGTCTACGTTACAGATGCTACAAATTTCTTATCATAAATGCTATGTTATAGGAACTCTGTACATACTCACGAGCTGCAATATAAATATACCAGGCTTTTCTGGTTGGTCAAACTAGACGTTGGGCTACAACTACGTCAAAAATACTTTTTCTCTAGCATTATTGGGGGTAGATAAATCATATACACGCAACATTTTGTACAAGAACATTTCAAATCAAGGCCTGGAAGAGAATGAAAAAGTGGTTACTAATCTGGATACGGCTGCTGGCCATGCGGGAAAAAAAACGGACCTCTCGCAGGTGTAGGACTACTGAGCACGCGGGGGAGAAGGGAAAAGATAGTGGTTATGAAAATATTAGATAGGGACAATATTTACCGAATAGGTAGAAAAGAAAATAATTGCCTTAGTCAAAATAAAAGGACCAAGTTTACATGACGGATCGTAAAGGGAAAAAAATGATAACTGATTGTCCTGTGGAATAAATGGGACCTATCTGGGTCCCTGGGAAAGACCGGTGGCATGAATATATTGCAGGAGAGTAGTTTCAGTACCTTTTGACGAGATCTGCGGGAAGGCCTTGTTCATCAAATCTCCAGTCTTTATATAATGCAGAAGTCAGCTCCATTGAGATTTCACCAGTAGACAACGTCTTCTCAAGGATTCCACCACCATTTACGATGACGCTCCTGGCTATCGCATTTATGTGCATGGTGTCTTTAAAATGAGGATTCAGTAGCCGGTGGATGGGGTGCATTGTGCTCAACTGCCTTCTGGTTGCAATGATAAATGGCTCAACTACTGCATGAGTTTTCAACCTGTGTATTATGCATTACACAATTATCATGAGATGTTTTGGCATCGGTTACAGTTACACGGGATAAAATCAGAAGTTTTGAAATTTTTTGGTGAAGATCATTAGGGTTTTTCCAAGTTACAGTTTCTGATAAAATGACATAAATTACATAAACTTGCTTCACTTAATTGAATGAAGAAAAGTCAGGTAAAGCCAAGTAGACTTTGATAATGGCTTAATTAACATACCAGTGGCTGATTAGCTGGTGGTGACAAGCGTCATTGGATGCGACATGAGCTTTAGCAAACTGCCAAACTGCTGCCTGACTGCCATGAGTTGATGGGAGAAACACTTTCTGTCTCTCCTTTTTAGTAGTGGGGATAGGCAAGCTCAGTTCTATTGCTAGTGGCTTTAACGTGGAATCTTTCCTCAAGAACAGCAGCGTTCGAGATGCATACGCACACACACCTTTTGTGTTTATTCTGCTGAGAAATGGCATGAGGTAGTCATGGTGATCCAGGATGAAAATTCTCCATTGGTTAATAGCCTGCAATGCGATATGTGAAAATAAATACTGCTGCTAAACCACCCGTTTGGAAGGAGATTCATAGTGAATTAATGCATGCATGACAACACACAATATGAATTTCTTTTGTCAAGGAGAAAAGGATATATGCCTTTTGGATGTGTACGCTCTTCAGCTATATCTGGTGCTTAAATTTGTTATATTCTGCTAATTGATAACCTGAAACAGTGTTCCAAGTTGAACAACATTTCATTCTGGATGCTTGTCTAAGCACATTATACTGATTACCTTAATTACATGTTCATGGTTGCCCATCGGTACCTTTTCTGCAAATTTCTTCATTGGTACCTTTATATAACCTTTTCGTGTCAACTAAGCTACGGTTTGTGCCTTTGGCCTTGTAGCCCCTTGAATATAAAAGGCTAAAATCCATGCCCTCATCACTGATGCTGTGATCGTTATTTCTTGAACATGTTGTTTAGGAAGGAAAAGTGTATAGGGTGTTAATAACTCTAACACATAATAAACTTATTTATATAGATGACTCACATATTGAATAAGTAAACTAAGCAATGTAGAATGACTACTACTACTATATTCTAACACTCCCCCGCAAGCTGGAGACTCTCCAGCTTGTTACATATCAACTAACGAAGCAATTAGCTCAACTACTAATCAACAATAATGAAAAACAACCAACTTTTTAAAAACAATGAAATAATTTTCAATAGCAACGACTAACGAACGAAACAACCAATGAAATGACTTCAACGATTTCAACAGCAATGACCAACGAACGATTTCAACGACCAACAAATCAACGAACGAATTCAATGACCAACGAATCAACGAACAATTTCAATGACCAATGTATCAACGAACGAATTCAATGACCAACGAACAACGAACGAATTCAACAACCAACGAACGATTTCAACGACCAACGAACGATGAACGAATTCAACGATCAACGACCAATGAACCAATTTCAACTACCAACTTCAATTACCAACCAACAACCACCAATTTCAATGAAATAGATGACAAAACAATATATGTTACCACGCTCACCAAAAGCATGGCCAAAAATCTGACCACGATACCCAGAATCACGGCTACGACCATGACTATGGCTGAATGAAGAACCAAACCCATCAGAGACAGCGGAAGCAGTATTTAGATTTCATTGCAAATATATAACCGGACAAGAAACCAGCAATCGACCAATAGATCAACCCAACATCATCAATAACCAAGACCCAAAACCTCAGAGTGGTAGATTACCACTTCAAACCAACAATATAATTGAACAAAGCCGTCTACAGACTGAAACAGCAGGAGTCGCTGATGAATAATGACGATGAACAGTAACACTGTGCACAGTAATTGACAGTAATTGGTGAATAGTGATTATGGCGATAGATTTCAATGGAACAATAATTGACAGTAATTGGTGAACAGTGATTATGGCGATAGATTTCAATGGAAGGGATTAGGGTCAGGACAGAAGCTAAGATTAGAGTTGTGATTTTAGGGTTTCATGGTGAGATGATGATGGCGGTAGAGGGTGGCTGCTAGGGTTTTGTATATCTAAGGTGGATGGTGAATGTGAGACCCGTACTTCATGTTTCTTCCGGTTAATAGTTAATAATAGAGAAGAATTAAAAGAAAAAGAAGAGAGTTTCCTAAGTAATTTACGTGGAGGTGTGCATGTGTACAAGGGTGGTGTGCATGTGTGAAAGAAGGGTGCTACGTGGAGATGTGCATGTGTACAAGGGAGGTGTGCATGTGTGAAAGAAGGGTGCAAATAGGGAGCTATTGGCAACGTGGCAATTTTTGACCTAGTCTTGGTAATCTCTTGCCATGACAAAGTTTAAGGATGAAAGGATATAAAAATGAAGGGGGAGGAGACACCCTTTTTGAGTTTTCACTTCCATTCTCGGTGGCGGAATGGTGAGAGCTGAGCTAGACATGAGACAAGGAGAGAAGAGTACGAGGGGTATTTTTTTTGTAAAATTATGCAAGTATTAAGAAAGTGACGTGATGGCGTTTTGTTAGTTATTTGTTATTTATTAAATTGGTTGTGGTGCTTGACGATCCGGGTTGTTACAGTGAACCCGCTTTGATATCATGTTGTTTAGGAAGGAAAAGTGTGTAGGGTGTTATAACCCTAACACATAATAATTTTATTTATATATAAACTAAGCAATGTGGGACTACTACTACTACATTCTAACAATAACTATCTTAGGGAAACTCTTTTTGCTTACGCCATGTTCTTCTCTCTAGAATTATTTTTTGTGTGGACACTTACGTGTCCTCCTGCTGGAGCCTCTACCTAAACATTTTCAACGGCCTGATTGTGCATATTGTGCCCCTTGTATTCACCTATCGTGGGGTTTGATATGTTAGATAGCTTGATATAATTGGTGGGCAGTGGACATATTCCCTAACAGCTTAAGCTTTTGGGACTATTGGTAACTTAACATGGTATCAAAGCTTTAGTTGGAAGAGGTCTTGGGTACATACAAGTCTCTCTGTTTTGCATTTATTCCCCGTTTACATTATGCTTCTCTTTCATTCTATCACTGAAAAATTTGCATCTCCACGTGCAAGACAGGGTTGCATGTGAGGGAGGGTGATAGATAGCTTGATATACGTTGTTGGAACTACTGGTGACTTAACATTATTGGTAGTAAACTCATTATCAATGTCTATCACATCCTCCAGGGGGGGTTGTTTACCATTTCAAGAGTCAGCCCGTCGAGGTTGGACTCGATGTCTGATTGCTTGATAGAACTCCATACTCCATGTTTGCTCCTTGGGGGGAAACTCTGTAGTTCATCTCAAAATTCGAATATTAAACTTCTGCTTACATTTCAATAATGGTAAGAAAGATATGCAAAATATATTAGTTTCACTGCACATAATCAACGAGGCTATTGGGGAAGGCTTTAGAGCTTCTCACAACTGCTGCATATTTTAACATACCCCCAGGCACTGGATTACTGCTGGATTAATCCCTGCAAGCATCTGACGCCCAAATTCCTCATCATCCTTCCATGCCAATTCATTTCCTGAAAATCTTACAAAAACCGGGGAAGTAAGTGGACAACTTATAACTCTGCAAATGCTATGCCTTCTAAGTTCTAACCCTACTCTTGGTTACTTGTAAGACACATCACCTGCTATAACTTGAGGTAAAGGAAATTTCGTTTGGTTCTCTTTGCTTGCACGTGTAATCTTTTTAAAAATCTCTGGCGGTAGCATGCTCTTCAACTTGTCTGCAACCCATCCTTCAAGGACTTGACTTCTGCTGCTAGTGAACAAGTCACGGATCTCATCGAAGGATTCAAAACTCCCAGTACTTGCATTTGTGAACAACAATTTTGCCTCAGGTAAAATGAAATGTAAACTAGCTTGAATCGAATTCGATATCAGTTCTGATAGTTTCTGGGGGCTGACTCGCTCATCTGGGGGAACATACATATCTAGCGTGATTGTTCCTGCCCAGAAGATTTAGGAACTAACTCTAAATCAACAACATTAATTTAACATCTCTTTAAAGATTGGAATTCTGATAAAGGATGAAGAATATGGGATGGAGGGAGTATGACCTTGGGAAATTTGAATACCTTGTTTGCCATTATGGCCAGTTTTTCCCCTCCTGGGATACGGATACATTAAAGAACCGCCCAAGACGGGTCTCGCATGTCGTGGTTCTTTATTACCAAGGTCGTCGTAGAAATCGTAGTCGTAAATGCGTTCCCATTCCTTCCTCTCCTCAGTTCCATCGCCTCTCAAGCTAACAAGTTCTTCCTTCCTCAGTTGCACCAAAGCATTTGGTGTTTGGCTTGGGAGATAGCTCTGGACACAGCAACATGCTTTGTGACTTTTTGACGACATTTTTGAGAGGAAAAATCAGTTTGTCATGTGACTTACGGTGTTTGAGAAGAAGACCCGGTTGGTCTTTGTTCTGTGAATGGGGTAAACCCACGAGTTGCAGTCAAAATGGATGACAATGTAGCTAGAAACCTCGAGAGTGGCAGATTGAAGGAAAAACTTGTGTTTGTGCTTGCTTGTTATGGCAAACGCTCCTGGAATTCCAAAATCTGTTGTGACATGAAATTTTATGTCAAAAGTTGTGATCTTCACCCCAGAATGCTTGGTAGTCTTCCCGTGTCTGAGTTTTGCCATCTCACTCATCTTCCCTTTTCCGGTGTCTGTTACACAAAATTGCGAAAAGAAAGCGAAAGGGATTGCATTAGTATCACCATACGATGGTAATGGAATCCTTCTTTAATTTATGAATTATTCGTGTTTTACTCACTTGGGTCGACTTGAGAGCAACTGTATAGCTGAACTGAAGCTGCTGATCTACAAGCTGATTCGCCATGGCTATGTTGAATGATGATTTTCCCTTTTATGATGCAGTTTTCGTTGGATTCGCTACTAATAGCCTTGTTACCAGCGCGAACTTTGGTGCTTATGGCATTCATACTCTGCAGGTCAGAACAAGGCCTTCGGTGTTCTTCCGTTCCCGTCTTTGTTTTTCCTTTAGCTGGTTTTGCTTAGTCTCTGCAATTGTCTCTAAACGACATTGTATTTGTGAGGTTGGGATCTGATGATTGCTTGCATTTGAGAAAAACAATGTGCACACGAGGCGAGAAATTATTGGTCTTGTGGTTTTTCTTCTTTTGGCGGTGGAACTGATCCTTTGCTTTGATGGAGGGTTTTCACTTTCCATCTTTGGATTGAAAATGCCTGTTTGTGAAGAGTGGATTCAAACTCAAGTTTCTAAAAAGTCTTCTTGGATATATTCTTGAAGGGGTTGAGCCAAGGCTCCAACTGAACATATTAGCCTGAGGAATTTGCTTACAAACTACACAATTCTAAACTTCCAGATTCGGGAATGCTCTGCCAATTCTTCAAGAGTTCGATACACTGAAAAAGGATTACACTTCCCTAAGGTCCAGAACTTCAACGAGACATGGAGCCGTTTCAGGCTTACCTTAATGATCCCAAAAACAAACAAAAAAAATCATCTTATAGCGTGCATAGAGATTATCCATGTAAGAATTCTTGTTTGATTGGACGTTGACTTGAACATTGAACGAAAAAATCAAACAAAGTGGTGTGAATTTTGCAAATTAGCCGCCAATATACGATCAATCTTAATATAATTTTGGATGGACAACAACTTCAAGAGATGGAGAACATTTTTTCCGATGAATAAATAGCAAATACAGCAAGGCTTGCTTGTGTTGCTCTAATTATAGCCTTTTTCTTTTTAAAAAAAAGTACAAGTGTACGTATGTTACTTCGTCACATCCGCTAAAGAATATTGTCCCGTCATACCACACTATAATTTATAAGAGATCCCACCATATATACTTATGTTGGAGCTAAAACTAAGGTCCCATCACTTGTCGGTGGTCCTAGAAATTAATGTTTTTTTTTTCTAAGCAGTGTTATGAGTATGTTTATCCTCAATAAAGGGCTACAGAGAAACGAACTTGGGTATTGTCCAACCTAGTCCGAGTTTCCGTTGGGGCCCACCATTCTCTTCTTGTATACCTTGTAGTACGAGGAAGAAGTGGACTCTAGAGGTACTAGTACTACTAATTCAATTGAGTTGAGGGTATATAATTTGTTCGTTTTGGATCTCAAAATCCTTGTGCACAGTACCCAATAAATTTCTCTATCTCTCTCTCCACACATTACCTCCAAAAATCTCTCTCAAAATCCAAACCAAACATATAAAGAAAACTACTCCATATCAAGTTATCAAATGTTATCACAAGACCCTATAACCTATTTGTACCCCAAAAAAAAAAAATTCGCAAGACCCTATGGGCCTCAAGGGCTATTATCTTCTACTAAGAAAACTAGGCAAAGCCCACACAAGGTTTTCTTCAAAGCCCATGTCTTAAAAGGCGAGTCACTGAGGCCCATAACCCCTGAACCCATAATCCTCTATTCCGGACAAACTCGAACCATTTGACCACCCAACGAATACGACCAGTACCCGTCTTCTTCATCTTCTCCAATTTTTCCCCTCAAATCCCCCAGAAAGGTCTGCAACAATGGCGATAATGTCCAGTCTACACAAACTCACTTCCCACCTCAACCGAACCCCTTCCCTCTCTCTCTACTCCAAATCTCTCATCACCAGATCCTCCGCCTCGTCAACCTCGCCCTCAACGCATTCCTCGTCCAAAAAGGTCTCCGATCGCATCGTGAAGCTCTTCGCGATCGACCCCGACGGCCAGAAGCGCGAGATCGTGGGGCTGTCGGGGCAGACCCTCTTGAAAGCCCTGGCGAACAGCGGCCTGATCGATCCGGCGTCGCACCGGCTGGAGGAGATCGACGCGTGCTCGGCGGAGTGCGAGGTAAACATCGCCCAGGAGTGGCTCGAGCGGCTCCCGCCGGCGTCGTACGACGAGCAGTACGTGCTGAGGAGGAACTCGAGGGCTAGGGTTTTGAACAAGCACTCGAGGCTCGGGTGCCAGGTGGTCCTCACGCAGGAGCTGCAGGGGATGGTCGTTGCCGTGCCAGAGCCCAAGCCGTGGGACATCCCGTAATGATGAGTCGTGACTCGGTGAGTAATGATTTAACAGTGAGGATTTTTGAAAGTGTAATATGATGGATCAAATAATGTGCACGCTTGCATACTCAATGCTGCTTTTGTTATGGTTATTTGGATAGGGCAATTTGGGAAAGATTGTCGTGAATTTCGTATTTTGGAATTGTTGGAAGTTATAAATGTTGTGTGGATTATATGTACTTGTTTTTCGTTTTTGTTTCCCTGAACTTTGTTGTTGCGTATACCTTTTGGCGACTGTTGTTAGCAATGTCATAAATGTAGAGTTGTAAATCAACAGAGTCATGACTAACTATCGGTTCTTTGCAATAAGAAAATACCTGCAATTTTGACCTATTTAAGAATTAGATCCCTAAGCAGGTTGTGATGCAGATATCTGATTGGCATGCTGAATAGGGGCTGTTAGCCTGTTGCTTATTGAACAATAAGATTCATCTAGTTAGATTAAAGGTCACGGGTTCCATTCTTGCAAAAAACAGCCTCTCTGCTTGTAGGGTTAAGGTTGTGTGGCTACGTACATTAATGCTTCCCAAAATCCCCCATATGCGGATTAATTGTAGCTGAGAATTGTTTTCGTTTGCTGTAATAGGATATCTTGGAACCATTCAAGTTGATGATGATGGTATTGGAAATTTAGGTTGAAACGTGTAAATGTTTTGGAGTCATACTACTCTATTCCGAAATCTTGGTTCTCTTCCTGAAATTTAAAAATTGACACTTCAAAGTTTCAGTTTGAATGCATTGCATCTAGTTTGTGGGGATAGAATGTTATGGATGAGTTGTTCGTGTTGAATGAGCGTTGCTAACCTTTAAACAACAGAAAAAACCTTCTCCCAATGAAATCTGGAATGTTTTTACTTCGTCAATTTGTAACCAAACCAAGATGCCCTTTCATCTCTTCCAAAAGAAACACTGCGGTGGGAGTGTCCTCTTTTAGGAAGATAACTTTGGTGTTTAGGAAAAGTTCCATTTGTGGGTGAAACTGTATTCCTTCCCCTCCTTTCCTTTTCCTTCCCATTGTCATCCAGACAAGATAATAAGTACCTCTCTCATTTTTCCCCTTCCCCTCCTACCTAAACTTCCCTTCACTTCCATCCAAACATAATTATAAGAGTCCAAGGTTACACCATTACTAATACTGTTCGAGGGAGGAAGGTAAGAGAAGGGAAGGGAGGAATACATGTTCTTATGTATGGAGGAGGGTAGTGCTTGGATTACCATTTTAGTGGAAGTGGAAATCTGTAATCACTAATCAGTGGTGAACAAAAAGTAGAATAGAAGGGGTTTGGCCATTCCTTTGATCTTCTTTTCCCATGATACTAATTAAGCACCCCCAATAAGAGAGGTTATTGTCTTACTTCCCCTGGTATCCCATAAATCCAACATGTGTATAGCTCCCCTGGGGTACTAGGAGGATGTCTTGATGCATCTCTGTTGTTGTACAAGGTTGAGTCACATCCAGTTAGCGCATTTCTATTGTGTAGTTATTGACTAACAAATAGCCATGTAGAGAGAGATTACTCTCCTAGAGGTGTACTAAGTAGACTTCGGGAAATAGGAGGAGCTGTACTTCTCTCGCCTAAGGTTTGAGGTGAGGACATTATTTGTGTTTTACGTCTTCATAAGCTGAACCCATTTGGGAGATCTATCCATCTGCATGGGGTGGTATTAGACTTTGGCTTGGAACATTAGAGGGGGCAGTCAAGTAGAAGTCTACATTATTGGTGTATCTTGGGCTTGGCTGCAGGAGACAAAGGTGGTTGAATGTTCTATCTTAGATGGATAGGGGTCGTCTCATTGTTAAGTGGGAAAGTTTTGTAAGCTTGCTGTTTTTGTCCCAAGTGTTAGTCAAGGAAAGGAAGAGGCAGTGCTTGCAACTGGTGGGATTCTGAGCTCTGCAAGGTGTTGTGACAAACTTACATAATTGTTCAAAGGGTATCATGTTTGGGGTGGAAGAAACCAGTTAGTAAAAATGGAGATGTGAAGGTTGAGAAAAAATAGTGGAAAGGAAGCCATAGGGGCTTGGGACAGGCCCGACAGGGACAACGTCAGGCATCTCTCTCTCTCTCTCTCTCTCTCTCTCTCTCTCTCTCTCTCTCTCTCTCTCTCTCTCGCGCGCGCGCGCGCACACACACAGAGCTTTCAAGAACAAAGTTCTTGGTTTTTCACTAGCTTTTTCCTGTGACAACGGGAAATAATCTTTATCATTGTTGTTTCCTTTATCCAGAACCCCTAATGTCATGGGAAAATTCTCCCAACGGATTGAGTACCTCGTCAAACATAGAAAATCCCTTGCTGGTGATTTGTGAAGTCGAAGTATCTTTATCAGTATACTGAAATTTGATGGGATAAGGATATTGGAATGGGGATGTGGTTTCCTTGCCTTCTGTGATGGACCACACTGTTTGACCTTTTGGTACAGATTCCTTGATTGTAACCATACTGCTTCTCAGTGCCTTGGCCTATATGTGCAAGGAGCTTAGCTTCTATCCAATGCTTACTAGCACTCATTTTCATCTCTTATTTTAGTATTTTATTTGAGTCCTGCTAATGGAATTTGACTTATGGTTCTCCTATATGAATCACTGCATAGATTTTTGGTTAAGATTTTGACGTTCCTCTCTTATTGGCTTAAATCCTTATACTTGACCTGAAAACTACATAAAGTAGTTTGCCCCGAAATTTTTTTGGATGCGCGTTGTTTCTCTTTGTTTATTGCAATAGTTTGAACTGTGCTTTATTCTTCTATTTAGGTTAACTTCTTCTCACTGCCAATGTCAATAAAGGAAGAGGTTGCTTCATGTACTTATCAATTATGAGGAATTTTTCATTTGAGATCAATTGTACGTCAACTTTTGGTCTTGTGCTGGGTAGCACAATTCATTTGCTGAGATCAATTGCACATCAACTTTGCGATTGAGGTTCCTTTGTCCCTTCCTTGTAGTCTTTCACTTGCTCCTGGATACCCAAATGCAAGATCCAAGAAAGAGAAAGATTGCTCCCGCTTGATGGTTATGCTTAACATGACTGACAATGGTGATATGCACAAGTGCACAACCTGGTTTCATTGCTTCTGAAATTAGTTGAGTACGTGTTTGTCAGCTTAGATATCCCCAAGCAAGTTATATGTGTTTTGGGTCCCGACAATAGAGTATCTATTTTTTAGCCCATGAAATAGCAAAGCAAACGTTGGACAATTTTGTGCCTTTACCAGTTACATACTGCTTATATCTGCATGGTGAGGAAGCCTTCGCCCTTTGGTGCCTTACCTCTTCGGTTGCCAGCCCTCCTCAGTGACGTAGTCCTTTGTATAACAAAGCGTAGCATAGTTTCTTATTTATTGTCCATATTACTAAATAAAAAATCAGAATGCAATTTGCATAATTATCGACCTCTTGTCAATTGAATTTATATGATTTGCTCCATCTAAGAAAAAAGAGGAAACCAAAGGATGAAAGCTATGCTCCATTACCCAACCAAAGGGTTGCTCAAATTAACTTTGTTTACTTTTGGTAGGAAGAAATGAAAAGGAATTTGTCCAGAACTCTCCAAAATAATTACCACCAAGATTCCGTTCAATATCTTACCGTCCGTCTCGGCATTTAATGGTCTAGATTTAAACGAAAATCTTCCAGGGAAGAGTATTCGGTCCGTCAGAAATACTTTTGGACAGTGAAATTGAGAGCGGTTGGTATAGACTTTTCGAATAATTACACATGGTCCTTTTCTTATCTCCAAGTATATGGGCTCTTCAAGGAAAAATGGGCCGAAGATAGGGGCAATAAACATTTAAGAGCCCAATCTCTCAGCTCATTTTGGTAGCCAAACCCTAATCTCCTTCAGATCATCTTCACCTATATATACGCATGGAAGCCCCATTACAACAAATTCTCTCTCTCTCTCTCTCTCTCTCTCTGTTCCTGTCTTCCTGAGATCTGAGTGTGTTTTCTCTTTTTGTTGCAATTCGATTTGTGGTTTGATTTATTGTGATGGGAAACCAAATGATGAAAGCAAGTCAGCTTCTTGACTGGATCTCGAAAACATGCCACGATCCAGGCAATTATACAAAAACAAAACCTTGCGACACCAAAAAGCATCCAGTTTCACTCGCCTGAATCTGACCTGCTGATTTTTCAGGCCCTTTATTTACTGGAACAATTCGCACCTAATTTGCTTCTCGCAAATCCATTCGGTTTCCCGTTTCGTCCGATTTGTATTTGCTACTACTACTACTACTACTACCACTAGTATTTAGTAATAGATCTGATAAAGCTGTTTGAAAAATTAAGAAGAATTGCTAGATAAGCAAACGCACTCTGTCCCAGAACCCTACCGTGTTTTGTGGCAATTTCTTCGTTTGCAAGATGGATACAGTTTCCAACCGACTCGCCCGTTGGATCGGTAGCGGTTTTTTTGTCCTTGCCATAATGATCTTTTCGGGCACATGGTTGGATTATATTTTCTTTTTTGCTTCCTCCCTCTCTGTTTTTATTATTCTTGTGCTGCCAAAGATGACCTGAAATTTTGTGATCTTGGGCATTCCTGGGTGATTATGATTTTAAAGGAAAAAAGTGTACAGGAAATGTGAGTAGGGAGGGAGAGAGGGAGAGAGATTTATTTCGATGTAAAGCTGTTCAATCATTAACATAATGGAATATCAGCTCACACATAACAATCCTTGATCAATAAGGGTGTGGTTCAACTAAAATACTATAAAAATCAGTTCCGTAAGATGAAAAATAAATATTTTAGAAATACTAAATATTTTAGCGGAACTTAAATCATAACTATTTTGGATGCTAGAAGTGTTTTGGATGCTAGAAGTGACCATAGTGCGTCAAGAGTTCAGCTTCTAGCCGTTCTTTTGGGTTTAGAAGTGACCATGGTTTTCCCTTTCCCCCGGAAATACGCTAAACTAAGAACAATGAACAATATTATCAGGTAACAAATAGTAAGTGTCTAGAGTATTGCGTGGTGTTAATTCGGCACATCTGAGTTTTCAGACGGCTCAGATTTGGATAGAGAAAAAAGAGATAGAGGAGGGGTGAGAGGAGAGAGGATTTTAATCTGAATTGTTCAAAAGTGCATCGGACAGTTTGGGAGTGCCAAGCGGGCATTATGTGGGATATACTTGCTCGGCACCGAAATTTTTTTCCTAGATTAACCAACTTATACGAGACTTATGGAGGAATGAAATATCTAGTTACTACTGCTTGTTTCAGCTCGTTTATCACCCCTATCCCAAGTGAAGTTTACTAATCCATGTCGCAAGCGTGTTAATCAAGACATAAAAGTATCCAACTTGGACTCTAAAAAAGCAAAATGTAAACCATGGACGTGCACTCCCAAATTCTGAACCCAGTGATTCAACCGAAATTAGTGGTCATCCTCTTTTCCCATCGCTTTCTCCTCTTTTCCCTTGACAAATCTATAACAAAACCATACAGCATTTTGCCAATCCTTTTCCATTTCCGCCCATTTCATTACACAATCTGTCAGTCTCCCCCCTATGTTTCTATTTTCCTACCATCCCCGAAGGCCAAAACTCCCGAGTTCCTTCGGCCTCCAATCAAACAAATAGGCAGTGGGTGCGGCAATCTCTAGTTATTTCATTATTGATTTAGGGGTTTGGATTTAATGAGAGATGGAAACAGGGGAGTTGCGTCGGGTGTTCTAGATGTTCATAAAAACGGCGATGGAAAAATTACCAAAAAGGAGCTTAGCGACTCATTAGAGAACTTGCACATAGTCATGGCCAACAAAGAACTTGTCCAAATGATTTACAAAATCGACGTGAATAGAGACGGATATGTTGACATTGATGAATTCGGAGCTTTGTACCAGAGGATAATGGACGAGAGAGACGAGGAAGAGGATATGAGGGAGGCTTTCAATGTGTTTGATCAAAATGGAGAAGGGTATATTACTGCAAAGGAATTGAGGTCGGTTTTCCAATCACTGGGGGAGAACGATAGACGGATAGAGAATTGCAAGAGGTGATAAAGAAGGTGGATGTGGATGGAGATGGGATGGTGAATTATAAGGAGTTCAGACACATGATTTAGGGTGGTGGGTTTGCTGCATTGAATAGTTGAAGCTGATTTGTATATATAGGGAAAAAAAAAACAGGAAGAGGATATAAAACAATTCAAGGATAGAAAGGGGATATGATTCTTCCTACCATGTACTATGCATCTCCAAGGAGTACTACCCCATGTTTGTTGGCTTCATACCATTAAACGTTTATATAGTAACCTTTTGTTTTGAGAAGAAAAGTTCTATAATTATTTGGCCCTTGTATGTTTGTCAATTGGATCATCTATGTTTCTCTCTTTGTCCTCTGGTTCATTGTTTATGCCATATTCAAAGGGATTGCAGTGATCGGACCCGTGTGCTTGTCTCATACCAAAGTGTTTTGAGATCCTATCTTCACATCTCCTATATGAAATGTACAATCATTGCAAAATCATAAAAATGGATGTATGGTCTTTTTTGGAGGTTTTCTATTTGGCAAGATTAATGCACAGCCCAACGTAAAAAAATACCAAGTAATAGTCTACTACAGAGGAGGGAAAACACAGAAGAAAAAGAATGGGTTGACTGTACATCCCAACTTTAGATAGGCCCAAACATCATAGATTTGGCCAAGCGAGTAAGAGAAAATTGTCCTCCATAAAATTGTATGTTTGAATTTCAAAAAGATCAAACATTTCAAATATTAGGGTCACTAGACAGCTCGCTCGTCATTACTTTTAGTGCCCAAAATTAATCAAGATGCGCATAAGCTGATCCGAACATCAGTTAAAAAAAAATAAAAATTGGGTAGGTCCGAACTGCAACAACCAAATTCCATGGGCCATGTAAATTCTGGACGGGGCCAGGTCCATAAACCTAACCCCTTGGAACAGGAGAGAGTGGTGACGGATCGTGTGAACACTGAACACTGCACCAGTAGAAAGGAAGGGGAAGAAGAAGAGGTGGAAGAAATGGGGATGAGGGCTCTGTGTAAATCGCAACAACTCAGATATCTCTTCTTCAACCCTATGCTCTTCAATCCTACTGTAAAGGAATTCCTTCTTCAAAATCACAGGTACTCGATTTGTAATTCAATTTCTTCAAATTTCCTAATCTATTTTTTTAAATCGGTTTGCAATAATGAGGTTTATTGATTGTTAATTTTTCCCCCCCTTAATTCGGACTAACCCTGTGAATGAAGAATTTAGGTTTTATTGAATTTCATGTTGGGGAGCGAGGGGACATTTGTATTCTGTGTAGAAACTGGTTAGCTGTTTTTAGTTTAGTTTTGCCTGGGACTAATTGAGTTTCATGGCGTAGTAGTAGAAGAACAATTGGTTTTTTTGGGTGCCGCCCCCTCCCTTCTCCTTTCTTCTCGGGTAGTTGTTCTTGATTTCAATTTGAGTATGTAGAAAGTCTTTTTTTTGATAAGTAAGTAAGTATGTATGTATGTAGAAAGTTGCAAGCTTTAATCGAATAAAGTTCCATGTGAAAAAAAAACCACCCACCTTATTTTTGACCCCTGTGATCAACATCAACATGATTCGTTTCCGGTTATGGAACGTTTTAGAAAAATTCGTTCCAATGACCATGCTATGATATGTATTATGTAGTGATTTACATAGAACAGAAGCAGGAATCTTCTAGTGAGTGTGAGCGCACAGGCGCCTAAATCTAGCACTCCAAAAAAATCAGATTTGAGAGTTGAGGTCGCCT
>BPLS01000577.1:354901-375185 GCA_019656275.1 Rhododendron kiyosumense
GATGTTTAATTTCTTTGTTAACAAAACCAGTCAATTCAGACAAAAGATCAATTCCTGTCCAGGAAATTCAACTAGAAATCCAACTTAGTTAAGAATATGACAGTGAACGTTACCTAATCCATACAATGCAACAACTAGATACTAATATAATTACATTGATACACCAAGATGTTAAAACTGCTATTTTGTGCCTGGTTAAATTGCAATCACAATTAAGGTCTATCTAGTTATGCGCCTAAAAGTCTAGCTACCTATTAACTAACAAACGAACAACTTCAACCGAAAACATCTGTCAACTTGATACTTTCCAAGCTTGTACTGGTGCAGAAATGCAAGCACCAACTTTGCTCCTCTGCTTCTTCGGCAGCACTAAGGTACAAAGAAAGAAACTTTCAAAACTTGGAATCAACCGCAACACCAATTGTGAAAACCGATCCGTTCAACAGAAAAAACAAATTTGAGCTTTCCAAATAAACATCACACCAACAATCTGACAACATCAAAGACTAGGACTTGCAGTTTAGGTTCTTGAAATACTACAAAAAGTATTGAGAGAGAGAGAGAGAGAGAGAGAGAGCGCATACTTACTCTTCTAGCCGGGGCTACAGGTGATGAGGTGCGTTTTGTGCTTCAGTTTCTACATCTCTCACATTATTGACAACTTCTTGGATTTTGATTGACAGTTGTTCAGTTTGTTCCTCGACATTCTCCAAAAACATAACGATATGTTCTCTGTACCTGGCACATAACTGATCTTGGCGCTCCAACTCCCTAAGGAGTTCTTGGATTCTTCTATCCTTTGCATCCTAGAAAAGAAAATCACCCAGCACATAGATACAAAGAACTTCGATTGAAATGAAATTATGACACTGACACCCCACACATTTCAAATATCAATATAAATGGATGAGAGAGCTCCTTTGAAACAAAGGCCAACTGAGAGAGAGAGAGAGAGAGAGAGAGAGAGAGCATGTGGATGCATGTAAAACTTTAAGTTTGAAACAACATACATCATTCAAGTTCTAATGTAATTGGCCTGAAAGCTTCAGTTACCAATGTCGGGTCATCTCAATCAGAGTTTCTGAAGTTCAACATGGTTTGGATGGTCAGTTTGGCTTCATAATGGATTGATTCAGAGCTTGTCAGTTTGATGCTTACAATTATTGCTTCAGATTAGGTAATGTCGGTCCGGAAGAAGTTGCATAACTAAATTAACAAACCTGATATTTAACACTCCAATAAGAATGTACTATAGACTAATACACACACCAACCTCAATTTAAATATTTTACGAAGACCAAAACTTACAACAGAGACCAAAAATGAAAAGCGATATAAAACACAATGAGAGCAATTGCAAGAGTGAAACCTCAAGGACAGACAAAAAGACATTTATCTTAACCACTTGATCCCAAGCTCACTAGCAAGTGGTATCATTAGATCTGATAATGTAGTCATTATATCATCTCACTTTGACACAAGATGATATAATGTATATGATTGACTAGTGGTCTTGTCTTGTTTCATTCATCATAATAGAAGAGGTCAAGCAAACTCCATAACAATCAATTGAGAACGAACAATATCATTTGACTGTATGAGCAATGTGATAATCTGATCAAACTACAGTAACAACCATGAAACTGAAAAATATCAAATTGAAATCAACATAGGCCATGAGTAGTATATACTAGAACTCACCGTGGCAGCATGAGAATGGCCCCCAACGAATAACGGGTGACTATGTTCCTTTTCAAATCTTGTCACAACCCATTTATCAGATTTATTCACCTTGACCAACATCATTGCATTGCAGCCTTCTCTTGTGCTTGACCTTGGTTTCCTAACAGGCCCAAAACGGTCTCTCGACTTAATATAGTAACCCTGCTTATTACATGAAAGCCTCCGGGAAAGGATTCTCTTATCAACCTCCGAACGACGACACTGATCGATCCGCATTATGAATCCTACACGTATCGCATATTCTTCATAAAATTTCTTGGCAGCATCTTCAGAGTCAAATTCCATGCCAACATGTGGTTCTCGAGCCACATTCTCTGCACATGCAACCAAGTCCGTTCCATCCGAACTGTCCATGTTATTGGCTCCAACATTCAATTCCTGTAACATTGTGTCCAATCATATTCAATACCAGCGAAGACTCTCCTTCTCCCCCTCCGTGTGTGTGTGTCTATTACCCAAATAAAGACAAGAAGTAAGAACCACTCTCCTAGATACACCAGTAAACACAGCAGTAATGGATATCATATCTTGTTATCTTCACATGCACAAGAAGTTCCTGCATCTTTAATATTCAAGTTAACAAATCCATCCACTAGGACAAATCATCTTGGACAGGTACTCAATCAAGTCAAGGCTTTAGAAGTGGGAAATGTGGGTTCAAGATATGATACGAACACATAAATAAACAAATATAAACAATATACACGGCTGAAGGCCCCCCAAAGAAATGCTAAAATGAAGGGTCCTGAATGTCTAGTACTTCAATTTACTTACCCCCAAAATGTCTAGTACTTCAATTTAAGACATAGACGACCAGAAAGAGAGGGAGTGGACCAGGGAGAGAGGGAGAGAGAGGGGTACCGGTTCCTACCGTCGCCGGAGCCGCCGAACGCTGCCGGAGCTGCTGACTTTAGTGCGATCGACGATTTAGGAAGACTCTTGCGATGGGTTCAGTGATTGAATTGTGTGATTTAGGGCAGAGTGGCAGACAAATATACATATTCTGTGCTTCGCTAAATTTACCCAGCAATTTTTTAAAACCTCATTTTTACCCCAAAATCTTCTAAAACTTACACCAGTAGCCCCATTGTCCCTGATATGTTCCAGCGGGGTCCCCCTGAAGAAAACGCGTCTTGGAAGGTGTATAGCCAGAAAAATAGGACGAAAAATAGTTCGTGTTTGTAGAGTAATACTGTAGCTTTTGATGAATGCTACACACACAACTCTCGACCTCGACCACAACAACGTTTGGAGATGTTCAATGCATATAGATTCACACGCATTGAACGGCTTGATTCACACGCATCGAACGACTCTGGATGTAGTTGTGTCCAGAATTGTGGTTGAGTATTGTGTATGTAGACTTTCTCGTAGCTTTCAAGTGAGTGAGTGAATATGTATACCTGTTTTTCACCACACACAAAAAAAAAAAAAAGACGTATCTTGGTTTGTCAAAAAAACAATGATAGATGCAACAGATACCAAACAATATTACTGCCTTACAGGCCGTATTGCATTCTTCTCAGTCCTTAAAATGTTAGCTTGTTGATGTTAACCCGGCAGAAACCTAGAAAGCCACTGCTTCTTCTGACCCCAAAAAATGGTGAAAGGGCGGGCCCTAATGCTTATTGCTGTTATTTACCTGATCTTTCTTCGATTTGGATTTAGATTCTGGTGTTTTTCCTTCTGATCGAATTACTACTTTAGGGCTGACACATGAACCCATTCTCAGTTCTAAAAAATTTACCTTCACCTTTTAAGCATAAGATTTTGGCACCAGGAAGCAAATAGGGTTTTAAGCACATCAATAGATGAATACATGATCACCACCATTGTCAGTTGATTACATATGGAACATCGCATTCAAGAATTTGTCGTGACAAGTCCATTGTGAAATTTTGCATCTTAGCATCAGATTTGATGAACTTAAAGCTCTTCAGTTTTGATATGCAGATGCATAACCCGTCCACGGCGATCACAAAAGTTAGAGATAAACACTCTATTTTTTCGGTTTTTTGTGCAACCAAGATCTGCCCATGAAAATCATACAATTAGAGAAAAACATCCACTCTTTTTCTCATACTGTGGAGTAACCAAGAAAATGTCAAGATACAGCAAAAAGACAACACCCGTGTCACTTACGGGCCATAAGAATCAAGCATGACACTATTTCAGCTTAACTCAATGTTGGTATATTTACGTATTTGACTTATCAAATCATTACATTATTATCAAACCAACACCACCATCATAGGTCAAAATACCCTGGAACTGCATAGATACAAATAATAATGACATCATAATTTACACATCAGGATCAGCTGACCTGGCTAATGATTCAAGTTGCAACAACTGGGACTTTATTTGCTTATCCAACACAAAACCGGTCATCTCTACCTCCTTGCAAACCTCTTTACATTTCGCTACCCGCCCAGAAACCATATATATGGTGAACAAGTTACGGTAGATGTCATAAGTAGGAGAGAAACCTGCCTCCTTAAGTTTTGAAAAATATCTTACAGTCCTAGGGAGATCATTCAAAGCAACAAAAAGCTTAATTACCACATGGTAAGCGGGAAGATCAAAGAGGCAATTTGCACCTTCCATTTCCCAAACCACTGGCAATGCCTCCCTATATTTCTCTTGACAGAAACGGCTATGAATCACAGTAGTGTACATAACTACACTTGGATCCTGCCCAGATTGTTTGTACCAATTGAAAAGGCTCTCCACAATATCAAATTTCCCAAGCCTTATGCAAACTTTCATGATAGCCGTGCAGCCCTGCTGATTTAGGTTCAGATCATCTCTTTCTGCAAGCTCTTCTAACAGTGGCAATACCCGAATGTGCTTATCTGGGTTCTTTCCTAATTCTAGTATTAGCTTAGCGTAAATGCCGGAGTCTAATGTCCTTTTACCAGCTTTAGCAGATAAGATAAGCTTCCGGGCTTCTATCAAGAGTCCCCCTTTAATGAACCCCCTCACCATTGCCTCAATTACGCTCCGGCTTCCGAAAGTAGTGAATTCCTCTAAAGCAGATGGCAATTTCAAGTCACGGTTCCTTGCCAAGACCTCAACAGTTGAAGCCAAAATCCGGTCGTCAGGAAAGAGGTGGGGTTGTGTTCGAGCCCAATTAAAAGTCTCCAGAGCTCGCTTGGGAAGGCCCATGTGACCCAACTCCCGGACAGTTAATGAAAGAGACCCTTTCCGAAGGAATGCAGACCACTTGTTGAGAACCGTGGACACATCTTCATCGGAAGGAAGTCTTCTAATCTCTTTGGCTAGGTCAACTAAGAAACTTGGGTTCTTGTATACTCGCTTCGAGAAAGTTTGCCGTGAAGAAACGGCTGCAGAAGAAGTCATTCTCACGTGTTTCTTAGGTGTGGGGAACCCTATAGGCCGGATTTTGGTGGGAAGTCGCAGTGGTAGAGGCCTTTCCCTATTCAAGAGTTTTCCTGGTTTTTGAGGAATCCTCCCTCTAAAAAGAGATGAGATTGCTTCTATCTCATCTGGGTCCCAAACAATGTTGTCTCCACCTTCTTGTTCTCCTTCACCCTCAGTATCAGTGTCATCAAAACTATCAACCATAGGATCCTCATAAACTAAATCATGTGTCTCATTTTGGTCAGTGGAAGGCTTATCCTTCCAAAATCTATCAGTCACTGATTCTCGGGGAAGCTTGGGGCGTCGTGGGTTCCGAAGGTTCTTCAGTTCTTTACTACGGTTATTTCTTCCCCTCGTTTGTGCCCTCAAAACTAATCTACAAGTGTTTGGAAAACTTACTCCAAGTACATTCTTACTGGATCCTTCAACTCCATGAAGAACCCGTGTCTCCGAAAATGGACAAATACTTCGAGTCAAAAGTATGATACCCATGTCCCGCCTCGGGCGTTTAAAGGAATTCAAACTTCAGCTGCTGTCGAAAAAGGGAATTTCATCAAACACCTGGTGTGCAATCAAAGCTAAGCACTATAACAAGAAGGCTTCGACGATGTGGGATTAAGGTCGCGGGTTCGATTTTCGAAAACAGCCTCCTCTGTAAACAGAACAGAGGTAAGGCTGCGTAAATCAACGACTTCTCTAGTCCCCGCATATACGGAGCTTTGCGCACTAGATGAGCACAAAGTGGAATATAATCTCGTATATGTGTATGTATATAATGTATATAGTTGGAGAAAGAGAGAAGAAAAACACAATGCCTCCGGCAATCAAATTGAAATTACTATTGACTCGAATGGAAAGTGGCCGGCGGCAGTCGGTGGTCAACGGACTGGAGTATGGAGTTTCCCGCTCGATATTCAGCCCACCACGCGACGGAGGTTGGCCTCTGAAAATTAGTTGCATCAATCCAAGAGCACCAAACAGATCCTTAATTCTCTTGGGGAAATTACAGCGGTGGTCCCTTCGGTTTTTCGCGTCTCATTTTCATCTCTAACTTGGTGGAGACTGGGTTATCAAAACTTGAACATGTTACGGTGATCTGTTTAAATTTGTTCACCTGAATTTTCATAACCATCCCTCCCTCGGCACGATTTTAAATATTTTTTCTCTTAATTTATTACTCTCATCTTTGGGCACGGTTTTTAATATTTTTTCTCGTAATTTATTACTCTCATCTCTAGCACGATTTTTAATATTTTTTCTCTTAATTTATTACTTTCATCTCTCTTTCACTTAAATGGTGTTCCAGTTTTGTAAAAAATGAAGTTTTAAAAAAAAAAATGTAATTTCAAGCTTAAAAATCTTATGTTTATACAAATTGCTTTTCTAGCAATATAAATCTTGTTTGATAGATCTCATTGAGATATTTTAAACAGCGGGGCGGTTCAATAGACAACTATTTAGACACCTAAAAAAACACCTCATAGTTCTCAATCAAATTTTGATGATCCGAGCCGCTCAATGTGATCAGAACGTGATTTTAAGGGTATGCGCGAGAAATCAGCAAAAAAAAAGGACCGAAAAGGGCTTGATCTTAGCAATTTTTAGTTTAGATTTAATGAACGGTTCAATTAAAAACTGCATAAAACAAGCACTTTCTGGACATTTTTTTTGCTAATTTCTCGCGGGCACCCTTAAAATCATATTCTGCACACATTGAACGGTTTGGATCATAAAAATTTGATCGGGAACTATATGATTGAGATTTGGGGTGTTTTTTTAGGTGTCTAAATAGTTGTCCATTGAACCGCCCCGTTTAAACAGTGCAAAAAAAAAATTAAAAATATATTTTTCAATTTTATTATATTTGAACTTGAAATAAATTTCCTTCTTTTTGAAAAAGAATGTTTAAAAAGAAAGCGAAATAGCACCTTATTGCCCCACAAAAATCCATCAAAACCTTTACCAAAGAACACCTTTGTTCGACCACTGAGGTATATGTTGGCTCGATCGCTACCCTTTTAATTGGATCTTGGATGGGAAATAACCATGTACACGTCAAGTGCCAATTTTTGATACAGGGAGGAAACCTAGCAAAATAAGATATAGCCCACTCCTTAAAATAGCAAAAACGAGAGCAAGACGAAAATAGCCTTATAGTTGAATCAAAAAAGAATGGAGAGAAATTAACTTCTTTTTTCTTTATGATGACATGGTGCAAAAACAATGCATGTGACATGTTTGTTTCTCTACAATATGTAAAAACACCACCCCTATCTTATTTTGGAGTGTGCCATTTCAATTGTATATAGTTTCAAATGTTCAATGGAGAGAAACTAAAAAGTAGAAAGTGTGAACACTATTTTTCTTTGGTCACAGTAAAACAATTTCAGTCTTCTTCATCTTTTCACCCGCATCATTCAAGGATACGGAAACACAAACAGGCACGAGAGAGAGAGAGAGAGAGAGAGAGAGAGAGAGAGAGAGAGAGAGTGTCTTGTGACTTCAATGCCATCTCAATAATACAATTCTACCAGTATGGTATGCTTTTTGGATTTCAACCATCGGTGGAAGCAGGACCAGGGGATCTGTAGTGAAGCAATCCAAATAAGCATGTTATGTAGTCTGTACACAACAGTAAGAATTCAAGCCGTGACAATTTACAAAAAAAAAAAAAAATACACATAGAAGACTTACCAAAAAACAAAACAAAACAAAAAAACTACTGCAATTCCAAGGCTATCTATGTTGGGGAAGTTGCTGCTGCATTTCAGCTTCAACTTTCCTCACGTTGTCGACAACATCTTGAATTTTGGAAGACAACTGATCAGTTTGTTCCTCAATGCTTGTCAGAAACTTCAGTAGTTTTTCCCGATACGCTGCGCATAGTTGGTCTTGACGCCGCAACTCCCGGATCAGAAATTCAATTTTCTTATCCTTATCCCCCTAAAGCATCGATGACAAGAGCATTAACATGTTAGCAGTTAACCACATGACAAGACATTGTAGGTCATTTCATTCGCCAAAACTAGATATCTTCTTTCTTAGATAAACCAAAACCAATATATAATTGATCTGTCTTTAAAACTTGCAAGCAACTTAATTAGGGAAGTGTAAAAGGTAAACTTTGTAAAGCGAGAGTTTTAAAATTTACACCCTCCATAACTTTAAGGACTTGAATTAAGCAACACCTATTGTTGGATTTCCTCCTGGTTCTCTAACCTTAAAACTTTCAAATTTGGAAGTGAAGATTGAAAGCCACCTCATCATCAGCTCCCATGTATATAGTACCCCTGTGAAGTCCCAGTTGGAGAGATCTTCACAAACAGGAAATTTGGAAAGCATTTAAGATCATTGAGGAGGATAAAATATGTCAGTACTAATTAAAGTTATTTTATTGTTCTAAAGGGTATTTGTGGAAATCTACACACTTTTCAAACCAAAGACTTTGAGTTAATAAAAAGTTGGAATTCCCGTAGTGAGAAAACAAAATGGGACAGAGGGAGCATGTATCATGTGGAATTCATAAAGGTGTATCAGAATAAATGTCATTGCACCAAGTATTAGTTGATGGTATCCTACAAATACAAGTATGTTTTAGAAGATAGAGTGTTGTAAAAAATGTCACAAGTTCATATAAAACAAACACAGATATATTCATGTATCTCTCAATAAAAAAAGCAAAAATTGCAAGGAAACATTGATAATGCACTTAAAAAAAAAAGGTCAGTAAAGTAAATACTTGTGAGGTACTAAGGTACATGAGTTGTGCTTGCCTCTATCATGTGTGTCATAAGAGCCTCAGCTGACCTTCTCATTTTGTCCCATTTAGTCATGGAAGCTTGTTTAGATTATAACTTCTTCTTCTCTTTTTGATAACTCGGGTAGATTTTGTTGGGAATGCCTTGAATATTTTCCCACATTGGTTAATCATGTTGTTCCCGTTTTTGTACCCTATTATAAATAAGGGGTTTGGGGGCTACTAGTATTATGGTATTTTGTTCAAGGGTTTAGATATTAGGGTTTTGTTCATCTCTTAGGGTTCCACCAAGGGTTTGTGTCTCCCTTTTGGGTTCCACCAGAGATTTGTCCCTAAATATCTATTTGGTGCTTCAAGTAGAGTTACGTGTATGGCTGGCTCTTTGTGTTCTCTCCCTATTTATAGTGAATCGTCTTGCTCTTTTTCCCGTGGAGTACGTTCTTACTTTGTGTTTGAGCGGAACCACGTATATCCTTGTGTTCTTGTTTATCGCTTGTTGATTTATTATATTCTCAATTTCGTGTTCGGCACAATAGATTTAAAGTTAAACTACTGACACCTCTAGGCCACTATTCCAATTAAGTTTTAACCAAGCCAATTATTATTTAGGTAACTTCTCAGGCCTCTATTCAAAACTGATAAATTCTAGCAAAAGGATAAGGGTGCTTGGGGTAAAAGTTTAATAGACTGATATTCAAGTAGCTTATACATATCAATATACAAAATTTCTCTCTCTCTCTCTCTCTCTCTCTCTCTCTCTCTCTCTCTCCTGATATTCAAGTAGCTTATACATATCAATATACAATTTGATGGTTAATCAATTCTCTCTCTCTCTCTCTCTCTCTCTCTCTCTCCTTTTCTGTCTTTCAACTTTTAATTAGTTATTTCTTGGGGCGAGGGATAGGGTTTAGCCATCCAAAGACGACATAAATGAGAGGAAATTATCTATTCAACAACCTGAGTATATTAGCATAAACTACTAAACATTCGATTTTGAACTTCAACCATAAACTAAAAATGTAAAATAGACAATCACAAGGAGAATGTGACATACACTAATATGAGGAGGTGTAGTACTTGGTCCTTGCTCGGTCACAACCAAAGGATGGTTATGCTCCTTTTCAAATCTTGATACAACCCACTTCCCCGACTTCTCCAGCTTTACCAGAATCGTTGCCCTGCAACCCTCTCGTGCACTAGGCCTTGGCTTGTTATCGGGTCCAACAGTGCCATAATTAGGGGAAAATCCCTGCTTATTACATCCAAGCCGACGTGCAATCACTTTCTTGTCGGTCTCTGAGATACGGCGTTGCATCATACGCACAACAAACCCTATCCTTCTAGCATAATCAAAATAGAATTTCCGAGCTTCGTCTTCTGAGTCAAATTCCAAGCCCACGTATGGCTCGTGAACTTCACCCCTTTTAGAAATATCCACGTTTCCACCTCCTTCAGAGATTTCTGCATTTCCACCTCCTTCAGAGATATCTGCATTTCCACCTCCTTCAGAGATATCTGCGTTTCCACCTCCTTCAGACATATCCACGTTCCCTTCATTAGAGTTTTCTATTGCCCCTTCTCCCTTGTCCAACTCTGCTGAAATACACATATCAAGTGCAATACCATGAAAACGCTAGACATCTTAATACCCATTTGAAAAGGCAGAAAATTTCACATAAATTCACCAAGAACATCCATCGTCTTCAAAGCACCAAAAAGTTCGTGATCAATTTTTCTCCCTTCAGGAAAATAAGAATTCAGAAGGATACAGTTATAAGTTATCCTAAAAAATTTCAACTTATAATTTTTTTGGCCGTAATCAAGAAACCTAGTCCAGAGTCAATGTAATCAGTCTTCATCTAATTCATATTTGTGTAGTTGGACTAGGTCTCGGGAAAAGCTTAAAAATACCGATTATATGGAGATTGCTAATACAAAAAAAAAGGGTTATGCAGGCCATATTGCGTGCTTCTCGGTCAATCAAATGTAAGCTAATTGATGTTAACTAGGGCCGGCCCTGGGCAGAATCACCCATTATAAGGAGATTGCTAATACAAAAAAACAAAGGGTTATGCAGGCCATATTGCGTACTTCTCAGTCAATCAAATGTAAGCTAATTGATGTTAACTAGGGCCGGCCCTGGGCAGAATCCTAGAAAGCCACCTCTGCAGGCCCCCCACAAAAATGCTGAAAGGAAGGGCCCCCAAACGTTAATACCGGTATTTTAATAGACCCAAAAAAATTACGTTTAAGGCTTTAAAGCATCTCAATTACCCCTGAAAAACAACACTGAAAGAGAGATAGAATACCACAGAGAGAGAGAGAGAGAGAGAGAGACGAGGATGAACAGAAAGAGGGGAGAGAGAGAGAGAGGTACCTGATCTCATCGTCGCCGGACCCGCCGATCTTCGCCGGAGCAGCTGAGCCTTGTTCGATTTTGGTATTCTGATCGATTAGTATTTTAGGGCTGGCAAATATACACTATCTTAGTTGCACTTCAACCTTCGACTTTCAAATATAACAATTTTACCCCCAAAACTTCCAAAGGTTATTATTGATGGCACAGTCTTTCATATATGTCCTGATTGAGGCCCTGTATTTCAGATGTGTCTTTAATAGTGTCTAACTGCAAAAATGAAAAAATTCAACAAGTAATTGAACATGTCACATGGCAATTTTACCCCCTAAAATTCCAAAGGTTATTATTGATGGCACAGTCTTTCATATATGTCCTGATTGAGGCCCTGTATTTTCAGATGTGTCTTTAACAGTGTCTAACAGCAAAAATAAAAAAATTCAATAAGTAATTGAACATGTTACATGGCATGTTCGACACTTTTTTTTAGAACAAAATTACTGTTAACTAAGTGAACAATACTCGCCCCTTTAATTGTTTATTTACATGATTCTTTTACCCTAACAATCAAATAGTGGACTCCAGTAAATAAGCAAATCAAAGAGGTGACAATTTTCCTTGTTTTAGGTAATAAACATATTTGCACTCTCATGTGTTAAAATAAAATAATATTCATTGCATTTTACAAGTGTAGGAAACTAGTTCACCTGAAAAATGTAATTGGTGGAGAGGAACTCTCCTCTCCCGTCCTATCAACAGTTACAATTATTCATGTGGGGTATTTTTCCAGGAATTATAGGGCAACCTTGTTAAAGATATAGGGAAAACCGAATTAATGTCCATAGGTTTTTTTTAATCTGAATGTCCATAATTTAAGGTATAAATTGGGGGCGACTATTCGCAGCTCTCTATTTTCTTCTGCAGTCCACTACATTTCAGTAAATAGCTGTTGAAAACAAGATTATATTTTAGTAACTACATGTCAAAAATATGTTCAACTTTCGGTAAATAACTGCCGAGTGTGCATTTTAGATAAATAGCTGTTGCAAAAAATATTATATTTCAGTAATTAGATACTGAAAATGTATCTCAATTTTGGTAACTAACTATCGAGTATAATTGAAAATTTTTAACAAGCTTGCAAGAAAAAGTAGGGACTGCGAATAGTCGCCCTCATAAATTGTTTAACGCGATTGTTCCACAGGTAAAGTGATTATAGTGTAATAACCTGAGGACGTAAAGTGAAAATTTTTCCTAAAAGCTTGATGTTCTGGCATTTGCCCGAGCACTTTAATCGAGCCCCTTCTCTCTCTCTCTCTCTCTCTCTCTCTAGAACAGAGGAAGCGTGATAACTCGAGACCTCCCAGTGTATTTGGATCGCTGGTTCCAGTAAGTTGTCCATTTCTTTCTTTATGTTTTCCTCTTCGTATATTTCCAACTCCTCGCCTTTCAAATCCCACGTGTAATTGATTTAGTGCTCAGTCTACAATAGTACTAGGTTATTCACACTTTTATCAGTTGTTGGGCAAGTCTTAGCATAGTTGGAGAAATGTGTCGTCGAGCAGGTTTTTGAAATGATTATGGAAAGCTAGCTTCTGTTGTGTCTGTAACAAACGGGAAATTGCAATTTAGTTATGCACATACCGGAAAATCTTGTGAATCTCGAATTTGAAGCAGTTATCGCCCCGTGCTGTTTCTGTAATTGTAGCATGCTAAGGGCTGCAAACAAACCAAGCAGCTAGTGAGCAGCTCAGGGCTCGGCTTGGCTTGACTTGTTTTCTCAACGAGCTGAACTCGACACTTAAAAGCTCTATTTGGCTCGCAAAAGCTCGGCTCATTTGTATGGGCTTGGCTCGTTTAAAGAGGCTCGTTAAGTAAATTAGCCAGACTCGGCTCGTTAAGGGCTTGGCTCGTTTCGAGCTCGAATTTTAAGCTCGTTTATTAAACGAGCTGAGCTCGAACACAATGAAGCTTGGCTCGGCCGTTTTCACCCCTTAAATGAAAGATACTCAATACTCATTATGAACTTGCTGCAGTTACAAGAACCTGCAGTCTCCAAGTCTAGGCCTAGAGCTTGCTAATGCTTGTAGTGCTTCCTCTCTTGTTTCCTTTGTATCTACATGGAGCATTTGGGTTCCCTGATACAATTGATCCTGCGTTATTGGGCCCACCTCACAAATTATGCAAAGTTTGCTGGCTAAACCAATTACAAATTTGAAGAAGGTACATAATCTGTTTTTAAAATGAAGTGGCTGAACTGAACCTATCATGTATTCTAGATGCCCATCAAGGTGGCTTCTACTTAAAAAAATGGAAGTTCATACTGTTCTGTGCAAGAATAAAATTTTACTTCCCAGACCTTGAGTAACGTGGTTAACGGCCTTCAATTCTATTACAAGGTTCAATCGTTTTGGATGTGATATCACCTTGAAGGTCATATGCTGTATCTTTTTATTGGAGAAATTCTATTTTACGAAAACCTATTTTACCAATTTGGAGAATGCATTTTGAGAAAATTCTGTTTTATGGAAACAAAATGAGTCACATAAAATGTCTGACTGTAGTTGTTGATTATAAAGAAACGTGTGGTGTAATATTCTGTAAATTATTTTTGGTTGAGTAGTTTTGGTTTCAAGTGTGAATTTGGACTGAGGATGCATTATTTGTGGTGCCAGTGGATGAGAACCCATGTGCAGAAAATAGCAGGGAAATAATCGAGTGTTCTAATGGAAAAGAGTTAGCTGCTTGTGAGGAAAATTCAGTTATGGAACCGTTTGTGGGTATGGAATTTGAATCTGAGGAAGCTGCCAAGGTGTCTTACGATGCATATGGAACACGCTTTGGCTTCATCATGAGAGTTGATGCATTTCGGAGATCAATGCGTGATGGGAAGGTTGTTTGGCGTCGACTTGTGTGTAATAAAGAAGGTTTTCGTAAGCACAGGCCACGGAGAAGTGAAAACAGGAAACCCAGAGCTATCACCAGGGAGGGTTGCAAGGCAATGATTGTTGTAAAGAAAGAGAAGACAGGAAAATGGGTTGTCACGAGATTTGTCAAGGAGCACAATCATCCTCTGCTTGTCGCACCGACCAATAATCGTCGCGCTGTCCTCCTATCGCAAACACCAGTATGGATTACTGTTTGAATAACTAAATGGCATATTGAAAATGATTAGTGTCAGTTTGTCTGTTAGTTAATTTTATCTCTCAGTTGCAAATTTCCTTGCAATGGTTTCTTCACTGAAAATAGGTTGCTCTGGAAAAATCTGAACTTTTCCCTTTTGATTTAGTTAGTAGGAGTACCTGCTGTATCACATGTACAAAGGTGTGTGCCCTAGTTATTTGAGCCTGAAATATGATCCAGGCTATTTGAGACTTTGACTGATAAAGGCTGATATGGATACATTTGTGGATGTCCTTACGAAGTCTATGCCTCAATCATCAAGCCTTCGAAGGTTTTGATGCCGAAGCAGCTTTTCAACAAAAGTATTGTTGAGAATTACATTTTGATTGGTTCGCTTTTTCTTTGGATTATATTTATTTGGTTGTGCAATATAGCCATTGGTAGATATTAATGGGTTGTCAGCAGGTTCTATTCACATATTGGACTTATTTCTGAAGATGAAGTCTCATATAAAAGCTGGTGGCCTTTGGACTAACAACTTTGCCACTCTGGTTTGGCTGCCAATTTGGACCAGATACTGGCTGATCTGAACAATGTCATGACATTCCATAAGTTAAGCAGCAAGATCTTTAATCTGTTGTGGTTTCAAAACCGGCTAATTTGCTCCTGGGGGTTAACCCCAGATTGATCTATGCAATTTAAACGAGTAGAGATGTACATAGAGGAACAGAATTCTTGCTCATCAAGGAGATTCTTTGTAGTCCAGTGGAAGTTTTCCTCGTCACTTACATTATCCCCGCATGCTTTACATGTTTAATGTTTGAATCCACCCTTGATGCTTTCTTGTTCGGATATGCAGAGACTACCACTAGATTCTCCTTAACATCTGTTTTATTTACTGTTATGCCTAATAGGTTGATGTTAGCTGTAACGTAGTGCGGAGTTTGTTTCCGTGGAGGCTCACATGCTTGCTTTCCTACTTGTTGGCAGAAAGGAAAATTCAATTTGCATTCTGGTCTTCCGACTCTTCTTAATAGCAACTATATTAACTGTTATCTCTTGGTGCTTATTAGGATGATAAAGATGTAAAAATCCGGGAATTGACAGCTGAATTACAGCGGGAAAGAAAGAGATCAGCGGCTATTCAAGTGCAGCTTGATATGGTTTTGAAAGACATGGAGGAGCACTCCAGTTTCCTATCGCGAAACATTGATGACATAGTTCATAGTATGAAAGAAATAGAATCAAAGAGAGTAGTCCTTTAGCACAGCTGATGTACTGTATCAGTTTTTTTTTTTTTCTTTTTGGGTGCCTTTTTCTGTTATACAAAGTTGTAGTTTTCTGCAGATAGATGGCCCTTAATGTCAGATAAATTTCCCTGTACTTCAGTATTTGTTAGAGAAAAAGAAAAAGAAAAATCAACAAATTGGGGAGGCTTTGAATTCCCGAGTTTGTGGCGAAATAGGCTGTCATTTAATTAAATTGAACGTGTACAAGTTTTCAGAGAATATTACGAGGAGCAAACCGAAAGAAAACACTTTAAGGTAATTTTTTCCTCCAAAATTTGTTGAGGAGACCGCATGGTCTTTCTTAGTTGCCATCCTTTCGGCAACAGCTTAAGAATGTTTTTCTCCCTCAATTTTTGCGTAATTTATAGAAGCCATAAACAAGAGGATGAGGATTTCATGTTCAATGCTGGATTGCCAGTTATTCCTCGTTGTGAAGCCATGTTTCTTTGGATCAGTTTAATCATTATAACTTGTTTCAATGATTAATAAAATCATTTTTTGCCGATAAAAAAAAAAAAAAAAACTTCATATCCAAAGAAAGTAGCACAAAAATCTTCATTATTCCATACATGGAACGCCGATAAAGTAGTAACAAGAACAAAATTGAAGTAAAACCTGTTACAAGCTGGAAAGGTTTGTTCAGTAACTTCAACTCCTTACATCAGAGAGAGGAAGAGAGAGATTACAACTTGTTTCCAGTGTCAATTACAGAAGATGAGGAAGCAAAGCCACCTTGAACTCACCAACCGTACTTGGCTTGTGTTTCGGCTTTTGTTAGGAAGCCTTTGGCTCGACGCTCTGCAAGTTCCATCTCTTTCTGTCTCATATCAAAGTACAAAGAACTAATCTGATGCTTCCTCTTCATCAGCTTCGAAGGCTTCCCTTTGGTTGAAACAGGCTACAAAAAAAAAAACAATTCATTTATTCAGGAAATCAACTAAGAAGCACTTGACCTATGTGAATTAACGCCTACAAACAATTGATCAGGTCCTCTTCCAAAGGCAAAATTAGCCATAAGACTAGACAAAAAGAAACCTAAGTAGCCAGCATGTTCTCAAATTGCTTCCACAGAGCGTTTAACTTACTTTGACTCTTCGAGAAAACAATGCTTCCTCAACATATTAAAAGAGAAAAAACCAACATCTTGCTAATTGCATAATAACCACCGAAATCCCACAAAACAACTAGGAAGCTAATGATTCGAGGTTTTTTGCTTCCAGTTGAAGCATTTTCTATCAACTCTAGTCCACAAATACCATAGGCAAAACTGGAATACGAGTAAACTTGGACAAAACCATGCAATATAAGTCAACTTCAAGTTTCAAGAAACACTATGAACTGTTTGTTTCCTCTTGGTGAAGATCAATGGAAAATAATAGGGGTATGGATTCACGTTGGTGAAGATCAATGTCAAGTTTTCTCATTAGTATTCGTTCCACCCCATTTCCTCCTACCGGCATCAAGATTCAAGACTACAAAGATGATGGGATGTCTTCAAGTGGACGTCCTTATTTGGAGGATTTCTATCTCGAAGATTGGCATATACGCAATCCCTCGAGAAGGATTAGGATAAGCCACAGAGCTAAAAAGATCCTGCAAAAGGGTCAGGCATTATCGCTCCACAATTGCCACAACAACCCCGTTGGGGCTCACAGCTCCTATGGCCTGAACTTAACCTAGGCTGCTGTGAGATATCAAGATGTCAACACAAGAGAAAGTCTACAAGACAAGGAGACAAGGTTTAAAACGCTTAGGGTAGAACCAAGTGCAAGTACAAGTGCCACTAGAGATTGTACATGAGCACCTAGGGCCCAGGCAAACACAAAGTTTTGCTGGCATTGCCGCATTGCTGCCCAGAGAAGCAATAGTACAAGGAATTGGAATAGTACAAGGAATTGGGGAAATCTTATACTCCACAAAACACTTCCTAATGGTTCTAAACTTGTCTAGATCTACCATTGTCCTTCTTAGAGCATACTGATCACTTGAGTTAAAAGTGGCAACAAAAGCACTCTTCTTTTCTATCTAGCATGAACTAAATTCTTCACAACATAATCTGATCAAACTATCCCCATTTCTGGATGGGTGCTTAAACGTCTCATAAAACCATTATCATAATCATGTAAAACTATCAGTGTGGTATTGTCAAACTCACTCTTATCCTATTCAACTTTCCATAAGGAAACCAAGAAACTATTGTTAATTCTTCTACTAGAGCATTGAAATGGTGGGAAAAAATCCCTACAAACGACCCCAAAACTGATAAGGACAGACCTTAGTATAGGAAATCAAGATACAAGTTTAGATAAGCACAACAACATAAAGCCCTACAAAGGCAAGGTTAACAAAGAATGCAAACATAGAATTACATGCCCAGGGAAAACTAGACACCTGAACTTTGCTTCCAAAGCACACAAAGAACCATGTCATCAGCAAACTAGAAATTAGACTCAATCCCTCCCAGTTCCAAAATCTTCTAACTGCGAAAGTTCTCAACTTAAAAATAGATCTCCCAAGATCATCTGCAACCAAACTAACAGAAAGGGATAACAGGTCTCCTTGCCTTAAACCCCTTAAACCTTTGACCAATAACTATGTCTTTGCTGCTATATACTGAGATGGCCTGCCTACCCTCTAAAATAACAATATACTCATAATTCAATTACGAATCCAACCAAAAAACATGAAATAGAAAATCAAGCTTCGAAAATGCATAGGACCCTTGGCTCCATTAATAACACTAGACAATTCCCCGAACCGAGCCAAGCCATCACTACAGATCTCTGCAATCCTCCAAAATAATTTGTGCCCACCCTCATGATCTAAGGTCTTGCAACCAACAAAGCCACAGGCCTTTTTAAAGTCTATGGTGAAAGAAAAAAAGTGTTTTCCAAGAATCCAAGTAATCCTAAACTACTTTACCAATGTCAGGAAAGCAACCAGATTTGTCTAGCTCTAAAAATCCTTTCAGAGAAAACACAATCTCAAGCACAGCATCTGTGTCTTTGCACTGCACATAGCCACATAACACTTTTCAAATAGAACTCTCCAACAACCTCCCCCAATCATTCTCTTCAAGTATCACTATCACCCGTCCTAGGAAAAAACTACGATGAAACTCTCCTAGTCAATAGATTTTGTTCCCATCAATTTCAAAATGGAGTGTTAGGCTCACCTGAGATTGTTAGATGTCACAAAGTTATACATGTAAAGGCATCCAAATAACAAGTGAGTGAACTATGTTGTACACATCAATGATTTATTTCTTCTTTGAACTGTCTACAACCTGAATGATCATTCACAAATGCATTGGGGGCATATCCCATGCCAATACGGCAATACCACAAGACAAAGGCCGAGAAAGTTCCCCAATCTATGTAATGTAGCACGAGTCTATATCACCAACTGTTACATAACTGTCCAAAGAGATACACAACAATAGCTATCCTTATCATGTCCCAAATACCATTCGTGATGAAAAGTTCCACTAACCAAACAAAATACGCACGGGGCACACAACAAGTCCAAAAAGAAAGCCAATAAGCAGAATAAGGAAAATCAAAGACAAGAAAACAGGTTATGTACCTGGTAAGAAGGCCCGAAAGCTATTCCAGTTAATTTGACCTGGTCCTCCCGTGGTCGGTTCTTAATCAATTCATCCTGTTTCACCTCAATTATTTCCTGAGGAACGTCATTCCTACCTCTCTTCCCAGGCACTTTCACCACACTTTCAACCGTTCCTGCCACATCAGACGGCGCCACTGTCGTCGAGCCATCACCCCAATTACTCTCATACTGCCCGTAGTAATCATAGTTCCCATAACCCTCATAATTCTCATAATTTGCACTAGATGAAACCCAACCAGAAGTATCACCACCACCACTCTCAACTACATATTGTGCAGAATTTCCCACATCTCCAAAAGAAGCAGAAGACAACCCCTCAACCACTTGTCCATTATCATTGACACCCACTTCAGCATTACTGCTATAAGCATTCGAATTAAACGACGTTGTTACATCGGCTTCAAGAATTGATCTTCGACCCGAGCCCGCAGCAGAGGGCAAAGAACCCAGTGTGGACGAGTTCTTGGGAGCTGGAATGCTCGATAGGAATGACTTCACGGATGCAGTCTCGGTTACAGACTCCGTAGCCTTCGTTTTCCCTTCCCTCTCCTTATCATCATCATCGTCATCATCATCATCACTGTCTTTAGATTTCCTCCGAGATGGGTATACTGGAAGCTTCAGATGAATAATCTTTTTGGGTTTAGGGTTTGGAGTGGATGAAAGATTGGCAAGGGCAAATGGGTCCGAGTTTTTGGACTTGGGTGGAGGAAGGAAAGAGAAAATAGAAGAAGAAGAAGAAGAGGAAGAAGAGGAAGAGGGAGGTTTAGGGATTTCCTTTGTTCGCGATTGTGATTGATTTTCTTCTTGTTTGTGCAATTGGGTGATGGGTTTTGAAGGAGAGGGGTGGGTTAGGGTTTGTGATGGTGGGGTTGGGAGGTGGGGTTTGGGAGGGGGGAGAAAAGAGAAGAGAGAGGAAGAAGAAGAAGAAGATTTGGGGGCTGGGAGGGAAGAAGAGAGAGAGGTAGAGGTCTTACCAACCGAAAATTCAGATCGCTCGTGTTT
>BPLS01000577.1:410185-446910 GCA_019656275.1 Rhododendron kiyosumense
TATATTTTTTTCTCTAATTACCATGATAAAGAAACTTAATGATTACCTATATATAATTTGTAGCTCTTCCAAAATTATTTACTGAAGTGTGTAAATGACAATATGACTGTTTGCTTTGTAAAACATAAATACTCAGTACGAGCCTATTGCAAAGTTAACGGGAAGTGGAGGCAATGGGTGCTGAAAAACACAAAACATAGCACTAGAATATGAATTTTCTGTATGGAAAAACAACCCACTTTGAAAGAGTCATCGTCCAAAAATCAACCATAAAATTTACTTGAAATGCTTTCTGTGATCTTCAATCAAATACACAAATGATCTTAAATTAAAGTAGAAAACTTGTCAAGTCATTGGCCGGAAATAGAATTTATTTTTTTCAAGCTTTAGAAACCCTATTTTTTATAGGTAAGTTGAAAATCTCAACAGCGACGGAAGTTGTGCATAGGCAACCATAAAATTTCTATTTTCTTCATCTAACATTTACAGATGTTAAAGTCAAAAAAAAAAAAGGAAAAGAAAAAAGCACAACCTCTTATACATTTAAGAGAATTGAATTTCACTTAGAAGCACTAAATAGTGTCGTAAATGTTGAAGGAACTTGAAAATTTTAAATTATCAAAGTAACAAAACCAAAAACTAAGCCCAAGCTATTGGCAGAAGTCACCTGTTGATGCTGCACCTGTGATGCAAACGGACAGGAAAACAACCCACTTTGGCAAGCAAATTTATGACAGGAGAGGAGAGCACGCTTGTAAACAGTCATGTCCTATGCATGAAATGTCGACTAGCGTGCTCTCTCTCCTTGTCATGAAATCGTAGGCCAAATAAGAAGTTTTCTGCAACAAAGAGCAAAAGCACAGATAAGATAAAATTTAAGAAGGATCAAATCAAAAACTTAATTGATCTAACAAAGAGGATGGAATGGACCTCGAAGAAAATATCCATCGATAGGACTTTCAACTATATTCACCTCCTCAATTGTTTTGGAAAGCTCTGCAATTCAGAATCCACGTATCTTTAATTTAAACGGCCAACAAGGATAAACAATAATCTAATTTTTTTGACTAAAGTATGGGGAAAATTAAAAAGACCTCAATCAGAGAAAGTAATGGACATGAATAACACAAGCAAGAGATTACGCATTGAAGTATATCAAACAAGAAATCCTCATACTTACTCTTGATTAAACAAGAAGCCTCTAAAGACACAAAACCACCACAAGAAGCACAGATTTATTTATATTAAGATAAATGCGTTGAATGATGGAAATACTTAAGTCCCTTCAAGTCTTCCTTCCCAAAACTAATAAATTCCTCGGACAGTCCAAAAGTAGCAAAATTCACTTAAAGCAAGATTGATCAATTGACCTTTCCCTATCAAACTCTTTCTTACTAGTCAGCTGCATGTTAGATGGGAGAAGAAATTTTGCTCTAGATTGTCATCCCACCTTCAATTTGGTGGTAAATGATTTGTTTTGTCAAGTGATTTTATGGCTAGAAGTAAAAACCATAAATAATAAAGTATAATGAGGAACATATAAGCAACGAAAATCAATGAGCGGGAACCACGAAAATGAAACACCCACAGGACAAATGCGGAGTCAGAGAAGAATGCGCTTAGAGAGAGTGAATAGACAAATCGTTACAAAATTACTCCTATTAAAATTACCAACCTTAAACTAATCCAACGCGAAATACAAGAGAGATCCATAAATAATCAATCCACGTTGAATTTAAAAGTACAAGCACAAATAGTTTGTACTATGAAACTCTAAGATAAATTATCTCCCAAATGAAATCCACAAACTAACCGACTAACTTTACTTACTACTCGATCAAAAGCTTGCGACTCTAGGTGCACAAGATCAGTTACTAACTCCTACCTAGTTTACCCAAAACTAACTCTAAAAGTCCACAAATACCACTCGCGTCAAACTATACTTCTCGTGGCTCTAGCCTGATCGCCGTCTTTTAGTCCAATACAATGTGTGAAGGTTTCTTTAGAAGATAACCCCAAATCTACCTCGTGCAGCGGATAGAAAGATAACAATAAAACAAAATGCTAGATTAGTCATGAAAGGGAATGACAAAGAGATAATCACTGAACTATATATGGGGCTCAAAGAACTATCTAGAAGTTATTTCTATGCATCTTTTTCTTTCAATGACAAAAACCCTAAGTGATAGAAAGTGAAATTAGGGATCCTTTAAACCTAAAATCCTTAACAGACAGCACTTTCAAAGAGTCCTCCCTAGCTATTTAAGAAAGAAAAATAGATCTGTCAAAAAAGGTACATTGAAAGGAAAAAATGCTAGCAAGAGTAATTAAGCATACTAATGAAATGTTCAAAATATTTTAGAGTCCTAGGGGGTTCATCTTAATGAAAATAATGTAACATAATTTAAAGACTAGTACTATAGAGCGATGATCTTGAAATCTTGACTTTTTAAATATCTAATAATTTCCAATAACATGACCTTAAATCCCTCATGAAACCACTTCCCAAGAACCAAAATTACAGATACTGGCAAACGCCAACTATTCAAATACCTCTATTATCAAAACCATACGATTTAAGATATACATCGTACGATGAATACATCAAGCTATCAATTCACATCTATGGGCAAAGCAGGAATACAAAAATCATGCAATATGGTTCAATACACCTAAAAGTCTATTCACTTTACCAACATGTTACACCTGGAAAAGGAATTATTTGGAGTCATCAATGAGATGTTTGAAAAAGTGTGGCAATTTGGACAATCAAAGCCTTTTAAAATGAGTATTAGGACTCTAGAATTTTGAAGATAGAAGAATGAAAACAAAGAAACCTTGAATTGTCTTAGTTATTTTCTCAGAACAATTGATTTTGAATAGTCTTCTTGCACTTTAATTTTGGTAATACAAATATCAGTATTGAAACTTTTGAAGTTGGACACCTGTAATAGGTACATAAATTATTGTACATGGATGCAAAGTTTTTAGAGGCTAAAGTGCAAAGCGAGGCTATTGACCTATCATGAGGCTAGGTGTAAGGCGTAAGCCTCAAGGCATTGAGGTGGAAGCCTTAGATGTTTTCACTTTCTATTCTTAAACAATAAAATTATATGAAAATGCCATAAAAGAGAGGAATAGTGGTTGCGCCATACAAATGTGCCTTCAAAAATAGAAAAAAGAAATAGAAGATAGAATTCAAAAAAAAAAAAAAACATGTTTAGGCATGAAAAATATAGAGCGTTATAATAGATCCAACTTTTAAGAACACTCTAAGTCGGTCTCGCGAAAAAGTGAAAATCCTTCGTCTTAGCTCCAACAACTTATAATGCATCGACTCTTCACTTACACAAAAAAAAAGAAGAACTAACTCGATCTCCGGATGCATTCGCTTCCGTAGTCTCGACAAAATAGATGTGAAAAGCGCACGCGCGCCTCAGTATGCCTTCGACGGATAGGCGGACACCTTTTTGGTTCTCTACCGAAAAATCAATGCCAGGAGCGTCTTTACTGTGCCTCACCTCAAAAGCAAGCCACAGAATCACCTTGGAAAACATTGCATGGATGCATATCGTATCAATTTCCTCTCAAATCAATTTAAATTATCAACTTTTTATTTTCAGCTTCGATTTTTCCTTTCACAGTTCCATACGTGTATGAATTGAACAATCAAGGCATCGAGAGTAACATCATAGAGGACCTAGAGACAATAGATGGCATATTATAATCCTCAAGTCCTTAAAATGAGTAATTTGAATCACCGAATTCATCGAATCCAAACCTCTCTTCTTCTTTTTTAAAGGCAAAAAAATTTCATTAATCTCTAAAATTGTTACAAAGATTAATAGAAACAAAGAATGATAACATCAAGAAACCAAACATGAAAAACCCATTGGGACGAAGCCCACACCCGTTGGCCTAAAAGCCCAGATAGATAAATGTAAGACCAAACACTTAAGGGCCTAAAAGCCCAAATCGAATCCAAACCTCTTGCAAATACAAGCGAGGGTCTTCCCTACAAGGACATGCGATCCTCAATTCATCACTTAAGAGTTAAGAGTAAGGACAAGCTTCTTATTGTTGAGGGTCTTTCCTACTAGGACATGCGATCCTCAATTCATCACTTAAGAGTAAAGACAAACTTCTTATTGTACTAGGCCTAAATAAGCATTATTACAATACTACTTGTTTAGGCAAAGGCATAATTTTATATATATATGTATACACACACGCGTGCGCGCTTCAAATATCCTAGAAATCATAACCTAATGGACGATTAACAGTTTAAAGAATGACCAAGTTGATTAGCGATTCGATTCCGAAACTACACTGATCGAACAACTATGAAGCCCAAGTCAACTTCAATTACTTACAGGCAACAAAGACAACTCAATCGCAATCTGTGTTCACTAAATTGAACAAATAAACATTCTATCACTAGAGTACAATGTGTCAAAATCAGGAGGAATCAAGAAGCTGAAACCAGATACCTAGAAGTCAACTCCAAATACCCATGGCCAACAACGTTAACACCTCCGGAAACTCTAGCCTACTATTCTATAAAAAGTATGAATCTTGAAACCCTTTCTTCTTTTCATTGGTTTGATGGTTAGGGGTATTCGGGCGGGCTTACGCGCACCTCAATTATTTCTCTTCTTCGGACCGGTTAAAGGCAAAAAATTCACAAGAAATTATTTTCTTACGTCTGACCCCAAGATCAAACTCTGGTCAATGCAATGGAGAGCAAACCCACCATTAAACCGACCGACTAACCCTTGGGGCTTAATCTTTTCAACTTTCAAAGCAAGAACAGCGGAAAAAAGAAAATGACCATAGATTCAACTTCTAATATATACGGTTTTGTTTCCTGGTGCTGAACAGCCTGATCTTGAAACATGGATTTTTTTTTTCCCCTCAATAAACCCCTTTACCAATCCGTATCCAAACACGGCGTGAGGGACACTGAAAAATACTAATACCTAGGAAAAACACAATAATTAAAGGATTTAACAGGGCTAATTTCAAATCTTCTGGGGCAGAACCCTATCCTTCAGTTAGAAAGTAACAAATAAAAAAAAAGAGAGAGTTCATGAATATATAAACATATAAAGAAACAGAGAGAGAGAGAGAGAGAGAGAGAGAGAGAGAGAGAGAGACATAGGGGAAAATCCAGCCACCTTCGTCACAGAAGATTGAATATCTGCGGACAGGTCCCCGTGTGTGTGTGTGTGTGTGTGTGAGTGTGAGAGAGAGAGAGAGAGAATCACAGAAAATATATACAAGATAACGAAGAAGGTGAACAGTTAATTATTTTACCGCTAAGAAGGACCACATTTGGATAAGAGATTAGGACTACTCATGACCAGAAAATCGTTGAAATTTAAGGAGTACTTCTTCCCGTGGCCCAAGGGTCAGTCCTTGCAAATCACATTACCAGAAAGTCGTTGAAATTTAAGGAGTACTTCTTCCCCTGGCCCAAGGGTCAGTCCTTGCAAATCGCATCTCGGCAAGAGTTTGATCAATATTTTATCAGTAAATTGGCGTAAAATTGATTAAGCCTCTATTGATATTGAACTAATTTTTATTACGAGAAACCCCTTAAAAAGGTCTTCTAAAAAAATATTGATCGACTCCGATTATTTGTATGAGACCTCGAATTGGATCCACGGTGTACCCATAGTCTTATTGCCAGATTGAGAAAGAGATTATTGAGATGCACTTAAGTTGGGCCAAGATGGCAGATACCTTGACCGTCACGGAAAAAACTGAGGTGCTAATGGTACAAATTCTAGCGCGTACAAAGCCCATTTGAGCTTGTTTCGGGTTTCCAAAAAATGACCGATGCAGTTTATTTTGTTTAAAATACTGTGTTCACAGTCCAAATAAAAAATAAACTCAAGGGAAAACGACGGTTAACGATGTATTTTGATAATTAATACTCGCAAAAAATATTTTATTCATTAACAAATATTCTTAACATGTCCTTAAAAAATATTAATTATCAAAACACATCATAAACTGTTATTTTCCCTAAACTTCAATCGTGTATTGTTTAGAGGGTACATACGAAATGTCCCATTTTGTCCCGGAATTATAAGGCCCGAAATGGGCTCAAATGGGCTCTGTACCAGCGCTGTTAAAAATCTGTACCATTAACCTTTTCTGGGAAAAAAAAAATACTACTATTCCTCTAGCAAAATTTACCACAAGAGGCAAAAAAAAACCCGGAAATATCATTGTAATAAGTGAGGGCCACAGATGGCAAATCGCAATCTGTATCCAGCTGGTTCGTACATAGTACATACTCCAAGTGGGAGAAGGTCCAGGATGATTGATGCAGCTGTAGAGCACCATAATAACAACGGGGGACCCAACCTAGTGGGGGACAAAGCACGACGAGGATTGAACATCAATCTGGTACGATAAGGATATCTATTGAGGCACGTTTTAGAACATTTTTTTTAAAAAATAAGTATTTATTTTATATTTTATATTTTAAATAATGTAAATAAAAAATGATTTTTAAAATTTTTTTGTATCGTATTAAAGATCTCAATGAGATCTATTAAATAAGATCTATATTGATAGAAAAATTATTTACGTAAACATATGATTTTTGAGTTTGAAATTGCTTTCTTAAAAAATAAGTACTTATTTTCTTTTCTCGGACCGGAGTCTAACACGCATTCCATAGTGGTGTGTGCGTTGTACTTCTCCAACTAGTTAGGGTTTATAGGCTGTGTCTCGGTCTCGGATCCGGGGACTGTGCTGTGCGGCCTTGTCGGTATTGGTCCAACGATCGGAGATGTTCATTGTGTAGAGCTTGTTGAGTACTACAAGTGTACCAAAAATCAACTCGATCAAATATCGTTAAGTGCCTCATCGGAATACATATAACTTGAAATCACATAATCAATTTTTTTCAAGTTATATGTATTTCGATGAGGAACTTTAAGATATTTGATCAAGTTGATTTTTGGTATACTTGTAGTACTCGACGAGCTCTACGCAGTGGACGTCTCCGATCATCGGACCGATGCCAGTTCGGCCGCGCAGCACAGTCCCCAATCAGTCTCGGTATAGGGATTTTCAGATGAATCAAAACCAAAAATTGTTTGGCTTCCATGGGGGTGGCAATCTAAACCGATCGGATGGCAATTTCATTCCTTCCGAAACCGATCGATGTTCACACCGAGGTAATCGGATTACAAAAACAAAAGAATTGAACCAATTCCCGTCCAGTATGATTGCAAACCAGAGTCTAGGTAAAACGATACCGTCAGATTTCGGTTCGAATTTCAAATTTTGGGTTCAATTGATTTTAGTAAAAAAAAAAAAAAGGAACCAATTAACCTTTTTGCGGTTGCCATACTATGTAATTTCATAGTAGATTGCAATATCACACACGCAAGCGTCACAAACGGGAATTTTCCAAAGGTGACATCTCCACTTGGTGTAAGAAACAGCACAACCTATTGCACAATTTACACATACAATAGCCTTGAAGTTAAGAATATCGAATTAGCCGATGGTTTACTGCGGGGCTCTGTTCAATTGTCGCTCTGTTCAATTGTCAAGAATTTGATGTAGAAAAATTATTCTAATGAAAAGGGTAAACGAGATTGAATATAAAGTAAAGCGAAGAGCTTAATGTGTGTATTGTTACAACCAATTGTTGCAGGAAGTTCTTCAATCCAACGTTTTCAATGGGGTCATAGTAGAAGTGTAGCGATAGCAGCAGAAGTATCAAATGATATGTAGCGGATATCGTGGAAGCTGTGAACCTTCTAAATTTACTTTTGGCACCAAAGCACTTGAAGAGGTCGTAATTGTTAAGTACAGGCAGTGAAGCTTGAAGTGATATGTATCAGGAAACAATAGTTACGTACGCAAGCAACTTTTTGTAGCTCCGGTGTATTGGAATGTAACAGTACCACAGGGCTGAAAAACCAATGTGACAGGACATTACAAAGCAGTGGCCATTTAAACCTGCGCTTCTAATAACTAATAAAAGTTAAAAAATAAGGAAATTGATTTCAATTGGAAAGAGTCGAAAGACTAACTTGTGGAAACTGGAATGCTAAAGAGCTGCCCAATGAATCGAAAACAATTAATTCCAGATAGTGTAACCAAGCTATGTAAAACAATAGGAAAAGATGTACTATTTTGAATTTAGCGATGAAACAAATCCAAAAAGCCAGACAACAGAATAAGAACGCAATATAACTCTAAATACTAACACAAGTATAACGGAAAAAAGACTACGAGGGTTTTCGCCCGGTATTCCTTGTCCCATGGACACACGGACAGGGGACTCCATCTTATACGACGCTGGATACAATAAAGACAATGCAAATTTCAGGAAATGTATTGAATATACAAGGATTCAACTCATGAGAACGAAGCTCAAGTTTAATCTTCAAGGAAGAAAACATATGGCTAAATGGAGTAAATGAATTGCCCCAAATCGATATCAATTTCTACATCTTCAAACAATTGTCTAGCTAGACAGCCATTCTCGACGTTCGACACATTGTTTGATGAATAGTATTTCGTAGTCATGACTCAAACATCACACACCATATGTTACAGCTCTTTACATTATTCATGCTACTCAAATCATCGTCATGATGATAACAAGAGGATAGATTTCAAATAAATTCGATTTGCTACATAAAACTAATACAAGATGCTACACTATTGCTCTCTATTCAGTTTAGAAGACAGTTACCTAATAAATGTAAAAGAACTACGAATCCATTGACCAAAATAAACGTGGTGCAAGGCTACATCAAAGCTTTAAACCTTGATAGTAATACAAGCCCTTTGGGAAACAAAAAGAATTTGATCCTGATCTTATAGAGCATAAGCTCATTTTTACAACTCAATCGAGAACTATTTGAGATAAAATCTTGCTCACTGCTTGAAGAGAATAAAAACATAGCAGGTATAGGGTTTTCAAGGGTAGAAGAACCAAACTGGAATTCTCAGATTGAAAGGGGGAGGGGGGAAATAGATTCAGCTTGATTTCTAAAGCAAGTTTATTGATTATGAAAGTAGTCCGTGGAAATTAGGCGGCAGCTGCTAATGGCTTCAGTGTTGAACTAACCAACCAAAGGTCGAAACAGGATTGCCGATTGCAAAATTTTACCTTAAACTAGGCTTGAAAACAGTGGGCTTGGAAGCTAGGATATGGTCTTTTTCTTAAGGGGTGAATAGTACCAAGGGACAGTAACTAAGGCTAGCTCTTTATTAGAAGGATGACAAAGAAAGGAAGAAACTGAAGAAACGAAGGAAAGGATTCTTAACCTCACTAGGCATAAGCAAAATGTAGTCGATAAAGAGTAAGACGAAGTAAATTGAACAGGCTAGGCAGTAGGCACAAATGCACAATACGCAGGTGAGGCTAACATGAACCATGCATAGTAAGTTAATAACCCCATTCGTGCTTGGTTTAAGATAAACAAGCTGCTGATCAGTTTTAGGCTAGGTGTAATTCAATAATTTCTAGAACATCGAGAGATTGTGCTATAAAGGCTGCAAATGGGTCACAAAGGTCAAGTTATTCTAGTAGGTCTCCATATTGATGTCCATGTTTTCGAGATTAAAAGGTCAGAATACTAGTTATGAAAGTGATTTTGGCACTCCACATTTAACTATTAGCACTTCATTTTTTGCCTTTCTCCTATGTGAAATTACCAAATTATCCTTTATTTTGTTAGTGTTCATCCACTATAAAGAATCATAGCTTAATTTCTAGTCAAATACCTAATGTATGTGGTTCTTAAGCATCCCAACAAAAACCACCCGACCCTACAAAACCAGCTTTCTCACAGTCCCAAGGATATTGCACATATTCCCCTAAACAGCATGAAAACTCATTTTGTTCCTTCTTTTCAAGGACAAGGATCTTGTTAGGACTTTTGAAACCGTAAATCCCTATACCTATCACCTTCCCGACTAAAAAATACAACATAAAATCAGCCATTATACCGCAAAATATGGCGGTGTTACAATTTTACCTAATTCTAGCTAGTTGGAATAAACTCAATTATCGATAAATAGTAACAACTACATAAAAATATTGCAAAGCTATAAAAGAACATAACTAATGACAAACAAATAGGAAGCCCCATGGAACAACGGTATAGTTATAAGACTAAACTTGGACTTGATAAGATACTCAAATGAATTCTAGCAGCACATTCAAAAGAATAATAATAGGCTCAACTCTAAGAACTCGATCAGATTATTTCTTCAAAAGCTAGCTATAAAAAAAACTCTTGCTTCATCGTCTCTCATCCTTTGCCTAATCAAAGACATGTTTTAGCTTATACATTTAACAATTTCGAAGAGGACAAAAAGAGGGATGGCAGTCCTTCACTCCCTAAGCAAGTTGCATAAAAAATGACAGAATTGTACCCTTGCCGTGGTAACCATACCCTAGCCCATGTGACATGGGTCCTAAACCTTTTGGAATTCTCCTAACAGTCCATCTTTGGTTCTTTTGAAACATCAAACTCTTATTGCACACTGGTATCAACCCTTTCATAAAAGATATTTTTTTTGGCTGATAAAAGATATTCAAAAATGAGATATCACAAAACAAAAGCAATAACTAATAGTTGGACTATGTTAGGAACCTTAAAGGCTTGAACTTGGGAGAAAACACTTCACCTGATCCAAATTGATTTGTCAAGTTGCTAAAACGCAAATGAAGTTTTGTAGGCATTCTGAAGAAATAGCAACAAGTTCTCAATGCATCCTCTGAGTCACATATGCAATTGAAGGATCTTAAATCTGTCAGAAGGAACAAGACATCATGAATATGTCATCCAATTAGATGAGATAAGATTTATATGTAGGGTACTATGATACTTATATTTGCTCAATTTGACTAGTAGCAACATATATAAGGTCCTAAATGAGAATCACCTATGTATTGTTGCAATTTATGTGGGGGGTTTTATATACAATTCTATATCCCGAATTACATCTTTTTGCAATAAGTCCTCCAACATTCAAAAGACTACCAATTTCAACAGATAAACTGACCTCAGACCGTGGCGATGAGTTGTGTCACACATTCACAAAAATGCGAGGACGAACATATGAGGAGGAATTGAGCTTGCATTGACCAACAAAACGTATGACGACGATAGAAAGCACGCTTGTACACAATCATGTCCAAGCATGAACGCATACTAGCGTGCTCTCTCTCGTCGTCAAACAATAGTGTGTCAAAGCTTCAAAAATATCTGCAGTAAAAAGAAAACATAACATGCTATAAGAAAAAAGGAATAGAGTACGCATGTAATTCCCAATTGACGAGGGAATGGGCGAGGAATGACTGCAAATAGACCTAAAATTTGGCAATATATGCATAAAGCGGCTGCTCTTAAAAGTTTTACCGTTGAATAGCAGCCCCCATACTTCTCAAAAGTGTGCAATAAGAAAAAAGGTAAGGATTAACACCCAAACAAAAAGCATTCACTATTTTAATTAGATGTGTTCTATCGATGTAGCATTGACATTGACATGTGACACGACACCAACAAATGCAAATTTTACATAATTGAAGGACAAGCCACAGCCACATCAGGGACACACTTTACAAAAAAATTATAAGCATTGTATGAGTAAAGAATAATGATTAGGCTCTAAATATAAATATATAAAACCATATACACTTTCCATCTTATGATTACATCATTCACAAAAGTGTCGCACGAAAAACAAAGACTTATGCTTGAACTTGTCTAAGAAGTCTACTATTGCATTTACCATCCCCAACGAGTGTCTTGTGAGTGTCAGTAGTGTCCATAAAGCATCTAAAGCATTGTTTAGAGTGTTCCCAAAAAGTGTCCAACGAAGAACATTGAGAAATAATAGGACACTTTTGATTTTAGTGCTAAAACGTGTCCGAATAATGCCTACATCATACACCGGTATTTGACCTTCGACAAAGTGTCCGTGCTACATAGGTTTCTATAATGGATTTATGCATAAATTTAACCTTTACACTTCAATACTCTTCTTATCCTTTCTCTTGATTCTTCCTTTCTCTCCGAAACACACCTTACTGTAATTGAGCATCAAATTCAAACTTCCGCGATGTAATTCTTATTTTACTCTTATTTCACCTTGCAATAAATGGATAAGAAGCTGATCAATGGTAGATCTAGTGCTACATATCAAGCAATATGCATAGATATCGAGTGTCACAGTCGTGAAATTTTTTAAAATCCTCAAAGACACATGTTAAACAAAAAAGTTCATTTCAATATTACATATTTAATCTATGTTATAACATCTACGATATTCCTTTTGCAAATTAATACCCCCATCCTACTTTGTCTATCCACGTTTTCAATGTTGTATACCTCCAAATTTGTGTTCACCTAGAACATTCAAAGCAAATCCTTATGGTTATACACAATTTAGAAAATGGGGGCAACGGGACAGCACCAAAAATCTATGGTCACCCAAGGCTAGATTTCAAAAAATTCAAAACCATCAATCCCACACAGGTATATGAAATTCAAAAATGGCCCCAAGCTTCATAACAATGGTTGTGGGAGTGGACAATCCCAAGCAGGAAGCATGCTTGAAACACAAGGTCACGATGGACACAAAACAATTACCATTTTGTCTTAGAATTGAAATCGAGTACAAATTTATTAATTAGGATTTACAACAATGAAACGGCTCTATGTTCCTACTAAGGCCTAACTGATCCCATTCCCCGGAGAACAACCAAATAAAAAAAAAAAAACCACTGTTACTAATCAGGGACAGCCGGTTAACCTAGTAAATATTTGGCCCTCACCACTATACCAGTTAATTTGCATCCAATTCAGGCCTTGCATCAACAGTTACGTACTGGCCAGTTTTTAAAACTTTAAGGGCCTATTCGATTCGAGGGACCAGAGTTGGGATAGGACAATCCCCACACCTCTCCTAATCCTATATTTGAGTGTCTATCTACCACTGGACCATTAGTCCTAATCGGACTCAATATCCTTTAAAGAAGGCACAAATCAATCACGGGTAATTCTAATTGAATCCACATCTAATGTCTCTAGCCCATTGTTCTTTGCACCCACCACCTCATTTAAAAATAAAAAAAATTAATTGTCAAAAAAAAAAATTGTTTGTTAGAATTCATCATTTTGTACCAAACAAAGTTGTTGTACCCACCTTGAGAAAAAAAAAAACAAAACTTCTATTATCCTTCATAATTTTTTACCAGAAAAAAGCTTTTGATACCAACCTTGCATAAAATAAAATTCTCTTACAGTTCATGATCTTGTATTGGGAAAAACTTTTGTAACAATCTTGACAAAAATTGTCTTACGTTATAGTTCATCATTAACTACAAAAAAAAATAAAATAATCTTCATTATTAATGACAAGACCTTTTGTACCAACCTTGATAATGAAAAGACCTTTTCTTATCATTGATCATTTTGTACTAGAAATAACTTTTGCTACCAATTTAATAAAAAAAACTTCTGTTATAGGTCATTCTTTTGTCTACAAAATAACTTTTGTACCATTGCTGGTGAAGAAAAAATGTCATAGCTATCTTCAATCCATACCAAAAAACAATATTCCGACCAATCTTCATGAAAATCACATCCATACCAACTTTGATAAAAAAAATCTATATTATCCTTCATTATTGTATACCCAAAATATCATTTTTTTACCAACCTTGATAGAAAAAACAACAATTTATGTTTGAAGAAGATGATAAAAAAACAATGCCGAGGAAAAAAAAAAGATGATAAAAAACAATACTACATTAAAGAAATTAGGCTGAAGGACAAGAGTCCAAGAGCTAAACATGGCTGGAAATATGAATTGCATCAGAGCTACTATAGTCATTTGAATCGCTAATCCCTTTCAAGGGGTCTTCAAAACAAATATGGGATAAGCGGGACAGAACTTGTCCATCATCTAATCCCATGAACATACATGTACAGGTGACAAAGACTAACACCATTAGACCCTAGATTAACAATCCCTTGATTGTGATCCCGCCTAATTAATCCTATCCCTCCAATATTCAAACAAGCCTCTAGCCCCAATGGAATGAATTTTTCAAAATATTTATGATGTCCATTAATTGTTTAGTGTTTACTACACAAAGCTCCAAGACATAGAAAAAATCAAAACTCAAGTGAACACCCCTACCAGAGAGACAGTGTGATCTCAACTATTTTAAGCATTATTAAATGAAAGCAGCATCAGTACCAAGAAAGTTACATGATCACGTGATTATCTCTAAGTAGCAGAATAATATGATCACATGCAGTATAAATATACTAACATCCAAGGTCTTCTTAATAGCATTAGAAAAACAGACACATATGAGTGGTGATACAGTTAATTAGATCAGCAAAATAAAAAACCACATAATTTGCAGTAACCTAAACACCAGTTACAGCTCCCTGTAAAACAAGCACGTATCAGATCTTCCAATAATAAATTAACTATAAACTAGATAAAAAAAATAAAAACTAGAAGGTAAAAAAAAAAAGGTGTTTACCAAAGGAAAGGTTTTGGATCACCCAAAGCTCCAACACCAGGGAAAAAACATTGGGAATAAAAAGTCCAACAATTTCTTTTTCTTTTTTTTTGGAGAAATAAAAACATTGTGAAGTATTGTATTGAGAAAATGTTCCACCTTCCAACCATAAAACCTCAAGGAACTTTTGCAATAGGGAGAACACCTTGTACTTATGGAAACCCTAGTTTTCAAATTAAAAGACTTCAAAAGATATCACCACAAAATTTTATTCACTCCATCTTAAGTCTTAACAAAATTAACCACGATATAAATTAACAAGAAAATGTATGACTCAGAAATCCTACACCCAAAGAATTGGTCTCCGAATTCTCCTACCTATGTGTTGATAAACAACCGTAAAGTATATCTGCTCATGGATTATATATAAAAAAAATGTGAGTATACAACTTTTGCAGCAAGTGCTCAATTCCCAGATCTACAGTCGGAAAAACAAAGAAATAAGATGAACCCAAAACAAAGAACTAAGAAAGTGAAAAGGGTATGAAGAAAGTACCTTCAAATCCAAGAAAGATTATGCCGGAGAGAGAGAGAGAGAGAGAGAGAGTGTGTGTTGTGTGTGTGTGTTCAAGACTAGAAGATAAACAGTCAGAAGATAAACAAGCAAATATTCCGAAGTACCAAAAAAAAAAAAAAAGAAGAACAAGAAGATAAACAAGCAAAAGAAATAAACCCAAAACACGAAACAAAAAAAGTAAAAATTGAGAAGGGCTTGCAGAAAGGACGTTCAAATCCGTGAAAATTCAAGATTATGTCCAGAGAGAGACAAAGTGTGAAAGCGTGCTGGAGAATTACAGAGAGAGAAGGAGAGAGAATTATAGATTTGTTGTCTGAAAGGTGAAATAATGGGATAAGAAAATTCCACTTTCAGCTTATAACCGGAGTCCGGAGATGTTCAATAAAAGGAAAAAGGCTTACTTACAGGCATTAACTTCAGCAGAGGTGGGACAGCGAAATGGAAAAAGATGATCAATTTCCAAGATAGCGACAAGGGAAGGAGAATAGGAGATGAATCATACATGTGGGATTGTCGCTTTAAATTATTTGCGGTACGGCTATACCTTGTGTGGGACATATTTATTTCGTCAATAATGCTACTGGGGTAAATAAAAGTGTACTAATTTTTAATATATATATATATAGATGTTGAAAGGGTGTGCATCATTATTTTCACGTTTTTTTTTTGTTAAGAGAGGTCCAGAGCTGAACGAAAAACGAGCTTTGAAATAAATCAGAGAGTACAAAGTTTTTAAAAAAAAAAAACATAGAACAAGACCCTGAAAAGATTAAAAATAATAGTAAAAATTTAATAAAATTAGTTCATTTAATTTAGTAGAAATTAACACCCCTCGTACAAAGCTCTTGTGAAGCTTAGATACGAAGCTCCGACAAGTTTCGCGCGAACCAAGCTCGGGCAAAAACTCATATCGAACAAAGCTTTGGCAACGTTGGCCAGCTTGCGCAAACCAAGTTCCAACAATGTCGTCTAACTCCGACAATGCACAAAACACATCTCATGTCCCCTCTTTCTCTCAAAATAGCCATTGAAAAAAGATGGGGATGGATTTGAGTTGTGTCTCGTTTGGGCAAAGGAAAAGAGATAGGTAAAACTCAAAAGAGACATATATTTGGGTAGAAGTAGAATATTGGAGATGGGTTTTTGATGATTTTGCCTAATATATATGAGAATCTCATATTTACTGTATGAATTCCCAATGTATCGAACAATTTAGGCAAATTTGTAATTTTTATTTTTTTTGAAAGGGTAAAAAATTCATTAGATAATCAAACAGTTTTATACTCCAGTAAATAAACAAAACAATAATAACATTGCACTAAAAAGGAAAATCCTATACTATCACATCTTGCGCGTGCTCTATTCATACATAAGGTGATCATCCCATCAGTAACAGTGCAATGCGAAAATGAAGCCAAATTCCCCCGTCAAGCCAATGGCCCTGAAGGATATCCTTACGCTCACCTTCGAGATCCTACAAAAATCAAAAGATCGGAAAATCTATGTTGTGCAACAAAAAAACAGTCAGCAAAGTGACACTTGGCTTCCCTCCTCTGCATTACAGCATTCAAACAATAAATAAGAATACAAGTTGATGTGTAAATACTACTACTATGAATGGACTATTTGACACTCCACCACTATATCTAAATGGATTGCTAGCTAGAGTGTCTGTTTGTAGTGGGAAAGTGATCAACCACTACTGGACTGTACCATATCAATATTGTTGGAGTAATGTGGTACAAATTTCAAATCAACCTCTTTTTTGGGCACAATCACCAAGTGGTTCAGCCATAATCATAGTGGGGTAGTACAATAATTTCCTGACGTATTCTATTGGTCCACGTGTCAGACGTACCACGGCGATGATGGTTTCCAGCATCTTCCTCCAATTACTAAAACGTGGGGGACTGGGGGGTGGGGAAAGTACCAATTCACCCCTTTGATATTGGAATGTACTGCTGCGTCAACGAGAGGGAATTCCAGTACTAGTACTACAAATTTATGGGAAAATGACGACCAATGACGTGTTTGATAATTAATACCCGTCAAGAATATTTTGTTCATTAACAAGTGCTCTTAACATGTCTTTAAAATGTATTAATTATTAAAATACATTCTAAACTGTTATTTTTCCCAAATTTATCAACCTGTGTGGGCTTGGGCCAACATCTTCATTATTGGGTTATAGTAAAACAATTCATCACTCCATTATTTTTTGTTGCTCATTTTGTCACTCCCTTTTTTGTTAACGTTATTCTTTTATAAGTGTATTTTTTGTGCAAGAATACACTTGCAGAAGAGTAGCGTTAACAAAAAAAGTGTGACAAAATCATTTCCCTTATTTTTTCACATAAAAGTACCTCAAATTTCCTTCAAACTTTTGCCATCTTGTACTTTTGTAGTACTCCCTCCGTTCCCATTCTTTGCTCTATTTTATGGATTCTAACTTAATAAGAGAACATAATAATTACATGCATAATCACTTGATTTTTCAATTTTACCCTTAAAACATTGGCAGCAAAATAGGAGCTGAAAACAGAAATTAAGGCAAGAAAAAGCCGGTGATTTGAAATTCAAAGTTTTGTGAATATGTAGAAGGTTGTGTAAATGAGAAAGAATTGGAAAAAAGAAATAGAAAAAGAACTGGATGTTCGTTTTGTGTTTGTCTATGTGCATCTCATTTTGATGGTTGTCAATGCATATTGTAATAGCAGTGCTTCTATGGAGCGGACTGCATGAGTTTTTGTCAAAATCCCCTTTTCCTGTTAGTAGAATTGATTTTTAGGAAGGATAAAATGGGAAATTCATTGACTTTTAGCCACTTAGTTCTAAAGTGGGACAAAAAATTTGGAACATCCAAAAATGCTAATTGGTACAATAGAATGGGGAAGGAGGGAATATTTCCTATCACAATAGAACTATAGTAGGAATACTAAACAAGAGGGGAGTTCCCTCAGATCGTTCCTTCTCCTATTGGGGCCTTACTCTCGTTGAGCCAAACGATATGAAATAAAAAGTTTATCCCAATCTAATGAAGTTAAGGCTCTGTTTGGAACATAAGGAAATGAAAGGAAAGGAAAAGAAAGAAAAATTAACAAAAACTTCCTTCTATTGTTTGGTTAGAAGAGAAAAAGAGAATAAAATAACAATTTTAAATTTTGTGAATAGAAATTTTCCCTCCTATTTTCCTCCCATTTTATTTGCTTTTCCTTTCTCTCATTTTCCTTAAGTTCCAAACATAGCCTAAGAGAAAACAACCAAAAAATACGTGCTAAAAAATTGGTTTAAAACGGGCCTAAGTAAGTCTCAATCATTCTAGAATCTCCTATTTTCTTATCGTTTACCTCCTCAACAATGCTACGGTCTAAACGTTGGAGTCAGAAAACCGCACCTGAAATACATATAGTATGTATTACTCATTGTTTAGTCAAAATTTACTTGAGTACGCAAAACCTACACGATCAAATAATTCTGAACCCTATAATTACAATTATTCTAGGTCCGAGAATTGGCACAGTAGACACTACTGTCTTCTTTTTTCTCCTTCCCCTTACTGCTGTGCTGCATGTGGAAAATTACAGTAGTATAGTACTATACACACACTAAATTAGTTGGTGCATATCCAACCTACCCACATTCAACCCATGACCCGATATCAACCCGTCCAAACCCAACCCAACCCAACACATCTCTTCTCTTGTTAACATTATCCGAGAAAACACAAAAAGAAAGAATACTATCAATGAATGCTTGAATGGTTAAACGTGATCCAAAACCCGGAAAGAAAACAGATTCACAGGGACAACTTAAATATACATATGATAATCGATTTGACGAACATTTCCAAATTGACATCAAATCCAACTCCTTTTGCTGATGATTCCTGCAATGATTTGACCTAACTCCTCACCGCAATCCTCCTGTACATGATGCCCTGCCTGAAAGTTGCAACACAGTACATGCAGTAAACTTCAGGAAGAAAAGTCAATTTATGTATAACATAGCCAGTTAGCCATAAGCCACAGCATAACAGGTTTCTGCTCCCATGACCATGCGTGCAAGAGAGAACAAATGTCACAACTTGATGTAGATCCATGGTATAAGTCCGGTAATGGAGAAGCATGATGAAACACTTAACACGGTGGCGAACCGAGAAAATATTTCAAGTTCTGAACAATGGTAACAATTAAGAACATTGAAGAGCCTAAAGAGAACCTCAATGAGGTTTCACTATAGATGCCATACAATCTTCAAGATGATGACACATAAAAGAATGACCATGAAAGTGATTTACTTGAATCAGATGTCAAGATTTCAAGGTCTCAAAACCAATTCCTAACAGGAAATAGCAAATAGGTCATTTTCTGGTGTGTTTTTGCATAGGAAAACTCAGATTAACAAAGTAGTGCCTGCAATTCTCTTAGGGTTCACCACATGTCAAAAATTATTTGTCCGACGATAGAGTTTTCCAGCTCACTTCAACCACCAGAAAAAGAAAAATAAATTTCAAAGATTGAACCTACAGAGATGCATAAGCACACATCACAGATTCAATTATAAGGTGGCCAAAACTTGCCTCAACAAATAATTCCATTTTTTGAGGCCCACAGAATGAAATTAAAGAACTGCTAAACTGCCATACACAGTCGCACAGTTTTTATGTCTAAAAGAGCATCCAGGAGAATCTATGCCAGGGTAAATGCTAACGTGACACCTTTTCCCAAGCCAGTCACATTAGTTAGAAGAAAAATTGAGTACCTTAGGAAGTTCGATGAGTCTATGTTTTGAAACTTCACAAAAATCTTCAACTCCGTCATAGCTTAACCAACGGTCTCTTTGGCCCCAGCATATGGTGGTTGGAATTTTCCAATCTTTGTCTGTAAGTATGATCCTCATTTCTTCAACATAAGCCTGCAGTAACCAAAATGAGAACAGAAGTCAAATTAGAAATCAGCCGCATAGTCCTTTTACAACATACATTGGGCACTGAGCTTTCAGCATGCACATTTGATATCAAACTGTAGTCAAGTCTATAAAAATCTATAGATTAAATCATTAAAATGTCACTCCCAAAACCTCGACATTCGACAGTTTGGAGCTGTAATCTGTCTAAAGCGCCCACCATGCATTGAACTTATTTTTGGAATAATGACCACATTCAGTCAATGCCCACATGAAACCATCAGTGATTTTAAAAGCCAAAACCTGGACATTCAATTTTCTATTTTCCTACATCCAAACATTGCCTTTGTAACTAGTGTGATAAATTGCCATGGTAACTACACTAAAACAACAGGAAGTGAAAATTGCACCTTAAGTTCCTTCTTCATTGCCCTACTAATCGCATTCAGTGCAAACCCGGAGGAACCAGAAGTGAGGTAGGGCCTTCTATAAACCATCGCATCATCTTCTTTCATTTTGTAAGGTCCACAGCTTGTCAAGGCTTTGTCACTGGCCCTTAGAGGATCCTGGTTGGCGAAAGAGTCAGATCAATGATCGAACAAAAAGCTTCTATATTTATGAACTAATCAAGCTTCTAGCAAATTTTCAACAAAAGTTAACAGGACACAGATGAGTAATCTATATCAAGAATCCTTACAGTTTTCCTACCTGGGAAAAAATTTCACCCAACAAAAAGTTGCTGAATATGGACAATGTTGATGGCAGGTTGGCATGTTTTGCTGTTAGCTACAACACACCATGAAGAAATAGCAAAATCAGGTTTTATTGGTCAAGAAGACCAAAGCACCAGTCAGAATAAGCCAAAAAAATTCACAACATATACATATCCAAAGCTTGGTAATATGATGGACCCCAGGTCCCCAACACTTAGGACAATTAGTAACCAGCAGAAATTCAAAAGCAGAACAAAACAATGGGAGGAATAGAATGAAATGTGGAAAAAGAAAAAGCTTCTAGTAATTCATACAGGAGGATTAAGAAGTATCAGATTATTGATCTTTTCCTGATGACTGCTAGCATATTTAACAGCAACTGGCGCAAAATAGCCCTGAAAAGTACATCGTAGAGGAAGATAGGTTTATGCTAGAGCCTCATTAACAGGCAACCTGACTACCTGAGCAACAAGACTCAGAAAAGGCAAATATACCTGAGCAACAAGTGAAACCTTGTTGGTTGCAAGTTCATCAACAAGAGATTCCAAGGATGAGACATATTCTGCAAACCATACCAAAAAAAATTACAATTAGTGACTATACATTTTAAAACTCATTAAAACTTCAGGTTGACATAGTTAATCAAAAAACCTTTACCCTGGGTTCATTTCACATGAACTGGAAAAGCAATTACCAGGCAAAGTGTAGTCAAATCCATACCCAGGTTGCGGCTTATCGGAAAATCCAAAACCTGTAGGAATGGGGAAAGGCAGGTTTTTCCTTTGTCACATAAAAATCACTCAAGATAAAAGTTACAATACTCTGTGTTTGACACACAAACAGAGAGCAAAAAAGTGTAATATGCTTAAGCATAGTCGAGATAGTCTCAAAGTATTGCTAAGTCAACAGTAGAACAAATGTACTACTGGCTCAGCTCAACATACGATCATTACCAGTAAAGTGTTAAATTAGCTTTTGAGTCTTCATCAGGAGAGATGAGCCATAGAGACGAGACAGGAGAAATGTGAATTATCTATCCTTGAAAGTATATTCAAACACTACTTAATCATTTAAGTGCAACGTGCACCACAGATCGTAAATTTTCGTGGTTCTTGCCTAACAGGTTTTACTATCTTCAAATTCTAAACCCAAAAGGAAGGATATTGATAATGCTTAAAAGGATAGCTTTAGTCAGTAAAAGCACAAATTTCGTAAAACTATGGGATCTTACCTAGCCAATCAAAACTGATGGCATGATAGTCCTTGGAAAGAATGGGAAGCACTTTGCGATAAGAATATGCCTGTAACAGCACGAATGGAAAGTAATTTTGGCTTCAGACAGGATCTTCATACGCTGATACCACAAAAATTGTCATTTTTAACATACTAACGCACGATAACAACTTGCTGGATATCCTTCTGTAATAAGGGCAATTAAAATGTAAAATTACCACCAATAATAACATTGGTCTAAAAATGGAGAAACTTATCTGAATGTATACGCATAAAATGCAACAGTAGACAACAAAGTAAGCATTACACTTTCTCGCTTTATGACGATAAGTTCATAATCCAGTATAATCAAATTTGGAAATTATGCAAATAATTTACCTAACTGAAAATCATTAGTCGGAAAAAGGCCGAATTAGAGATGAAAGACAGTAAAAGAAGAGGGAAGATGAAAGGACTCTGCTGTAATTTGAGAAACCAGAGGTGAATAATCACTCTCATTATTCTTTTCCCCTGGGCCTCTTTCATAAGAGGTAGAAGGAGTTGCTTGGTTCTGTGGTAAGGGAACAGGAAGGACCACTCTGTGCTATTCATGTTTGATCCTTGAGTAACTTTAATTGTCACTGTTATTTAGTTTGGACATTTTACTTGTGTCATGTCAGGAAACGTTACGTCATAACTCATAAGCAAGGTGCTTGGTATCATAGCTGTAGATGTCAATGAAATGCATATTCAGGATTGACTCAAAATACCATAACAAATTTCAAGTTTCATGGCTTTAAAGTGGCAACAGATGTTGTCCATCAAAATCACGTCATTTCAACTTCAGTAGAATTAAACACGTGCCTGGCTACATCAACAGGTTAATTACGTAATTGTAAGGGCTTAGAGTTATACCAAACTAAACACTGTTTACTGTTAAGATAAACTTGATAGTTTAGATAGATTCAAACTTAAAGGTAGAATTCACAGAAAACACCCAACAAAAACTGACAAAATTACTTGCATTGACGCGAAAATAAGGAAAATACATAAGACTCACCTGTGAAGGCAAACCATGAAGTAATATAATTGAAGGATTTTCAATGCTTCCACTTTCAACGCAAAACCATCTATTGCAAAAATCATATATACAGAGCATGTTTCAATCCGTACAAACCCTGCAGATATCCCATCCTCAATTTCTGCATAGTATATGGACCTAAGTTCATTACAGGATTTGAGCATGTTCACACCCTCCATTACAAGCTAATCGTTTATGAATACATTGAAATTTACCTGAAAACATCATTCGAGGCCTGAGAACCACCACCCATAGTTAGACCAAAAATTGGATCTTTTGCCTTATTGCCAGAGCCAACAACTGGATGTGCTTTCACCTGAAAAATGTATTATTATCAGTTCTCAAAGAGCAGTCTATAATCCAGCGAACAAACGAGATTCGACTACTAACAAGGAGAACACCTTCTTACTTTCAGTCACAGAAAAGAATAAAGATCACCACTATAGTAAACCTTTTCTCTTTTTCTTTTCTACCCATCAGTTCCTTTTCTATAGGGATGGTTATTGAACTCTTCCAACACGTACCTAATATAAATATATACATGCAGTTCACATTTATAATTGTATGGTAATGGTTTAAGAAAAAGATAAGAGAAAGACCGAATGACCAAAAATATGAAATGTTCACTTGGTTTTCAGCTAGATGCTAGTTGTGAAATAGTTTGATCTTGCTGCATGAGATGAACCAATCTAAATAATTACCAGAATACCAACTGGTATTGCAATCTCATTGTTACCTTTGAAAGAATGGGATCAATAATAAATCACCCTTTTCAAAATGGGGATTTCTAGGAGGCTTTGGTGTTGTTTGTTATGCGAGAATCGTGCAAACTAATAGAGTAAACCACAAAGACTTCATTCAGTATGAATGTTTTCAGCTTCCCATAGGTTGTTTATCTACAGCTTTTAGATCCACTACTTGCAATTTCATGTTGCATCACCTTTCTACTCTTCCTCTTTTGGGTTCAAAACTACCACTTGCCCTCTTTTACAACCCTAAACTCTGCTTCATATACCAATTACCATTCATTAGCAGCACAAATTATAAATGCTGGTCCCCTTATAGGGTCCATAACCCAGAGACCAGAGTCATGAACGGTTGATTCAAGGAGGCTAGCTTGTTCAAAGAAGAAATCAAATCTCCGATCAAAGTAAATTTATTCATACAGGGCTTGTGTTATAATTCAGGCAAAAAAAAATCGGATAACCAAAAAAGACTCCTCTTGGTAGTCTACAATTTACAACAACATCAATTAGATATCTCCAGTGCCCAATTTTGTGACAAAGTGCAAAACAATTTTCAAAGACAAATTTAAGTTACATGAAAGTAGATTATGAACTTAAAATTTGCCGTGAGCGTAAAAGGGAGGGCACAAGACTTACAATCTTCCCTCTCTTGAACCAATCGTCTGCGGGGTTTGGCCCATCTGAATATTTCCCTGTCCGAGACAAAAAGTACAACTTTCATCATACTGAAATACAGCCAAATACCTTTTTCCCTTGGAAACAGAGAAATTTCACAGGTAAATAAATCCAACCTCCACTGAAAGAAAATCCATCCCCAACTGAAACTGGAGCGTCCAACAGATAATCCTAAAGTCGATCAAATCAAAGTAAAAACACCCAACAAATCACAAAAGATAAAAGGTCATGAAATTTTGCCACGTGAGGGACAATTCAGATCAATAAAAAACCGTACCTCATCGCCATCGCTGCTCGATTGGCAAGTGAATCCGAAATGTCCTTTTTTGGGGGCATTCTGAGCCGTTGATTGGAGGAATCCACTGCGAAGAGACAATGGGGAGGCAGAAGAGGGACGAAGAAAGAAGGGAAGACTGTGGGATTGAAGGGAAGAAGATGAAGGGATACGAGTGGCCATGGTAATAGCTTGGTTTACCTTTGGCGGGAGTGACAATGGGGTTGTCAATGGAGTGACAGGTAAAGCGGTGGTTGTCTTGCATTTTTCAGATTGAGGTTGGGATTTGGATATGGACTTTCAACGGATAGGGTTTCTCTGGTTCTCGACCCTTTTTTTTGTTGCCGCAGCTCTATGGTCCAAATTCTCAGTATCGACCGGGGACCCAATAAACTCTCCGGATTTCAAAATCAAAGATACATTCGTTTATATTATGATCTTATACACAAAAGGGATCATTCAACCTAATAAGCCTTTTTTTTTTTAATTCAAATTTTTTAATATTTGTCAATTTTTTGTTAATTTTTTTCGTAAATTATTGTTTCGTTATAATGAGAAAAATTAAAAAGTAAAATATTCTGATCAATTTTTTTGGGATAAGGAAAAAAAAAATTATTTGGCTTATTAAACCGAAAGATCAATTTAAATGCAAAAAGTGTCTATTCGGTTTGAATGAATAAACATGACTAAACTAAAAGATATGACTATTAAGATTAAATGAATAGATATGGCTGGTTAATTGTGTGGGGAGCAAACCCACTAACCAACCGGACTAACCCTTGAGGCTATCTCAAGTAAACCTGTGATTTTTTTTTATTCAACTATTTCTTAACCTAATTTTTAACTTAGGCAGAGTTTTCCTTTCCATCGTGTAGTAACACATATATTCTCGTAAAGCCACTTCTAGACCAGACTTTATGGTTTCTCACCAAATATTAGTTTTTCTCACAAGACATTGAATACAAATTACAGTCATCATTTAAAATTATTTCTCACCTCTTTTAATAGAAGTTGATGTCTATTTTGAGTCTTTGACCATAATGAAGTTTTCCATGTTCGACTGTTCAGTCTCAGGGTGAAATAAACATCAAATTCCTTACGTTTTGTGTCCATAAATCTATATCATCAGAAAATAACCATAATAAACGGGAGGAAACAAGAGCCTAACGAAGGAATTACTATTAACAAAATAGTTTCCCAGTTACAGAAGCTGATTTCCCCTTTCTTTGGAAACTGCCTACTGATGGACGTATACATACACTGAAATACATGCTTTCTATCTGTCAATTGTCTCTGATATAGGACTTTAAGAGAAGACTAAACTGAATCATGTACGAAATGTTGGAACTCTATGTATATGTTCTCTGTAACCGACAAACCTATTGTTGACCTACTGTGTGCAGGATGAAAGAGCTATGATAACTACTTCATACCTGACCTAAACATTGGCATTGCCGTGAGATTTCTTTTCGAAGCCATCAAGAAAATCTTCCATGCACGATTTGTAAGTATCCATTCCTGGAACCTTCCCAGCCAAATCCAGCCCAATATTCATCCACTTCCTTGCTGCCTCAACCTGCCCCAACCTCACAGGCAGGGCTGCCCGGTTCCATGCTGTCATTGCAAGCCATTTCCCCTCCTCTAGGGGATAGTCTCCTGCCTTCAACCCCACCATAATACGGTACGCTTGCTTATACATACCATACACCACATCATCATCTGTATCTCCCTTGTGAATTGAGCATACAGCAATGAGTTTCCTGATAGTTAGAGCAACGCATTGGTAATCTGGTGATTGGGAAGCGAGGAGGGCAGAGAGGCAGGTGTTTAGAGCAAAGGTGGCCACTTCAGGGTTGGACCGTGGGCCCTGCGAGGCATGGAGGCCAAGTTGAAGGAGATAATTAGGGCTGCAAGATTTTGAGGCGGCAAACTGTTTTACAAGAAGGAGCTGTTGGGATCCAGTTTCATTGAGCCTTGTATGCAGATCACATGCGTTCAAGGTGTATATGAACAAGAAGTTGGGATCAATGGTGGTGATCTCATCACCCTCTGCTTGGCTTCCAACAGAGATTGTTGTCAATATCTGCATGATACATTATAAACATTAGATAGGATAGAAGCCACCACCCGTACAAGGTTTTATTTAACAGTAAAATGCAGCTCATCTCTTAGGCAGCGTTTGGTATGCTTGAATGACTTTGGAGAAGAACAGAACTCTCAAAGGAATGGCCATCCACCTAAACTGGTGAATGATGATTTCATTTGTAATCTAGATTCTGTCTTATTTCTTTTGCCGAACCAGACGTCAGAAGGGTCATTTCAACAGATAATCATTTCGTTCCGGTTTCATTCCAGTAAACCCAACACTGTCTTATAGTAATCGAGGCTAGTTATCATCGTGATGCAGAATTCATAAAAACACAAAAGGTTAGGTTACAAAACTCCTAATTGTCACCTTTCCAGCTCTGTCTAGCAGTTCAATGGCTTGCTTCACTTCCTTGTCCAACAATGTAGCCTTCGTTTGTTTCTCATCAGCTATCATAGCAGAAACGGTCAATATCAGCGATTGACAAACCATCACATTGTTCCCTTGTACTTCTCCATCAACCACAACACCATAAAAGTCTGAAGCCAATCTAAAGAAATCTGCACACAATCCATATTTTTCCTCCTTCCCTATTCTCGTCCCTGTATTCCATGAGTTTACAGCAAGCCAGTCCCGTTCCCTTCTCCCAACCTCACCTTTCCCAAAGAATAAATCAGGTCCAAGCTCAGACAACCGCTTATGAGATCGTTCCATGTATAACAGGGTTTCAGACTCATTGCCAGAGTCTTGTGCGAGAATTGTGATTAGGGTACGCAGCACCATGACCTCTGTTGTGGGCATTGGTTTCCCTGAGGAGTAAAAGTTAAGGAGATTGGATAGAGAGGAAACTGCAACACGAAGAGCGCGACAAGCAATAGCTTCATGGGCTGAAAGAGAGAGGAAGTCAGGAGTGAAGTCAAGGCACGTTGTCATGGCTTGCACCTGAGTAATAGCTCCATTGCAGTCATTCTTTTGCAATTTGATCTTAAACTGCAAGCACGAATATCAATAAATGCCATATCTGAAGTAAAATTGTTAATCAAAACATCTGAAAGAGAATTAAGCAGGTTTATCTGGTGCAGTGACAGAAAGAAAGGGAGGGGCCGAACCTTGAGGAAAGCACTGGCGATGTTGGGTTCAAGCTGCACAAACAGAAAAGTATCAAGAAAACGGGATGAAATATCACGAAGTTTTCCACACAATCAACCGAACAAAGAATAAAGATCCTGATTTGTCATTACTTCTAGAAATACCTTTTCAGCCTCAGTGATGTACTCTTGAGCTTGATCTAGCTGGGAGAGGCCAAGGTGACAGAGACACAAAACTCTGAAGCCCTTTGCTCGGAGAACCCTACTCTCTATGTTGTAAGGTACATAAAGCATAGACCTTTCAAACATCTCTGCACTCGTCTCATAATCTTTAGATCGAAAATGGTCTGCAGCACTGCAAAAAGACAACATTTAAAAAAAATTAAAAGAATAAGAATTAGTTGACGTAAGATTTCATTTGTCCAGAAATGCATCAAAGTCTTACCACTACCCCCTTTTCTGTACCGCCACTGGCAAGACCAATTTTTCATTTCCAGTAATATACTTGTGGTGAATTAGTGACATGAAAGCTTACATAGCAAGTTGCAGGTTAACTTTCATAAACACAACGCCCTCACCACCCACCGTGGATCAAAAAAGAACAATGAGCACAGAAATCATAACAATACGATTACGAAGAGCACAAGCATGCAAACAGGTAAAATGTATGCCAAGGTGATATGCGATGTGAAACTAAAGAAGTGAAGATGATGTTCAGAAGGGCAAGTCATCAAGCCACCATGGATGATGTAGTTAGATGGTTTGTAAACCTTAGAAGTTAGAACCATGGTTCTACAAATTAAGGTTACATATACAATATCAGGATTCACACGGGACAAAAAATACTTTAAAGTGGATATTGATGGAACTCTGGAAAACCATTAGGCCAGTCCAGGAGTCACAGCACCTTAAAAATATGCTGACGAAACTTCTTTCGCAAGTCCTAAGTTCGCCTTCCTAGAATACCTATGACAACTTTTGGCTAGTCCAGGAGCCACAAGCCCGTACAAACAAAGAAGCAGCTGTAATGCAAGATTACATTCATTTGACCTCATAACCATTTTCGACTTCTATTACACAACTCAAATTTCCTAGCTTTGCATACCAGCTTACGACAGGTTTTCTTCCTGCAAACGCTAGTGAGCGGAAACTTTGGCTGCCTCCTGTTATTCAAGTGGAGTTGTCCAAACATTTGAGTCACTCCACTTACCAATGAAACAAACAGGCAGACAACATAGCACTTAGTTGCGGATCAAAAAAAACATAGCACTTAAGCAAAAAGAAGATGACAAGAGAAATTCTGTTATAATCATGAGAAGTTGACCATTATTCAAAGTCTTGGGTGGTAAAAGGAATTGAATAATTTTCCATCCACTTATAGGCACTCTATGTTACAGAACAAACTCCTAATATAAGTAAATACTAGTATCTGTTTTTTATTCGCTAGGACAGCAATATCAGCTCCAAATAAATGAAACTATTCTTACAAAGTGGGATTCAGCAGGAAAAAATTTGATGGATTTACCAGTTCCAGAGAACGGCATGCATTGTTGTCCTCTCTTTAACAGCTTCCTCCCCAACAAAAAGAGCCACCACCCTCTCATCCGAAACCACTTCAGCCACCACCTTAGCCCTAACCCTCGACCCCTCAACGGTCACACCATCCCCAACCACCCTCCTAACCACCCTAATCGCCGCGCCCGCACTTACATGGCACCTCCCCAGAAGTCCCAAAAACACGCCCTTCGCTGTCTCCGCCCCGGCCGCTCCCGCCGCCTGGAAATACGATTCCACCGCGGACACCCAAACGCCCTCCGGAACCCCCTTATTTACCACCATGCCCTTCAGCTCCTTCTCAGCCTCCCCAAATCTCCCCAACCCTAACCACGCCTTCATCGCCAACACACTCAAACTCGGATGATCATCTCCACCACCGCTATTACTCTCCCTCAACACCTTAACGCACTTCAACACGCTCTCGAACTCATCTCTCTGCAAATGCGACGCTGCGATAAACCTAAGCGTCTTCGACCTCATATCCTTCAGAGCTATGGTTTCATCCTGCCTCTTCACGATCCTCATCCCTTTCTCGCACAGATCCAGAGCCTCGTTCATCAACTTCAGCCCTTCGTTCACGCCGCATGACTCGTTACTCGACAGCACGATCTTGCCGAACGCCAAGTACTGATTGGCTAAGGCCTTGTAGCTCTCCGCGCATCCGAATAGTACGGTTTTCGCCCGGTTCAGTAGCGCGATCGCTAGGTTTCGGTCCGAAACTTCCCACGCCGATCTCGACCTCGCGATGTTCAGACCTAGGAGGAGTTTTCGCTCTTCATTGTCGATTAAGGAGGCTACATCGATTCTAGCGGTGAGATCGGTGGCTTTCTCGAAGCAATTGTTGGCCAGGTCGAACTTGTTAAGGTCGTGCCAGATGAGACCGGTCTTGTAGAAGAACGAGGCGGACTTGATCGCAGGGGAGGGGACGCCGACGACGTCGTTGGCGAGGAAGAGGAGATCGGCGGAGATTTGGCGGAGATTGGCGTGTTGTTCGGTGAATTTGGCGGAGGACGAGGAACGGACGGCGGCGGCGTTAGCGAGGTCGACGCAGGAGTTCCAGAGGCGGTAGCTGAGCTTCCACACGTGGAGCTTGACGGAGTTGGGGAAGGGAGAGAGGGAGGTGAGCTGAGTGAGGCGGAGGCGGAGATCGGTGAGGAGAGGCTCGGGGAAAGGGGATTCAGGCGAGTGGCGTTCGAGGTCCTTGATTGATGACTCGATTTGGGAGAGCAGGTGGGAGTGGGGCTCGTTGAGGCGGTGGCGGTGGTCCGGCGAGGAGATCTCGGCGATTCTCATGGTTAGAGAGGGAAGTCGGTGCCGGGAGACGGAATGTGAGGATTGTCTTGGAGGGAAGGGAACTGTACGTCTGTTTTTAAAAAAGGGAGGGAAATTGTTCTTTGAAATCCGTTACGGAAATCGATTTGCATATTCGAAGACAAACGCACAAGAAAATTGGCTTAGGGAAAATGCGAAGAAAGTAGATTATTTTCTCGGGCTTGGGCCTTGGCGGAAGAAAGTAAATGAAAAGAAATTGCGAGAAAAATTAATTTATATTGTTTGGTTTCAAAAGGAAAATAAAAAGAAAAGAAATTGTGTTTTCCTTATACCTAAGTGGGAGATTTTTTCTCCCAGCTGTTCAGCTAAATAAATCACTTAACTTATTTTTTTGTCTTTATTCATTTTTTTTTTTTGCATTTGTTAGTTTTTGTCAATTTTTTTGGAAATTATTGCTTCTTCATGACAAGAGGAATCTAAAAAGTAAAAAATTATGATCGAAATTCAATTTTTTTTAAATAAAGACGAAAAAATTAGCTTATTTTTGTCTTTATTCAAAAAAATTAGATTTCGATCGTAATTTTTTTACTTTTTAGATTTCTTCCGTCACAACGAAGCAATAATCCCCCAAAAAACTAATACATGCGAAAAAAATTTGAATAAGGACAAAAAAAATAAGGGGAATGATATTGGCACTCCAAAAATTGATGCAGACACTCCAAAAAACAAAGGAAAGTGACTTTGAAGTTACACTAATTTTGGAGTGCCTGTATCAATTTTTGGAGTGACAATATCATTACCCAAAAATAAACTAAGTGGCTTATTTAGCCGAACGGCCCAGTGTCATTTCCTCTCCGTAGCTTTCATTTCCTTCCTATTTTCTTTTTCTTTTCCTTAAATAGAAACCAAACAACCCTTAAGGATTTTTTTTAATGCCCTACAACCCGCTATGTAATTCCCACAAGTGCTCGAGAATGTCTAAATGGAGTTGAAAATGAGTTCCTCTATCTCTATGATGCGATGATGGCGTTGACTAAATTAGATAAGCTCAATTGCATGTTGGACATATAACCGTTGAAAATATGACCTTTCGTTTAAATTTTTTAATAATTTTTGATTTTATGGTAGTACCAAGATCGAAAGAAAGAATAGTTTAATGCAATAAAATTAGAATAGAAAGCCTGACGCAGTATGCTATTAAAAAAATGACTAATTAAAGTAGAAAAAAATGGTTTTTAAGGTTAAATTTTGTCCAAAATTTGTTGAGGCCGATGAAAATGCTTTTACCGAACAAATGACTACATAGTATTATATTGGTCATTCTACGTGGATTTTTTACATATAAATTTTGTCACTTTCATCAGTTTACATGAATCCATTTTGTGATACAAAAGTAAACACTCGATATTGCATTTGTTCTAAAAGGAGATACAGACAAAGAGATTGTTATCAAAGAATTTTCAGTGCCGGGGATACCATGTGGTGTCCACTCGGTGCATTCGGGCTATCCATTGTATTTTTGAACGGCTCGGCGAGAGAGAAAAAGAAGAGAGAAAGTGTTGGGGTTAGAGGAGAGAGATAGTTTCAATCCGAGCCGTCTAAAAGTGTGTTGGATGGCCCAGATGCCGAACGGATATCACGTGAGATATACCTGCCCGGCACTGAAAAATTTCTCGTTACGTCACTATGTACAAGTACGTATTCCTTTCTTTGGTTAACGTACACGTACGTATTCAAAACAAAATGCCTCCACAACTGCAAAGCTGCATATACAAAGCTTCTATTCCTCCGGCCAAACGATGGGTTACGCTCAAATAAATTGGCTAAGAAGATGAGCCTTCATCATCATCATCATCAAAAGAACTGTAATTCCGCCTTCTTGGGAATCCGCTATTTACCGGTGCAACAATGGGTTCACCGGAAGAGGGAACTTATGCGTAGAACTGATTACAGTCCGCTCATTGATCATTCCAACTTCACTGCAAACCTGATCAAGAATCGTTAAAAAATCCCTCACCACCGTGAAGATTCTAAACGGGTGCGCTTCTTCCTTGGCCGAGCATCCATGGAAGAATTCAGTTATCTCCTTCACTAGCGAAAGAGCAACGTTCTTTAGCGCTTGAACCCTACATATCTGATCCTCTGCTGTTCTTGTAAACCTTTTCATTGACTCTGAGAACTTTCCGGTGCTCTTGTTTAACCCCCTTTCTTCCTCTAATCGAGCGATTTCTTGGATATTCTCGATTCCTCTGGAAAGCTTCGCTACGTCACCAACAAGCATGTCTGAATCCATGGCAGCGGCTTTCTTCACGTTTCTTAGCTCTGAGCTGAGACTAGAAACGACTTTGAGGCCGATCTTCCTACACTTGGCGTCAGTATCTATAGTGGTGTTAGGGTATTGGTTTCCACCTGAAAAGAGGCCCCCCTCGGTTCTTATTATTTCCTGCACGACGAAATGCAAGAGAGTGGTTTTGCCATCGGCACCCTTGACGTCAACAAGCCTCAGAAGTGTGTCGAGCTTGAAGGCATGGGCATCGCCACGCTTTGTCCCCTTGTTCATCCGGTTTCCAGTCTTCAGAACAGCTTCTAGAAGCTTCAGAAACATCCTGCTGTTCCTTAATTCTTCACAGGCTGCCTGTTTGTTTTTTGGCAAAAAAACTGTGTCAAATTAATATGTAATCCTAATGTGAAGCCAACAATCTACGAATAGCACCAATGTAACAACTTTGCTTCATTAACAATGAAACAAAAGGAATTCAAATACTTGGACAACAGTCTCAATGTGAGATTAAAGCGAATATTGCTGATAGTATTTAGTTTGGATCAACCAGCTCGTTTATAAGAACAAGATAGGAATTTATGTACTAGAAATGAATGTGCGGTCTTCCATTGCCAAATTTGGGGTCTTGTCTTCCCAATGATTTTTCATTGATGGGAAACAAGTTCTAAGAATCCTACGCAAAGATAAATTAGATAAAAACAGCTAGGAAAGGTGATTGATTTACCTCAAGGATTTCAAATGACTTTCTGAGGTACGCAACATCAGATTCAAAATTAGCTCTGTAGAGCATTGCATCCACTTTTTTAAATGCAAAAGGTATATCAAGCATGGCCTTAAGAAATCTCTCAGCAGGCCCAAGTTTGAATGGTGAGTCATCTTTGTGCTCTTTCAGTCTACGTTCTTCATCCTTAGTAGGAGCCATCTTCAACAAACTTTCAAGAAGCTCAGTCCCAAGAGCATTGCCTGTAAACAAGAGCCCGAAAAAATTCAGTCAGCAAATTGCTTGAAGTACATACGGAAGCTAAGAAAGGCTTCAGTCACTAGAATCAGGACAAGAAAAGTCTATACTCAATGAGAAGATGAATCTTGTGTGTGTGTGTGCGCGCATGCATGTGTGGAGAGAGAGGCAATCCTGATTCCTGAGTGAAAGACGTCATAAATTATTTGATCTTTCCCTGTCAAATTCTTACGGCACTAGGAAAGTTACAATAACATGGCAACACCAATCTCTTGATTCAGAAAGAACTTGAAGGGCTTACAGTAAACAAATGGCCATTGGTTGAGGAAATGAAATGTTTTATAAGTACTCACGGATATAGGAATAAGGAATAGAATTAGAGCAAAGGCTCCCCACAGAGAGAAGGAATGAATTGTGTGTGATGTTATAGGGATTTCTGTGTGATGTTATAGGGATTTCTCGAAATGCATGAAGTGCTAAACTGCTAGCGTTGGGCACTCAGACACTTAGGTAATGCATGAGAAATGTGTCCGAGATGTATATTTCGACATTCACCCAGGAAGAATGTTTACAGTCTAAGTGTAGTGTGAAAAAACACTACATTGCAATGAAGTTTGAAGCCTTGTCAACACAATTTAGAGAGAAGAAATACATCGCAATGTCCATGCGTCCTTGACATGAAAAAATCAGGAAATCATTCAATCTTTTTCCATTTATGGAGCAAGAATAAATTGTAGCAAATGCAAAAGGATCATGAATGGCTGCCCAAATAGAGTATTTCTTCGACTAGGTAACCAATAACTGTAAACGATGAAGAAAAAGGAGTAGAATCAGTGGACTGTGGATTACTTGGCAGTGGATGGTCCATTTGAGCACAAGGCTCCCTATATAGCATATAGGCCAACAGAATTACGCAGTAAGAACAAATGCCGTAAAGATTTCTCACTAGTCTGGATGAAGATTCAAGATGTGTAGACAATAAAAATATGTTCAAACACTAACCAAATACAGTAATGCCATCAAAACCAACCATGTTCATCTTTCATAGGGCTCAAGTTACTGCGCAAATGCATCTAAAATTGGAGAACACGTTATGAAAAAACACACAGGACTTGCCTTCTGAAAGGGCTTCACAAACTTGGTCAGTAGTTACATTTAGTGCCCTCAGAGAAATTGCAATGTTTTGGGCCTTCTTCGGATCGAGCACCCTACTCTCCTGGTTTGGTGAGGGAAGAACTGGACGTCCAGTTGATTCCTTCGAATTCGATTTTGGAGCATCTACAACGAACAATGACTCGATCATCTCCTCGTTCAATCTGCAACCAACAAACCAAATTCCTACGCTTACCAGAAGACAAACAAACTAACCGAAACACATCCAACATTTCACCAGAATAACCAGGTCAGTCAAAAGTTTTATAAGTCTCACAGCCTACCTAAAAGAGCTCGAATTCAGTTGATCCCACACTGTCTCGCAACCAGAACTCGCTCTCACTTTGTCCCAGTGCAGCGGCTTCAACTTGGGTTTCTGAGTCTCCTCATTCTTCCCCACACTTTTAGAATTAGCAGGCAATTCGATCGGAGAAACCAAAGGTGGTTTCAAAGGTGTAATTAGACCCGGTGGTTTCACAATCGGCTGACTAATCGCTGAACTAGAAACTAATCTTTCCCTGCCACCTCCCGGAGGCAGAGGGGGCCGCGGTGGTGGTGGTGGTGGCCGTGGCGCAACAGATACCGGCACAGGCTTCCGAATCGAATTTTCGAGTCTCGCCGAAGATTCCATATGCTGGTATATAGGGTTAGATACAAATTGTAATGACTCTGGGCTTTGATTCGAACTTCCAGAATTGCTAACTAACTCTGTATTCTCCATCAGATTTGACGAAGAGGAATCTGATGGAGTATTCTTACCACGACTACTACTACCTAACCGACTCCAAACAACATTGTAAACTCTCACCGGGGACTCTTCTGCATTACTGAAAGAAGCATTCGACGTTCGTGGGGACGAATCTTGGCTCTCCTCTAAATCTCTACGCAGGTTAGCCAATTGGGTCGTAACAGGTTGTTGTTGTGGCGGCGGCGGCGGCGGAGCGGTCTGCACCGCCGTTAATTCGGGCGATTTGAGTCTTGAGCTTCTAGGACTCAAACTTACCGGTGGAGAAGTGCTCAAAGACACCGACCGGGTGGAATACGACGACGTAGAAGAACCCGACTCGCTGCTACTTCCTTCAAGATTCTCCACCGCCGCCGCCGATCTAGTTCCGTTCGAGCTCTCGCGGACGCCGGAAAACTCTCCCGGCGAGAAAAACACGTCTTCTTCGGCATTTGGGCGATTTTTCCGGTGGCCTAGCGGCGGCAGGGGGCAGAGCTCCGGCGAGTCGGGTTTCCTCGAGCTCTCGGCCGGGGCAACGAGAGGGTTGACGCCGCCGCGAGAGTCGACGATGGTACCGAGGAGGAGAAACTCCGAGGAAGTCGGCGGCGACCTTCCGACACGCCTCGGAGGACCGCTGGGCCGGGAAAAAACCCTGAGGCTGTAATCCGACCTGGTGGTGCTGGTTTTGGCGTCGTTGAAGTTGCGGTGGCGCCTGCGGCGGAGGTATAGGAAGAGGGCGACGGCGGCGAGGAGGACGGCGGCGGAAGCGGTGAGGAAGAGGATGGAGGCGAGGGAGGTGGTGGGTTTGGGGGAGTGTGGGAGGGCGACGGAGGAGATGTTGGCGGGGACGGAGGTGGCGGAGGAGGGAGGAGGCGGCGGTGGGGGAGGCGG
>BPLS01000577.1:447310-464938 GCA_019656275.1 Rhododendron kiyosumense
GTATGGGGATGGGGGAGTCGGTGAGGGGGAGGAGGCTTGTGGGAAGAAGGATTGTTGGAGGGAACGGCGGCGGGTGGGGGTGGAAGTGGTGGGAGAGAGAAAGAGGAGGAGGAGGAGAGGGAGGGAGGAGAGAGGGGATGGGGGCATTGTGCTGGGTTTTGGAGAGGGTGGCGATGGGGTGGCGATGATGGTGTGATTTGTAGAGGTCAACGTTTTTCACACACACCCAAACAGAGGGAAAATGCAGAGATTTGCGTACGAGAAGCGAGAGAGAGAGAGGAGAGAGAGGGGGGGTGCTGAGTTCTGGTGGGGACAGTGAAAACAGTTTGACACTGACAGAGTACATCTTTTTTTTGATCCGGACAGAGTACATCTTCAACAACTGATTTTAACGACTACTCTTGTTTAATGCCCTTCAGAGCAAGTTTACCGATATTTAGCTAAAAAAATTTGTGAACAGTGTACATTTTTCATTTTATCTGCTCATATTTCTTTTAACACTATATTAACACTATCTATTTAACTTACTCTCTATTAAAATACACATTTTTTCAATCTTTTTCTTTATCCTATTATTATAATATGAGAGAGAGAAGGGAGGAAAGAGAGAAAACAATAAAAAAATATTGCTTGTGAATAGTTGTAAGCTATTTTTAGCTTACAACTGTAGATTGAGGTAGAATAGCTCCTTATGTAGCTCCTCTGGTATAAGAGCATGTACACCAACAAAAGGCATTTTACCTACACAATAATTCACTTTTTTCATTTTACCTATTCAAATCTCTTTCAACTTTACACCAATTCTCTTTATTTTACCTCTTTATCTTTATTAAATATTAAAAAAAAGAGAGACAGAGAGATTGGTAGAGAGAGAATAAGGGAGCGGTAAGAAAGAGAGAGAAGAAGAATAATATTTTAAGGTTTTGCTCATGAATAGTAGCTCAGTAGAAATGGAGAGCATTTTTGCAAAAGGGAAAATACCTTCTAGTTCCCCGAGGCTGCTGCAACCTGTTTTAGGGGCTTGACCTAGGTAAAATGGCGCAAAAGGTGGCTTTTGCTAGCTTGGTGTACTTGCCCTAAGGATGTTTGTTCTCTTTTTATAAGCTAAAATAGCTTTGTAGGTATTTTAAAGGAGCTAGTAAACTTGCTCTCAACGGTTCAGCCTTGGGCTCCTCCAGGAGATGGACACACAAATGTATTGGGAGGAAAGAGTATCAGATATTACGTGACGGTACTTCTGGATATTAAATAATTTTTTTAGATTTAATAATTAATTATTTTAATATCCAGGTCCCGTTTTTTTGAATTTAACTTAAACTTAATTTAAATTTGAAAATTTTGTCCTTATTTGAATTTTTTTTGCAATTGTTAATTTACGTCAAACTTTTGTAGGTTATTGATTCTTTTCGATGAGAATAATCGGAAAAGTAATTTTTTTTTTACTTTCACCCAACTATTTTGAGAAATAACCATTTTTTAACAACAAAAAAAAGTCATTTTGTAGCTAAAAAGTGGTTATTTATCAAAATACTTGGATAAAAGAAAAAATAATTTTTTTTCCTATGCTTCTCGTCGAGACGAATAAATAACCCACAAAAATTTGGCGCAAAACTAACAAATGCGAAAAAAATTCAAATAAAGACAACTTTCATATTTAAGTTAAGTTCAAGAAAACGGGGCCTCAATAGTTCCCGGGATCGTCACGTTGTGACCAACACACGTGTACATCACACATGCAAACATCCCCTTTCCTTTCTCAATTTAAAAATTAAAAATTAAAAATCCGAAATGGGTGTTTGTTGGTTGTTTTCAATGACTCAATACACAATTCGGTGCGTGTTTCAGTTATATTATGGTAACTGTCTTTATCATGTGATATGTCACTAAAATATTGATAAAATGTGCTTCATTATATGACAGATAAAATATTTTCTATTAAGACATTGGTGAAACATCACATAGTACATCAAAATATGGTATTCAAAGTTGATTACCAAATTATTATTGATAATGCACACTTAATGTTGTAACCAAAGTTTTTTTCCCAAAACTTTAAGTATTCCAAACATTCCTTTTCAGTAAATTTGAGACAACGAAAACGGCTGTTTCCAGCTAAAGATTCTTTCGAGTTTAGTAGTGGTCCATCCACTATCTTTTCAGTCAAACCCTTCCTCACACGCAAAATAAATAAATAAAATTGAGCGGCTCAGCGAAATTTCAGCTCAACTGAGTATGTATAGGTGTTTGATCAAATCTTTCAATTTTTCATTCATAAGTACATTATCCCGACACAAGATACATACTCTTGATGACAAAAAATAGACAAATAGAGAGAAAAAATAATCTATTGATATCAATATCGTGCTCTTTCTAACACAAGAGCATAACATCGCAAAAATATTTGTATGAATCAATTCGCCACAATTTTCCCACAAAAAGAATATCGGTGAATTTATACGCCGATTTAGTATTGTTTGACTCAATATCTAAAAAAATGTTAAGAACAATCGTAAAATTTTATGTATTTTCGTAATTTTTAATTCCACTACTCAAACTAATATATGAATTTTGTGTATATAATATGTTTTGGGGAAAAGACAGAGTTGGCGGCGGATAGAAGCAAATCGCGATGGGGTCGTGTGTGATGGTTACATCTACAAAATCACACGACCTTAATTTCACTCTTCAATTTCATGTTTCATAGAAGCAGCTGCATTTTGTTGCCATCAACATCATCGATGACAGCACCAAATTAAGACAACGCACATTAACAGGGGTGGGTATCATGTCGTGTCATTTCGTTTTCGTAATTAAGACAACGCACATTAACAGGGGTGGGTATCATGTCGTGTCATTTCGTTTTCGTTACAGAATTTGTTTCTACTCTAACCCAATTTGGTTTCAGTTTTTTTGTGTTATCGTGTCGTGTCACATTTTTGTTCCGTGTCAGAAAATAGCCGATCATAACCCGCTAACTTCGTATTGGGTTATCGTGTCCTTTCATAAATTCTTACCCCGCTTCGTGTCGTATTCGTATTGTGTCATCTCGTGTTCATTTCAGAATTCTCTCAACCCTAATCCGACCGAACAATTTATTCTTTCAAGAGATGTAGAGTAAAAAGCTAAAAGAAAATATATTAAAAACCTTGCTAAGGGTGAGGATGCTTCTGAGAATCCAAGAGAACAAAGCGGTATCCCATCTCCACCCACAATTAATCCTGCGGCTCCGGGACCGAGCCATCCTTCGAATTACTGTACTATCCTAATACTTTGACCTAACGTCCAATATTAGGGGGTGTTTCTAGGAACGAAAAAATTTATAAATTTTTATATGTGATTAAGAAGTTATTAAGTGTTTCCGGTAGAGAATAAATTGTTGAAAAATGTCAAGTTATATCCAACAGTAAATAAGTTGTTGATAGGTTTGTGAGTAGAGTTGTTGTAGCAAAAATATTTTTGTTGATAGCTTTTTTTTATTAATAAAAACGAAATGATAAAATGCGTTAAATTTTTCGTATTTATTGTTAGTGAAAACGGGCCCTTATTAGTACTCGAGAAACTTTATCACATCTTTTATTCTATCTCCCTATCTAACATAGTGCAAAGCTAAAATATACTCCCTCCGTCCCAAATTGATTGTCCGGTCCGCAAAACGGAGTGTTAAAAATAATACAATTTTTGCAAGAAAAAATCAAAAGTTTTTCAACAATTTACTAGATATCAATGAGAATTTTTAATTTGTGAAAAAAGTTTGAATTTTTTCTTGAAAAAATTATGTTATTTTTAATACTCCGTTTTGCGGACGGGACAATCAATTTGGGACGGAGGGAGTAGTATATAATATTATTCATGCAAGAACCAGTCCGGATCTAATGAGAGATCCCCCACAATCTTATTATGCAGGACTCTCCTTTCCTGAGCAAATTGCGACGATCCGAGCCGCTCAAAATGATCAAAATGTGATTTTAAGGGTACCAGCAAGAAATTAGCAAAAAAAATATCAGGAAAGACTTGATCCGAACAGTTTTTTATTGAAAGGTTCAGTTAAAAACTGCTCAGATCAAGCCCTTTCAGATCATTTTTTTTGCTGATTTCTGGCGGGTACCTTTAAAATCACATTTTGAACACATTGAGCGGCTTGGATCGTTGCAATTCACTCAGAAAAGAGGAGTCTCATACAGTAAAACTGTGCGGAATCCCTCATTAAATATATTCTGTGCAATAAATAAACATGTGGACCTCAAGCCATCAAAGTCTCCCAAGGAGAATAAAGTGACTATTTTGGTGTCTTGGGAGTTGGAGTTAGGAGAGGGTAGACTTCCAACCATCCTTTTTTTTTTTTTTTTACATATATTTAGCTGCAATATGATACAGAACTGACCAATTTTCACATGGGAAACAACTGGACTCAGAGATGCTATGGATTTAAAAATGGTTTTGATTCCATTATCACCTCTGTCACTACTCGCCTCTCATTTGGACTGACACCAAATGGTATGTTTTTCCCACAGAGTGAAGGCACAACACACACTCCCATTTCATTCTCTGCGAAAGCAAAGTCGGATTTGAGCTAAAGTTTGATGCATGGTCATTTTTTGAAAATTTTCAGGTTGTGGGGGCCCTCCTGCCTTGGTATCCCTTACCTTAAAATAGTCCAATAAAAGGGGACTCTATCTCCAAAATTCACTTTAACCCCGGAAAAGTCAGGACAGGCCATGCACGGGCCATGCACGTTCGTGATTAGCTGTGAAAGTTCTAAGCGGATAGTAAACCCCAAAAGATCATTCCCTTGTAAGAGGATTACATGGAAAATCGAAGTTCAACTCTTAAGAGTATCTCCAATTTTGGCTTTAAATGTGGAGATATCAATTTTTTTTAAAAGGCTTATGTGATAAATTGACATATTAAAATCAATCTGCCTTTTTTCTTATTAAGGACATTTATTAAGTTTTGAGTAATCAAAGAAATTTTTTTACACTACATGTTAAATTAGAGAAGAGATATTAAATGACACCTAAACATTTGACATTTTGATTGGACACAGGCCAATTCTCACTTGGCATGTCGTGTCATATTTGACATCCTTGGTTGAAAATGCTCTAAGGAAATCCAATAAAAAAAAAAAACCCAAAAGAAACACCTCGTGAAACTTCCCAAAAGGTGGAAAAAAAATTAAGTACTGAGCGGGTACCACGTGGTGCTCTTTTGCGCATCTGAGCCGTCCATTTCATTTTTGAACGGCTCAAATTTGGAGAGAGAAAGTGTTGGGGTGAGAGGCGAGAAAAAGTTTCAATCCGAGCCGTCCAAAAGTGTATCGGATGGCTTGGATGTGCCAAGCGGATACCACGTGGGATATACCCACTCGGCACTGAAAAATCTCTCCAAAAGGTGATTTTTATTTGGGATTTTGGATCTTCCAAATCATTTTCGGAGATGCGAACAGCTGGAGATAGAGGTCCACAATTCGTAAAAATAGAATTTCAAACTCGAAATATGGATAAATAGCTCAACTCTTAAAATACACTTCACTGAGGTGGTTTGATTTATTTTTATCTTCGGAGATGCGGACGGCTGGGAAAAGAGTCCGCCCCAATCAGATTTTTCTGAGGAACGTGTGGATTTGGTGGGAAAAAAACAAAGGTTTTGTGTATTTTGTTCTTGTTTGCATTCGTTCCTCTTTTATTGTATCTGTTGTTTTCAGGCCTATGATCCGCACAATTTGTATCTGATTTTATCAATATAAGTTGAGTTTTTTCCGGTCAAAAATAAAGAAAAGAAAACTGCAAATCAGCCAAACTCATCCAATACATTTTAACTGATGAATTTTTAGAGCGGTTTATGGAGGAAAGCAAAATGCCAAGTGATAAGTAGATAGAGCAGTGGAGAACGCGACCATACATAATGGCCAGCGGACCATTCTTCTCCTTGTCACATTGCACAATTAAGTGATTTCGCTCATTCCCTTGCGTAACACAATCGACAGGGAGCACCTAATAATACAGAGATCGAATTTCGACTCACCTATCCACCTATCCCAGACACAAGGAAAGTACAAAATAAGAGACCTACTTAACCTACTCGTTCTATGTCCTCATATGCAAGAAGATAAGGACTGATTAAAGAAACTTAAACTGTAGAATTGTAGAACAGTAAATATAATGGGACTGGATAATTGATGAGGTATCCAAAGTGCCATAACAACTGAAAGAGAAGGGCAAAATCTAGCATGTTTACTGCCAATCTTATATCAGAGCAATTCTTATGATAAAATGCTCGTTTTCAGCTATCACCGCCTCATGCTCAAATACCCTTCGGCAGGTGAATACACCTTCTTGACAATCTTTAGTTAGTCCGGAGTCCTGCATGGAAGGAAACAGCACGTTTATTAAGCACGACAGGCAAAAAGATGATACCATGTTTGCGCTAGGTCTGAATCGTCTGACATCAGTGAGTAATAAAGATGGAAGAGAGAAAATCTACTGCCGTGTAAGAATTAACAGACAACTGTTGCAAGTTACAAGTAGTGGTGATTCAGATAAATGTTCTTACCTCCAATAAGTTCAATATGACATAGAAGGGGCAGAACAGGCCGCTGGGCCTTTTTTTCCCCGGAGAATATATAAAACTTATTCAGAAGGGTATGCTACCTTATAGCTTTTTCCTAAGGTTAGCTTTTCTTTAGACAGAATCACCCTTTGGTAAAATGAATAGACGGGCCGAGCAAAACAAAAAAAATGAATAGATGGAACCAATAGAATCAATTAAAATCCCACATAACAGGCTTGCCACAGAGCAAATAAAGCTATAATAACCACGCGGGTGGGTGTGATTTAAGTATTTAAATACCACTCTCGTCAAGACTAAAACTAAGAAGAAGCTGGAGATGAGACTTCATTTCAGTCCATCGTGTATGTTTCGCTTTGCTCATGCGTGTGTCGAGCTTACATGAGCCGAGCTCGAGCTAAGGAAATTAATTTCAAGCTGAGCTCGAGCTCATCTTCCATTGTGTATGTTTCAGGCGAAAGAAAATTAAATGATGTAAAGATGCGTTGTTATAAAACTGTCTTTTCAGGCTCTTTCCAGCAGTCTACAATGCAATAGCTACACAACTAACTGAACACTCAAAGCAAGACCTATACAAAGCACACACAAAAAGAATCAAAGCTTGACAACAGAGATTTCACCTGAAAAAGCTAACTACAGTAGGAATAGACGCTCCAAAATTTTCCATGGAACATCTGAGGATGAAAATTCAGCGAACTAAATCTACCTGCCATCTTTCAGCCTGCTACTTTTACGGTGCTGATCTCAGCAATCTTTGAGCTCTTATGCTGCGATAGTGTCACCAATAAGCAGAATACACAGTTAATGGAGAGTAGGAATAGTAAGAATCAACATGGTGCATGTTTATAATACCCCTATGAGAATCTGAACATACGGAGATACACAGATGAATGCATGAGTATAGGTACTTGCAATCCTAAAATATTGTAGGTATATAAATTACTACGTTATTATGTTTCTCTCTTCAGTGCATAAAAGTGCACTTAGAGTTCTTTGCACATGTCCTTACATACACACTTCAACAAAGATATAAACAATCTACACACCAACTTGTTTAATACTCCCTCCGTCCTTAAATGTTTGGCACTTTTGGGAGTTTTAACTTTTAAGGAAGAAATATTATTGTATTGTGTAAAAACCACAAGTATATAAAAGGAATCGATTCTTTTTACGGACTTATATCACGGGGACCAAGATACAGGCAAAGGAACTGCTAGCGGAGTTACAGATCAAGCTGGCTTTGGAGGGCTGTTCAAATCATCCTGGAAGGTGGTTGACAAAGTTATTCTGGAAGGCAGGCTACTAGCAATCCCCCAGAGGCTGAGCTGTGGGCAACCTATCGTTGTCTCACAATTGTCCTGGTGGAAAGCTTTGAAACACGGCTGATTGAGGCAGACTCCAAGGCTCCAATAACTCTGCTTAAATATGGATCCCTGGAGCTCCAGAACACTCTTCCTATATAGCTAGCAGCAAGTGTAGTCTACGAAGCAACAGTTGAGGGGCTGGCGGCGAGCGGAGAGACAGATGCAGGCGGTTCAGATAGGGTATCTTCAGAGAAGGAATTTGAGGAAGTAGTCTTGCATGTGGCAGTTGATGGGTTGTTGTCGCAGCTGCAACAGCGAACAGATTGGGAGGACAAATGAGGGTTTTTCCAGAGAGGGTTGTTTTTCCAGCAGAGGGGTCAACAAGGAGCTTCCGGCAAAGGGCAGATGAGGAGTTTCAGGCGAGGGCTATGTTTTGGAAAAGGGGCAGAGTAGGGGCTTCAGGCGATGGGGCAGATGAGAGGATTTCAGGGTGGGTTATTTTTCCGAAAGTGTTGCTGATGGGTTGCCGGCGAGGGCTGATCTTTCCGGCAAAGGTGGTTTTTGAGAGACTTGTTGGGATGCTCGTCAGTTTCTTGGTCTCATGAATATCATATTGAGAAGGCCATTTGTTTTTTTTGGGAACAAAAAAGCATGGAAAACACAAGTGTAATTATGACATTCATTTGGGTGTGATAGGTGCAGGTTATTAAAAAGCATGTGGGGTTCAAGCATTAGGTGTTTAGTTGGCATCTTTTCAGTTATTTTATTTAAAAATCGAGGGGCTGAGGGGTAGGTTAAGTTATGTGAGTTGCAGCACTAGAAGAGTATGATACTGTTCGAAGCTCTCTCAATGTATTTGCTATCCTTAATGTAACGATCTCATTATTTTATCTTAATGATAATGAGATTTTCTTTGCCGTTCAAAAAAAAACCCGTAACAGGAAAAGGCTAGGAAGTAGTTCCTTATGAGTTAACAGTACTTTGAAAGAAGTCCTACCAACAGAACCAATACTAATTTAAGGAATTCCCAGTCTCCTTATTACCTTGCTTTTCTTGTGACTCTGAATGCCATTAAGGTCTTCATCTCCATCATGCTTCCTTTTCTGAAATTATTGAAATAGAATAACATTCAGATGCATCGTCTATTGAGAGTTCCAAACCCAGAAGATGGGCAAAGGTGACACTCTGCAGTCACATATATCCACCATTGAACTGAATCTGAACTGAAGACTTCAATAGTTCTTCCTTTTCATCTATGCAGTTAATTTCAAGATTCCAAACGAGAATAGTTCTTTTGTTGCCCTACTTGTTTGCGGATAACATCCCTTCCCGAACAAGACTATAGTTCAACCGCAAGAAGATTGAAACCACAAGTAACAGGGTAATCATACCATAGGTAACCCTCAACATTCATAATTGGATTACACTTCTACTATTACCTATAAGCAAAGCAGCAGGATAAAAATCAGAAACCCTAACCTTTTCATGATGTTTCTTCGTATGTCCGGCACCAGGTTCTTGATGCCCACTTTTATCTTTCTTTTTCTCCTTGTCCTTGTCTGTACTTCTATCCCTGTGGCAATGCTTGTGCTTCTTATGTTCTTTATCCTTCTCTCTATCTTTATCCTTGTGCTTTTTATGCTTCCGCTCCTTATCTTTGGACTCGCTTTTAGGTTTTCCAGCAATAGTAGGAACACCCTTTTCTGCCTACAAAACATTAGATCAAATTGGGTCAGTACTTCTGATGTAGTTAACACAGAGTGACGTAAACAGACCGTGAAAGAAACCCCTCTCAAATCCCAATCATCCCATGTATACAATAATAGTCGCAAAGAAGAGAAGTCATCTAGTATGACCAACCAAATGAAACGAGAAATCCAATGTAAGCCTCAAGATGGCAAAGAAAATTACAGTAGACAGATCAATTGGAGCAGTTTCTCTCAGTTGAAAGGCTTTGGTGAGGACAGGTAGGTCAAAAGGCTGTATGCAAACATTTGTTTCTCGTGAATAAGACGTATCCTGAATGAGCTGATCCAATTGCATCCCTTCACCTTTCATAACTTCTAAGTCCCCAACCACATTGTGAAGGTAGTGCGAGTCTGAAATTGACAAGGGAAGAGACCTCTTGCAGAAGAACTGGTGGTGAGGCAACAACTTGTAGTGACTTATAAGATCCACTGCCCCAGTTAGTTCTCTTGGCCCTACTGTTCAAAAGACACAGTCAACAACCATTATCAAACTGAACCACACTCTATAAAACCCAAAGGCATGTCAATCGGAAAATATACAAAAGGACATATGCCACAATTGAGAAGCATGTATTACTTTATGCAAGACAGATTACCTCAAAAACTTAATCAGGATACCCTGAATCGATATGATCTGAAGGACAGATCACAACATTTTACAAACCAATGGATTCAAAACACAAGGTGAAAAAAAACAAGAAATCATAGGTTACATAAGTAACAATCTTAAAAGGCTACAGTTCTTTCCAAGGTAATGCTCGGGCTTGGTGCTTGAAATCATTTGCAATCTACGTACTGCCAGTCTGTTTATGCCAAATTCCAATTTCCTTTTGCATGGACCAAGTCAGAAAACTATACTGAAGATTTCACATACTTTAAGGTTCCACCAACTGCTTATGCAGATACAAGAGGTGAGGTAATCGATACACGCATGCATGAGAGAGAGAGAGAGAGAGAGAGAGAGAGAGAGAGAGACTCTGCGCATCAAGAAGGGAATTCGTATGAACCTTACATAATGACCAATGCACGGTAAACTGTAAACAATAGATTAATACCAAATAAAATGTAAATTTAACAAATGTTTTGAAAAACAAACTATTTCACCTAAAAATTTAACAAGGCTCATAAACAGCAGGCTCTTTAGAGACATTCATCAGGCTCTTCGAATTTAAAATTTTAACAAATTTAAAAATTTAGAGGGTAGGCAGTAGGCTCAAAGACATTCATCAGGCTCTTCAGTTATTTGACAACTACCACATTAAAGCTCATAAACAGCATGCCTAAGCATGATGATAAGTTGATAACAGGGAATCTGTTGTATGTGCTTGAACCCATCTTCGGACGCACGATGGACCTCATATTTGTCATGTCTTACAAAGTAAACAAGTAAAGCGAGCCATGCATAAAAATATTAACTTGAACACATACATACCTAGATGCAGTGTTCCAAAAGACGGCCTAGGCGGCCCACCCAATCCCTAATTTTTAGGGTCTAGGAGTTGATTAGGAGTGTTGTACTATATAATATGGAATTAGTCGCCTTAATTAGCTAGGCGGGGATTAGTCGGTGGGTTTATTTCCCAAATTTTTAGTTAAACCTTTTACAGTTAAACGTGTAATATTAAAATATAGGGGGTTAAGTGTTACATTCACATAAACGAAATAAATATATACCGGTTTTATATATTAAGTACTTAAACTTCATTTTGTTTTGAACTTTGAACATTGTACTTTGTATTTGACAAGCTATTTGGAGTACTGGTTACTACTTCCAGTACTTCATTTTGTTAATTCTTTTCTTCATAGTCTTATGTCATTTATTACTTAAAGTTTGGGGAAGGTGGGGAGATATTTTTCAAAAAATTAGAAAAAACAACTAATCTCTAAAGGCCCGATTACTCCCAACTAGCTCCTGGCGATTTTTAGAACATTGGAGACAAATGTAATACACGGATCATTAGCCAAACTCCACGGGTCGTCCTAAACATCTCAGATGAAAATCACCAAAAACAGACAAAACCAATAAAAATGCACCAAAGTCCCAAAGAAACACAACCAATAACTCCAATCTAATATGTGCAAATCTTCAGTAAAATGTAAATAAAAAAAAGAGGCAAGTACAGTACCTCTTCCAAACCTCTTGCCTTCAGGATCCATCAATCAACATCTGTGAACTATTATCACCTGGGGTTTTATGACCAAAATTGGAAAGAAAGAAAGAACGTTCTTAACTTCTGACCGCAACCAAACTTGAATTAATACGGAAAGAATGTGACCTTTCGTAGAACTAGAGGTTCAAAAACTATATATGTTCATTTCGGTTGCCAAATTGAAGCAAGAAAATATCAAACTTTCAGCGTAGTAGAATTTACTCGATTAATCTCCAAAAGAAACATAGAATCCAATAGTTTAGAAAAAGCAATTACAGCTTGTTATACCATTCCCATTTAGCAAGCCATCACTAACTTAAAGCTTAATCCTATTCAGAAAATCGCAAGAGCAAACAATACTTCATTTGTGAAACGAGAGAGAGAGAGAGAGAGAGAGAGAGAGAGAGAGAGAGAGAGGGTGATTTGACTACCCGTTCTTATCGTCGCCGGAGCTTTGTTGGAAAGATTTTGGGATTCCGCTCGGTTTGTAAATTTTAGGGACGACACACAAGTGTGTAATTTGTGCTAGGAAACAACCCTTTGTATAGGAGATCCGGGCCATCCGGCAGGAGTGCAATTTTGTTTAGGGGAATTTGCACTTACACCCCTTGTACTATCACCGATTTGCACATACACCCCCTATACTCCAAATTTAGGCACTTACATCCCTTGTACTTTGGACTGAACTGCAACGGTTAAAAATTCCGTTAAAATGGATGGAAAAGTTATTGGTGGGGGATTTCCCTCCAAAATGAGGAAAAAAAATGCCCAAAATGAGGCAACTGCCAGGGGTGGATCGCACCAAGGCCCAACTAAACTGGTTTAATTAGTGCATATGCATGCTTTATTTTGGGATTTAATTAGTATGTACCTATGCATGCTATTTTTTTTTGGGAAAAACCAATAGTTTCTTTGTTGGTAAATCTGTTTGAATACTCTATTTTGTGGGAATTCTGTTCAGGTTGACTTCTGTTTGTGAACTCTGTTTGAAGTTAGTTGGTAACTCTGTGTGACTTTTATTTAGAAAAAGAACTCAGTTTGAACTACCTGGTACTGAATATCTGCATTTGAAGTTTTTTTTTTTTTTTTTGTTATTGCGGGCCATTTATGTTGTGGATTTGGACAATATAAGTCCCTTTTTTTTTGTGTGCTGCTAGGTGTTTGTGTTGCTACATTTGTAGATTTTTTGGGGCTGATTAGACATGAGATATAGTGCTAGATGTTGCTATTTTTATGATGATAATAATAGACTAGAGAGAGTGGGTAAGGGGAAGGGAGGGGTTTGGATGCTCTGTTTTTGGGAATGAGAGTTTGGCAGGGCTTATAAATTATCAGGGTTAGTTTGGGCATTTTTTTCCTCATTTTGAAGGGAAATCCCCCACCAGTAACTTTTCCATCCATTTTAATGAAATTTTTAACCGTTGCACTTCAGTCCAAAGTACAAGGGGTGTGAGTGCCTAAATTTGGAGTACAAGGGGTGTATGTGCAAATTAGTTATAGTACAAGGGGTGTGTAAATGCAAAATCCCCTTTTGTTTACTCCCTTCAAAGAAAGTGAACATTATCTTTCATTTTATTGGTGATCCCACCACAAGTAAGTGATGTCGTGCTTACCTCTGCAATATACTTTGTGGTAAGTTGATGGGATCCACATTATTTTCAACCAATAGCGACAAGGATAATGTTCACTCTCTTTTAAGAGGAGTGAACAAAACTCAACTCATCTGGCTATGATGCCCAGTCCAATTTTGGGTATTCATGCCCCATTTTCTCTTGGGATTGTACCGAGAATGTGTGGGGCCCACCAATAAGTCCCATATAAATGAACCGATCAATTAATTAATTTTAAATGATTTTATAAACAATTCAGTTAAATTGAAATTTTGCAAGTGCCGGACCTGATATTTTTTTGGACGGTTGGTTTCCGCACATCTATGCAAACGATGCAAAGTTTGGTGGCAGAAAATGTGGGCTCTTAGAGATGGATTAGAACTGGCCCTCAACAAGCATGGGTCGGACCAGTCACGACACAATCAAATTAATCTTGTTCACAGTAAAAGTATTCGACCTCACGAACCAGAGAGAAGAAAGGTAGAGTAGAAAGGAAGAAGAAGAGAAGAGGGCGACGCCGTACTCCAAGGTCTCTCCTGCACCGACGCCATACTTGGTGCATCATCTCCGTCTCTCCAAATTCCCCTCTCTCTGATATTCCCCTCTTCAATGGCGGTCCTTTATTGCCTCCATATTCCGAACACCCAACTCCACTCTATTGGCTTTGTTTATATTTAGCTGAAACCCAGAAAAACTACCGAGGAATAATTGAAAAATCAACAATGCTACTCACACAACAATTCAAATACAACAATTTACACAACCTCTCATATACATGTGGGGTTTACACATAGTAGTGTGTGTGGAGTCCACATGTATGTGAGATGTTGTGTTTAGTGTTCTGTAAATATATTTTTGTTGAAATTTGGATCGTGTTAAAATGGTTCTTTTTCATCAGGTTTGAGATTTGGATCGCGTATAAGAATTTGGCTTTTGTATACTTGGGTTTCCTTCCTTCCGAAACCATGAGGGAAAAGCTGGGATTTTTTTATTTGCGTTTGGTTTGTTGTTGTCTTGTTTGGGTAAGTTTGTAGTGGAGAGGAATAGGTTGAGGAGACGATTTTCATGAGATCTATCCCTTTGGGAGGCGATTTTAATTTGCGAAAACGATTTGGGGAAGGTGTTATTCCCTGGGTTTGGAGAGAAATGATTTAGGGAATTTTGGTTTTAGAGTTTTTTGTTTTACAGGTGGACGAAGACGTGTAAAAGAGGGTTCCACAATCACCAAACCGTTAGCCAATTAGGTATTTTCCGTCCAACTTTGACGAAAAGGGTAACATTGAAATAGGTTTACAAATATAAGGGTAAAATTGAAATAAAAAATCTTGTATGGACAAAATTAAAACCAAGCCTATTTTGTGAGGACCAAAAAAGTAGATAAACCAAATAAATACTTATGTGGGGATAAGTACTTATTTATTTGAATTAAAGATGATATATTGTGAGAGAATGATATGTGAATTCGGACATAATTGCATTCGGAGCCATTCGATGCATGTGAATCTATGAACATCGAATAATTCCGGACACAATTATAACCGAAGTTGTGTACGTAACATTTCTCTATTCATAGTAGCAAGATTTTTTTCGATGACTCGAAAAAACATGGGAGATGGTTTGTTTTTTCCTCATTAACCTGTTAAAGTAGACAAAGATTATGAAACATCTAAAGGGAATAATGGCCCAAAATTTTACAAAGGAGGGAGTGTATATTTTATGGTTTTCTAGTCTTTTAGCGGGCTGAATCCACTTAATAATAGGGATTTGATATTTTCACTATCTTTTTTATTATCCACACTTCCTGTTTTGTTTTTTAGTGTTGAAAGTGTATATATATTTTTTTTTACTAAAAGACAAAAAATGAAGTATAAATATCAATTTCCTAATAATATCAGACTTTAGTATGATTAATTATTCTTCTAGATTTAAATTCTTCTTTATACTTTCTTCCCATGCGTGATTTGTGCTAGCCAAATTCACAAGGAATAATGTTTCACTTAATTATAATGCTGTCCAAAATGGGAGTACTAAAGAACTAAATTAAATAGGGCAAATTTTCGTAGTCGTCCCTGTAGTTTTAAGGTTGTCTCACTTTTGTCCATCTAGTTTCAAAATGCTCTAATTTCGTCTCTGTAGTTTGTTTTACGTTCCAAATTGGAAAAATCGTTAACACTGTTAACGAAACTAACGGAAAAAAAAAATAAGTGTTCTAATTTTCAATCCGTTTGAACCGGTGCGAAGATCTAATTTTTTTTGCAGCGACCATCCACCCACGACTATTATAGAGGCCCCTCTCTCTCTCTCCCTCTCTCCCTCCCTCCGCGCACGCACACACATAAGCATAAATATGGCTTTTGATGTTAGTATATGTTGATTGTTTTTCCTTCTTTTTTTTTTATATATATTTATTATATGGTGTCTTGGACCAATTTAAGCGCTTCTCCCACAGCTATTTGTTTCACACGCTTATGCGTGGAGTAAAATGGCCCCAAGATTTGTTGTCATGGTAAATTGAACTCCAAATCCCAAGCCAGGTTGGCCAACCCCCAGAGATTCTATGCCATTTCAAGCGTTTGATCTAAATTAGGTAGTGCTAAATTAAGTATCTAGTGCATCTTCAGATTATTTTTTTGAACAGGCATCTTCAGATTATTAAATTAGGGCTTTATAACATTATTTGTTGAACAACTTACGACTATTTGTTGATTCTTCCTTCACTAAATTAGGGCTTTTTGATGCATTTTAATTGCTTGAAGTAATTAAGACTTTCTATTATATACTTCTATACACAAATTTTGTTATGCATTTGTTAGTTTTCTTAGTGTTTATATGAGTATGATTAGTGTTTGATTATCGATTGCCCACGTAATAATAGAATTAATGTTTAATTTTAAGTTTTACTTATATTGTGCTTCAATGTGAATTTTTATTTGAGTTTACAAGTAAATATGTGCCTCCACTACATTGAATTTCTAGGTCCGCCACTGATAATAACATGGATCAACGGATTGATCTGATTTTTTCGGGAGTTATTAAAGCGATCCGCTCATTTTCTTTGGAGGGACATATAACTCCCGCAAACAGTTATGAACGTATGGAGGCAGTTGGGGTTTGATATCGGGCGGAAGCTCTAGCTGTACGTCAGTACGCGAATGCAAATCGCCGCAGCCTGATGGCCCAGGCGAGTGAAGATTTATTTTTATGTTTTCTTTTTTGTTTTAATTCTCTACTACGTATAGCCGTATAGGACGACTCGTGAAGTTGTCACTTAAGTTAAAACTTAGTTACATTAAGAGATTTTTTTTTTTTTAATCAAAAAACAAACGTAAGATTAATATTACTAAACTTGACAAATTACAGATTTTGCCAGACCATGGACTGCTCTAACCTCAGACCTTAGCTAAAAAAAGATGAATTAAAAAAAAAAAAAAAAAACACATGACGTTAAGGGATCCGATAAGTATGCAGGTCACCACACATATCTTCAATGACCCTTTCTCGTTTACGCTTCCTCCTAGTGGGGTGTTGTGCAACTGCAACGTTGTCACTATGACCACTAGCTTTGACACTATCTATCTTTTTTCCTTTTTTCGATTGCCGAGATGCTTAGCAGTAGTAGGGCCATATACATCTGGTTGATATCCCCACAAAGCCATAATCCTCTTAGAGCATCCACAATATAATAATCAAAATCAAAAGATTGCTAAAGTTAGCAATGTGTGCTTAAAAAATGTTCATATTGTAATAATCAAAATTAGCAATCTCCTAACCAATAATCAAATTTGGGTATTTGAATAATCAAAAGTAACAATGTGGAACTTTACATTGCTGACTTTATCAAACCTTTAAATGAATAATCAAAAACTGACGTGACAAATTTTAATTATTACATTGCGGATGCTCTTAGACCGCAAATTTCGAGGTCCATCAACAATGTCCTCAAGAACTTCCCCAGCCTGATCAGACGAGGAATCCTTAGAGTTGAGTTGACGAGGTTCAGGCATTAGAGCTGAGTTGATTTGTGTAAATTAAAAAGTTTCACTAAATGCTTATAAATAAGTGGTTAATTTTATTAACATCCCCTCTAATTTATAGCGAATTATAGACATCTCTCACTGGCCGCCTCCTACTTTAGAAGCTAATGAATAGATTTACCGTTCCGATTAGTTTGACACAGCCGCCATTAATTGTGGCCGTAAAAGATCGGAAATCATATCGAGTAATTGAAGTAATTTACCTTTCTTGTATTAGA
>BPLS01000577.1:474938-500232 GCA_019656275.1 Rhododendron kiyosumense
TCAACCCTTCCCACCCTTCAACCCGCCTTGTCCACAGTTCCTCCCCTAAATAATGAAGCCTTTGCAAAAAAAAATGATACCTACAGAGAAGAGAAGGGAAAAGTACACTCAGATTAGGGTTCATAGAGCTCCATTTCATTCGAGCATGCCACATTATAGATTCCTAATTGTTGTACAGAAAAAAATCATGAATACGTAACGTAAAATCGTGCCGACAAAACTACAATAAACCAAAATCCTAACAAATTTGGTAGAAACCGAAACACACCTTCCGAAATCATGACAAAATTTGTGGAATCACCGTCCCAACAAAAACCAAAAATTAGAGCTGAGTTTTCACAAGTTCATATGCAGCTAATGTGGGTATTACATTGACACTATACGGTGTGAGGACCAAGAATGGACCAGCATTACGATTGAGTCAATTAAGTTAGTTACAGACCTAGTTAATGTAATGTGTATCGAGATGGGGCTAATCAACTCGTCAGTTGGCAACTCAAGAACAAGCACATGTGATTTGTAAATGCATGATCACTTGATTAATACAACCAAAGTAGGAGTCAAGTTATACTCAGGCAGCCAGCGATTAGGATGAAGTATGCGCTTCCCAAGATTAAGAGTACAAAAATCGTTCCCACAACAAAAATTATCATGAATATCTATCGTAAAATCGTGGGATGAGTGTTGTCAAGAACTTTGCAGCTTCATTCCCTCCACGGTTTCTGCTAGACAACATTAATAAACATGTTCATGATTCAAGCATACGCTACAACAGAGGTTCTGAGAAAGTCTATGGTTGAACCTAGCTTGTTGATTTTGACAAAGCTTCAAATCCTCTATTATTTCTTCCAGTAGTTCCAGAAAGCCAGATGGACCAAATTCAATACCTTCGATATCCGGTGCTTGTATACCCGGGCCTAGAAATTTCCCCAAAGGTGCTCATTTTGCTGAAGCTATACATGAGAAATGAAGTAACAAAAGAGGAAGTCTAACCTCCATAACTACATGAGCCAGACTAACCTACCAAGGCCATTTCCTCCAATAGAAAGAGAATTCAGGGGGCCAGTTAAGGTTGAAAGAACAGACAGAAGTTGACTCACTCCATCACATGAAAGCTCACAACTTTCCACTTTCAGATCCTTGAAAGGGGAGTGCTTTTCAGACATCTCAACAAAGTATGGAATTAAACTCCTGAAATGTCCATGGAGACATCTGGGAGCAACTTAAGGATCTCCATCTAAAATGAGAAAGCCAGCTAGAAATCTGCAGTTCGCAGTGAAGTTTATGGTCGCTTATTTTAGTAACTCAATAGTCATCAGATTATAAAACAAACTGCATCACATTGTTTTCTGAAAGGTCAAGGACAGATATGGAGGATGCAGCATTGATGAGAGTACTAAAAACCATTTTAGCAAAATTCTGCCCCAGATGGTTATCTGAGAGTTTTAGTGATGACAAGGACCTGGCATCAAAATGATGATGAGCTTCACTAGTCAGATCTGATGTTGAAAAGACAATCTCTTGGACTTGGTGCATGCAAACGGATGTCCACGAGGACACGCGGTCAAAGAAGCAAACACACAGATGGTACTTTCAAGTTTTCTCAAAACAGCGCAAAAGGTGCTTTTTAGTAAGAAAACAGAAGAAATCAAACATTGAAATGAATAATATACACCCAAAAGAATAAACTCCACTCTCTGTAAAATAAGTTGAATTCTAGAAATTGCGTTTGACTGTGAATTAGTATGCTTAAAGTGTAGTAGACATGAAGGCAGTACAAAGCTTGGTCCACCACAAAAACAAACCCAACGAATAGGCACAGAGAGCCATACTTTCATGCATACGAGATGGAAGCTAGCTCCACCTTTTTTTTTCCTGCTCTGACCATCAATCCATCTAGCTCCATTTAAACAAGATTATATAGAGGCAGCTTTCAATATCCGGAAAAATTGAGTCTTTTATCAGTCATTTGAAACTCTGGTCAGAATGCATACATGATAAAGGGCTCAACCAAGAAGAACTGCACTCAATAAAGCACTTTGAAAAGGTAAACCGCAATATGAAGAAAAGTAGAAGGTAGCATGCCTGGAATCTGGATGTTCAAGATGATCTTCATTGTCAGGTAAAGCAAACATATTCTAGTTGTAGGATTCAAACTTCAAACCTCGCAAAAAATTACAGAAACCCTGTTTCGCCTTCACCCTTAGAACTTGTTCTTCAAGCCCACAAGCCCTGCTACCTAGTGGCTTTATGCTATACATGTTACACCTATCTAACATTCTAACTCCTAAAAGCACCAAACACACATCCTTACAAACCCTGACCTGCCAAGTTCTCAAACAACAGTATTACAAGAACTACTTAAAAATAAGCTGCAATACAAAGTAATCTAATATATCATCTTAGAAGTTAGCTATATCCAACAGTAGATAATCAACCCTTTTCAGATTATGTCCTTATACCCTCCAAGATCTTCCTTACAGATCAGAACAACATGATTGCATCTCGCCAATATTATAACAAGTTCAAAGCAGCTCAATTGGATTCCTGGAAATTTAGAAACATGAAGTTGCTGCAACACAATCTTCAAATGATACTGATAAAAGAATAGTTGGGGCCATGCTTAGGGTCATAGACATAGTCTGAAACTTGATATCATAGACATAGTCTGTGTTAATGTCCAGGTATGATGACAGCATGTCCGCCATGGATACATCAGCAAACGTTTTATTTAGCCTATGGTATCATGGAACCTTGTTTTATCACCATGGCATGTAAAGAGCCAATAGGCCCCCCATTATCTTGAATTATTGGCTAAAGAAGACAACTATTCCAATGGGAAGAGAAGCAAACAACTTTAATGCGAAAATATCATTTAGCTAGAGCATGACTCCAAACAAGTATATGACCGGAGTCTAGATAGCCAGGTGCTTGAAATGAGAAGATACATACCTTGATGATAAAAAAGATGCTAGTCCAACTGGCAATGTAAACTGATTGGTTTCAAGAAAGCTTGATTTCTTGACTAATAAGTATTCCACTGTATGAGTATGAACATCCTTCAGGTACAGAGAATCACAAATTGTATCCACAATAGTTGAAGAAAGCTTGCAGTGGACGAATTCAAGTGATTTTACTGTTTCTCTGTTTTGGTTCAAAAGTTTGAACAATTCTTCAACCTGTGAGATTTATATGTTATGAGAGAAAAACAAACTGTGAAAAAAGAACAGTAAAGAAAACCAAGTTTCGTTTTGGATTTGAAAATGCATGACTGGCAGGTACTTCGACCAACATGACAGACAATGGATCTGTTTTGCTTTCCACCATTTGTATTACTGTGTAAACTTAACACACCTAAAGTATTAGCTAATTATCACTTCGGCCACTAAGCTTTACATTATTCCAAGTAGGTAATTATATATTTTTCAGCCAATGCGCCCCAATTGACAGCGTCACGCCTCACAACATATCAGCATTCACAAATGACCAAAGTGGAAAGAGTGTAATATTTACACAGGCAAAGAGGGAAAGTTAGAATACTTTAAGGGCCAAAATGGGTAATTTCTTGTCCACATGGCGTTTCTCGCATATTGCAAGACAGTTCTTTGTTTGGACATTGACAAAATCCAAAGTAGAAGGAACAGATTGGAAAACTTCACGGGCAAAAGGAAAATTGGGTAATTCATGCGTGAAGTATAATCTACCCACATTCAAATTATTAGATCCTTCCTTTGAAGCCTGAGAAATAACTTGCTTTAAAATTGTTCTCATAAATTTTGCAATTGATTTTCTAGGAACCACTTAATTCAATAAGAAAATTGCTTTTTAACATACAACTGCCACGGCCAACATAGATAGAATGGATTACCCATTTCCAACCAGTGTTTGTAAGCACTGTTTAAGACCAATCGTAAATGAGTCAAATGACCCATTTCCAACTGGTAAGCATCATCAATAAGACCAATGTTAAATAGACTGTGTATGCGAGTCACACCACTTGGCATATGTGTCTGATGCTTCACATTGAACATATGTTCAATGACTGTACTTAACATTGCCATTAAAAGATCTGACCAATAAAGTCACACCTGCAACTGACACCCATGCTCAAGTCCATATAAAGTAGTAAATTACACTTTATATACAACTTAATATATAGATGTATTCAGCAGCCATAGCAGACATATACATAACCATGTCAATAAGTTATAAAATATCACAAAATGGTGATTCTTGCCTTTCATCATATACAGATACAATCAACTATGAGCTGCAAAGATTAGAAAAGGATGCCAAAAGCTCATCCTCGTACACAAACCCTTTGTTCCACCAGTGTTTTAAATTGACAAATATAAGGAGACAAAAAAGATATGGCGTGATTCTTCACACCATTTGAAAAGCCCCCCAATTTATTGTTATGTGGGGTGGTAAAACAAAGAGACATACATGCTTATACTTGTGGAGGAATTGCCAAGTAGAAAACCCTAGCGATAGTTTAAAATTTGCCAAATTCTGGAGACCACTAGCCCCATGCAGGGGATGGCTCTTTTTATTCGAGTTAGCATAGCAGAGTGGAAGCTGTATACTTGTGCTTGTTTCAGTTGATATTCCTTTATTAATGCAAGAAGTTCTTATTTCCAGCGCCCATATCTCCAAAATAAATATATGCACATACAGAAAAGAGTTAGGCTTACATGTTATTGCGACTTAATCCACCGTAGTTCCAAGCATTGCAATTTACTGGTCCTCAATAAATTCTGCAAAAACGATCGTAATTTGGAGGCAGAGACATACTCGGTGTAATTGAAAATGGGGTATCACTTTTCCACATCTTATCTAAAAATTTATATATAAACCCTGTAAGAGACTCTCCTGAAGACAATTCATACCCTAAACCAACAAAAAAACTCATTTACACAACCATAGTATAAAAGAAATTAAGAAAATTTAAAAGTGAGAATCAGAAGCAGAAAAACAATTGCGTCTGGGTACACTATGGTTATGCCAAAACAAAGTGCTTCATGCATACAACAACATTGAAATTTATTTCGTTAATAAGCACTAGAGAAGTGCCCACCTATTTGCTAATAACAGAAACATATTCAGAGCTGTTCCTTCCCAATTTTCTGGTAAGCTATGAAGTACCGACACCTAAGAGGTAGCTATACCCATGTCGGGCAATCCGGTGACATCAAAAAATATGCATGGGACCCCAAGTGGTTTCTCCATACTCCCTCCATTCCAAATTAATAGTCCGGTTTGGTCTCCAATACAACTTTTAAAATGTTAATAATATCTTTCAATCTATAATGTCTTTAAAAATTTTAAAAACTTTGTACAATAAAACTAATTGAGATCTATCATATAAGATCCATATTGCATATAAAATTCATTATAGATTGAAAGATATTAACAATCTAAAAAATGCATTGGATACCGAAATGGACTATTAATTTGAAACTGAGAGAGTAAAATTTACACTATGGCGGAACAAGCCTGACAAATGGGGGACAGGGGGCGACACAGCGAATTACCTCCTTGTGGTTTGGCCGTTTTGCAGATGACCTCCCTGTGTTTTATTAATGACCAAATTGCCTCCTCATGATTTGGAACTAAAGTGCCTCCGTTATTTTTTCCGTCCAAATTGACAGATTTTGTGTTACACACGGTTGTATCTCGTCTATGCCAGATAAAATAAACTTGTTCTTCAAAATTTGTGCGGTAAAAGACAACGATGCCCTCATTGCTCATCTTCTTCCCAAAACCCTCCAAATCCCTAGAAAATATCAACCCTGAAACAACCATCCTTCAAAGGAAATCCATACAGACTAAATTTTGTCGATCGATCCCCTCGTGCTGCACCTCACCATGAATTCCGACAGCCCCTCCTTTCCTTTTTCCAATATCTAGCGGCATCCCCTCTCTCTCTCAGACATCATGGAGATCTCATCTCAGAACCGACGGGGAAGACGAAGACCCTACGACGGCAAAGGTATCCGACAGGAAAAGTCCGACGACAGAGGCATCCGACGCCTGTGATGATGGCAGTGGCGTAGCTCAATCAGAGGGATTGATGAAACTTTTTTGGCACAACCATTGTTTGACATCGAAATCCCAGTCTTTGATTATGTCAATAATGCAAGTGATACATATTTATATACACATACGTATATTTGTATATGTAAGTGACCAAAACTGTATAATCATCAAGACCAAAACTATATTTGTAGACGAACGCAATGAAGATCAAAACTGTATAATCGGTGCAATAATCCTCTTTCAGACAATTTTCTGATGCGGCCTCTGACTCGTAGTCGAAGTTACGTTACCGTTTGGAAATGGAAAAAAAAAAAAAAAACCTGAAATTTAAAGTCTTGATGGAACCCATCTCTGATTACTCGACCCAAAATGCTGTGTAGCTCTATCTTTTTCCGCCATTCCTACTTGGCAAAACTCATGGTATTCCGACGCTGCGTTTAGCACTGACTTTTAATTACTTCTTCCACCCTTGCCTTGTTGAAATCTCATTCATTATTTCATTTTAAAGTCCTCTAGTTGTTTCATTTTTATTCCAAAAAAAAAATTGAATTTTAATCTTAATTTTTTTTTTTTTTGAATTCCCTTGATGAGACAAATCAGAAGCAGAAGAAGGGGAAAGAGGGGGGTGGGCCCGGTGGGGGAAATGAAAACAAGTCAGGCGAGTTTGGGTTAACCCATATTCGATCCATGACCCATTTCAACCCATTCAAATCCGTCCGTTTGCCACCTCTAATATATATGCACTAATATATATGCAGCAACTAAATCTTAGTCTTTTTGTTTTAATAGAAGTCAATCTCAAATTGGGATTCTCAGGGTTCGTGGGATTATTGAATTTAAGTTAAGGGTTGCAATAGGTTGATAGTATTTAAAGATGAGCAAAAATTTGAGTTTTGCTTTGAAATACTTTTTCCCAGAAAAGTTAGAACAATCTCTATTATAAAATAGAAGGGTGTGGAGACAAGTTGTTGGAACGGTCGGTATAGATTCATTTGATCCAAAGGCTGTAGTACATCTTCCCATTTCCCGGTTAAGTGTCAATGATTTTCACCTAAATTATACAATTTACATTCCCTTCTAACCGAAATGCATAGTACTGTAGACACGGGTTAGCACCAGTATTGAAATACAAATATAGAAAACATTAAGCAAAAAAATTGTATATGTGTGTCTGAAAAATTGTACTAGATTCTTTTCAACAGTATTAAATAAGGAGTATAGAAATTTTTTGGTCAAAATTAAACTAACATCTTAGTTCACTTGGATCTAAGAAAAATTAGAATAAAACTTAGTAAAGAATTATTAACTAATTACTATATATACATACCCTTGTATGTATATACACGTGGTCTGTGGAGAGAGAGATAAGAGAAGGTAGATTGAACTTTGAAGCAAATAGAAGGATCACTGACCCAAGGAAAAAAGCATACAAGGGCATTAAAGTAATTTGGTATTTTCCATTAACGGAGTTAGAGTTGCAAAAAACTCAAAAACTATGAGGGGGCAAATTGGCCATTACTAAATCTCAGGGAGGTCATGTGTCAAACGGCCAAACAACAGCGAGGTAATCCATACTTTGCCTAATTTTAAAAACTTTTCCTGGGCAATATGCTCATAAATTCAAAACTATTAGGCCAAAAGTGTAATATATTAAATATAGGCAAACAGCCAAACACCATCGGTCATAATGCATTTAGTAGAAGCCTTAACCAAAATATTTAGAATTTACCATGTACGTACAAATAACTACAATATTTTTTAAAAAAAAATTTGTATCCCTTGTAAAGTATTATGGCTCCCGTATCCATGCTACAAAGTTGGTGAGTCTATACAAGTATTGTTACTTTGAACAAGTTGGAAAATAAAAGGATGGCAGAAAATTGAACGATAATGTTCCCAGATCACAGAACTTTTGTAGACAATTCGTGGTAAGCTAAAGGCAGTACCACACTAGCATAAGATAAGTGAGATATTGTCATATAGATTACGCCGCATATTATCCGAAAGCAAATTGACCACCTTCAAACAATTGCCGTTTTGGAAGCATATATTGGAATCTAACCTTGAATTTACATGTACTGACAAATGTTTGCCCATTTAACTTAGTCTAATGTTCTCGGCGTCACCCTTTGGCAGATAAGAGAAAGAAGATGCATGTGTAAACACATCGGAACTAAAGGGGAGCTGTTCAAAGTTGAGTTATAGAGAGATGAACTGGAAAAAAAAAAGTTAAAAAAGACCGTGTATATAGAGAAACGAAATTACAGACTGCCTTAAATTATGTGGGATACAACTACTACTCCAGAACATACTGTTAACATCAGACTCAGAAAAACCATTTTCTGCGTCTGTATGGTACTTCAAGCTGATTTATGAGGACAAAAACAAGGGATCCAACTAAGAAAACAGTATTTAACCAAGATTATCTCCCATCCATAGGATTTGAAACTTACACAAGTTTCTGCAATGCAAAGAACATCTTGAAGTTTTAGATATCTGCACAACAGACAAACATGATGCAGTAACCTGACCCTCCCAGACACTCAAGAAGTTGTGAAACACAAAAAAGGTACATCAGGAAGTTGCTCCTCTAGGACTGAATGAGGAGAGGAGCAAAATTCTTATGGTTCATCCAGAAATTGAAGAATTTAAAAGGTTTCCTCCCCCCCTTGTAAGGAAGCACTGACACTATAAGTGGGCAATGATCAGATACACAAGGAGCAGGAACCACTACTTCAGATTCAGTAAACTCATTCTGCCGTTGAGAATTAACAAGTGCTCTGTCCAGCCTACACCTGCAATGACCTGCCCCAATTTGCTTATTTGACCAAGTAAACCACATTTTTTTGAATTTAATTCTTCCATTTCAGTGTCCTCTATGTATTAAAATAACCAGTAGCAGTAGCATCAAAATTACTAGAGTTAGACTTCTCATTCTGCCATCTAACTACATTTAAGTCACCAATAACAATCCAAGGCTGGGCTCCAACAGAAGGCATATAATGTATATATGATCAATTTTTTTTCTCACCTAGACAACTATTTAAGAAACTTGAGGCATTCAAGTCAACGTTAAGAAAATTCACTTGATGAAATCAAGGTATTGGAGTTACAAGCAAACAATCAAAGCTATAGCAGTAGCTATGAGCGCAAAGAATGGCCTGGAGTTGTTGAACATAACAACCCCAAGAAGCACATCCAATATCATCCACTCATCCTCATTATACATATATATCATGCAAAACAATCACTTCATTAAAGTAGAACATTAACCAGGCAAAAGGCTAGAAAAATATCCTATCATCTGTAACCCTTTTCCTTCTAGAACACAAAATTGGAACAATTTGAATCTACATCCGGTTGAATGCATACTATTTGTAGCGCCTGTTATAGTCCACCAGAATAAATGGCATCTAAAATGAATATATTCCCCCAGCAATATATTTATGAAGGACATTTCTCTCCCACTCACTTGCCAATACATACAAACTGACCGTCCTCTTTATGGCCGGGATCGACGTTAACCATGTTGGACGTTACCAAAAGGTGAGTGTAATCCAAAAAGCAAGCATTCCTCCACGTAGCTAATATTAAATGAACCAGGAGGCGTATCCCACAGTTATGGTTTGTGTCATATGCTTAACCACGAAGGGTAAACAAGAAACGGGAAAATGTAGATCAATATATGTTGTTGGAGATGGGCCCGAATGCATATATATGCACAATGTTTCTCATCATGAGAAATCATCTTGTCGTGAGAAATCAAAAGGCTAAATCAATGTTTTTAAGTCGGTGCTTATTTCCAAAGGACAAAAGTCAGTGAGCAACTAACATAAGAAAACCCCAGCCCCGACAATTAATGAGACTTGCACAATTGATTATTACTTGTGAGTCTGTGACATGGGCCCCTTCAGTAGATCTCTACTTGGCTCTTTTAGGAACTTAGAATACTCAAAGGCTTTACAGAACTACGGGGGCTCTGATTAACAGAATTATGTTCAACATTAATTGAGGCAAAAAAACTTTCGCTGCCATCTGCTTCTTTCTCATTATGATCGTTCAACATTTCATCACCTTCCACATGTGGTGTCCCCTCAAACACGAAGGTTTGTTCCTTAGTATTTCCATTACGATCAACATGTCTTAAATCGTTACACAGGTCACTACCGTTATTTGCATAATTGCATCTAAGCTATGGCTAGTTTGCATAGCAAGAGGACTCTGAGTCTAAACCCTTTGTGCTGAATGCAGCACTGCTCTTTTCACCTTTATCTGGTATGCTTTCTCTAGCTCCCTTGTCATCTCTAAAGTCTAAACCCATTCCGTTGAGCAGAAGTAGTTTGATCCTCAGTTTTTGCGGTAGTAGAAGTTTCCTCAGCATCAATTTGTGTGTGTTGACTATGCGGCTTACCCTGCATACTTTTAGAAGTATTGAAGTCACATGGGGGTTCACTCAGACCAACTTCGGTAAGTCCAATTGCCAATCCCAGGGCCTGTACATTATCCAACACCACATATACCACTACCTGACCATCAGAAGGTAAGACCTTAAGAGCTATACTCCTGCTTGGATTCGAATTGCAATTCAAAGAATCATTCTGCTAATCCTTGTTGTTCGCACAAAGCAATAACCGCTTCCCATCCTTCTGACCACCTCGAAATGGAACCAATCGAGCAGCATGGTGATTTGGTTGTGACCTGTTTCTTCGCTTATATTTTCGACCTTTGGGGAGGCCAGCATCTTGACTCTCATTCAACTGTTCTTCTGAAGAAGGAATGTTACACCGGGTAGGATGCAAAGAGTTCGTTTCACCTTCAAAAAATTCGCTTTCATGATCAAATAACAGGAGATTATCTGCACAAATAGGCCCACAAACTGTAGGAGCCCCTGGTCTACCACTACTTTCAAGAGAGTCCCCATGTGGTGAAGTAGTCAATGCAAAACTACCTTCGGCTTCACTGTGGTACCAAAATAGAACATTAGCCAATCTATAACAGGGGAAACAATAGAACTGACAGGATCATCAGTGACCGAATAAAGTGACCAAAGGAAAAGAGGAAACCTAGTCACAAACTGTTCAAGAGGCTGATCGTTCAACGAAGTAGATTTGCCCCTAACAGAAGCAGCATTCCTCAATCTGAAGTCCAAAGGATTGCCACTCTGTTGAAAAGAAACAATTGATCACTTGAAAATCTTTAAGATGGTGCCAGATCCATATGAAAACCACAAAACAATAGGGGTAAATTTCCATACTTTCTCCAGAAATTCCAGCTCTCTTCTCCTTTCCTCGATCACGTCATTCTCCTGCCTGTAATCCACAATCACCGCACTTGCTCATTTATAACGACAACAATAAGTAAACAAATAGCAAAATACAAAGTAGCAGTTCTATAGTTGCTGTATAAAGTAGTATTACCTAAGCTCCGCTTGAACCTTTTCAATTGCTGCTCGCCGAGGAGAGGTTTTAGTACCAATTCCAACTCCACAGTCAACAAAACCTCCCATGTAATCAACCTCAGCATTGACTAGAAAAGGAGATTCTAAGCTACATCGATGCATGCATTCCTTGATCTCAACACATGTCCCACTCTCATTGTTTCATAACTACTATCAAGTTCACACAGGAAGGATGATCAAGACAAATGAGATGATAATGAGCACTAGAAAATTATATTATATTACCACTAAGATTTGAAGGCCAGGCTAGAATAATATTTGTCCTTTAAAATGCATTGACAAACGAATTGAACATCTCATTATGATAACATCCAGAGAACAAATTGATTCTCCTACAACAAAAGTCTGCACATTTTAACACGAAGATAAGACTAATAGCAGTAAAATGCACATAAAATCGTACCACCCATTATTTTCTACAAAAACCCAAGGTGCAGAAATGAAAATGTACAAAAAACCAACATTAGTACAAAAACATAGAAGTAAACTTCTTGAAATACAACCAACTGCAATCTTTTCGGGGGTTAGCAAGGTATTCGGACCTTAGGCCTAACAACCTCTTACAGCTGCCATGAACCAATCAACGTGCATCAGGAATATTACATTACAACATGATAAAAAACATAAGCAGTCCACAGTCAAAAATTCAAATAATCCTGATGCTCAGGCTATTTAGCAATGCTCCCCCATGCAATGGCTAGAGTCCCGCAAAGGATCACCCATCTTCATCTAACACCTATACATACACACCTACTTTTTTAAGTACAAAAATATTTGAACAGGCAATAAAAAATTTTGACACAACCAACCCTTGACAATTGATAACAGAAAAGTGCATATAAGATATTGAAGTACTAGTTTTCCTTGGAGTACCATATGCACATGAGCATCCAAAGCTATGTGAGCTTAACAGCTTCATATTCTGAGACAGAATAATATTCCAGCTAAAAGAACATTACAGAGAACTTTTAAAGTGACACGGTCATGGACCCATGCACATGGTAACGTGCCTAAGGTGCCATTAGCTACTGGTAAAATAAGATCAGAACAGCTCTCTATCTATTCAAGTATTCATAAAGCATGCATATTTAACTAAGTATAGTAATGCAGTTAATTCGGGACAGAAAAGATTTCCAAGAAGAACAAAGCACTCAGGAACATAGAAATGAGAAATATACTACGAGCAAGAGGAAAGGGCCAATAATCTGGAAAGCATAGACTATCCAATGAAGACAGTATCCATGTCACGATCAAAACTTCTCAACACTATGGATGTCAGCCCAACAAATTCCAAAATAGGTCACATAACAAAAGATCTTGCTAATTCCGCAACATAGGAGAAGGTTCTCAAGCAAAAATTATCCGAGATGCTTTTGCACATGTTTTTCACATCTCAGATGCTACTATCACAATCGGTTTTTATGCTTTCACATATGAGTGGAGGTTTATCACTATAAAACACAGGGCCATCTCCATCGGGCGGGTCGCATGCTTATTTAGATTAAACCGCAAAAAATGTTTAGATCATGTTGTTGACCCATAAATGGAAATGTCATTATAGAATGGAAGCTTGGTTTCAAGCTGCCACGGCAGTGACAACTCACAAAGACCTGGACGATCCTAGAAGGCACCTCTAGAGGTTACCTAAGCTGTTAACTAGGCACCTAGGTTGTCTCCTAAGATCTGCGGCAAAATGTCGGGTGATATATTCGTCCAACCACTGAATTGTGCATAGAGGAAAGTAATAATAGAATTCAATACCAGGGAACTAACTTCCAAACAAAGTTGAGTTGTTTATTCTGGGGCAACAAGTACTTGGTAAAACAAGATAGCGTCAGCTCTTGTGATTGCATGCAAGTGAGTAGGCAAAACAAAACAATGAAACACAACAAATAAGATTAACTCATACATACTAGTAGATACACCTATAATTGTTTGATTGTTGATCTAGTGCAAAACTACCCGCAAATCGCATTCTCAATCAACTAAGCGCAGCAAAATCAATTCAGCGCAGACAAGTCAAAAAACAAGAGATCATTATGACGAATACATAAAACAATGCCAACTCATCAGGATAGTTACAAAAGTAAATTTTTGAACTTCTCTATTTATGTCCGTGTGCTCTTCCCTTTCTGCACATCACCGCCGCTTAAAACCTTCAAATACTCACAGGGGTAGACTCAATTGATCAAGCTAAGTTCAAAAAACCTAAGCGTGCAACTAAAAATCACTACTTTATTCACTTCATTCCAACATTTACTTCCACACTAATCAAACAGTATACATGCTTGAGACGAGCACCCCTTTACTCCATCGCCTTAGAAAGGCAATGGTGGGATGGGAGCTCAACCCAACACAACAAACATAGCCAATGTACCAGGGGACTCATTCCCAACCTGCTATATCTACATTTGTAGAATAATGACGGCATATTTTTTATGAAGCAGTTGGGAGTGGAGAAGATTGAACATGTCGATCGAAAAGGAAATAAACAAATGCACCGATATAAACTAATGTGCCTTGTAATAATGCTTTAGATTTTCGTATTTTTTATGTTGCTCCAATCTGTATTAACTCACAACTTTACAAAGACTTCAATGGAGTTGTGTATGCTAGACTCTTGTACGAGGTATACTTTTATTTAAATGCACCTGATTTACGAAAAAGAAAAGTCACAATATAGTAGTAAGGGTTAATTTTATGTTGTAAGAGATAAACCTGCGTTTGAAACAAGACCATTTACTCCAATCCAATACATTATGACCATTGTTGTTTCAATGAATCAGAGACTATTCCACAAGTTCACCACAATTGAAATTGTGCAGCTACACAATATTAAGTGCTGTGAAGTTGAGTTTGGTTGCTCTTTTGGTACAACGGATTGAGTTGGAATTAGGATACTATGTAGATTGCGTCTACCGTGTGACAAAATAATCTCTTTTGTCTTAAATAAACAAAATGAGTCAATCGATGATTCGATGCAATGGTTGAATACTAAAATTTATACCTAGAAAAAGTGAGTATACCATAAGAATCCCATACTGAAGAAGAACAAACGAAAACCGACCTAGAGTATACAATATTGCAACAAGATATAACCCCAATACTGCATCAATGGTAACGTTACAATTGCGTCCCCACACTAACATTGCACATTGGAGGAACCAAGACATGGCAGAACCAGAGAGCGCGAAAGCCATGGCTTTCCTTTCCCCACCATAACCATTCTATCTCTACGACTCTTGGTCTTCAAAATCGCATTAGTTAGCATTCAAAACATCAGTGATTGGATGGTAAAAGAGCGAGAACAAAGATTGAGTAGTTTAGTTTTGGTAGTGGGTGGAGAGAGAAATAGGGTAATGATTGAAGAGCGGGGTAATAATTGAAGAGAGATAGAGAGAGAAATAAAATTAATAATTAGAGATATAGGATAATGATTGGAGAAAGATATAGGGTAATGATTGGAAACAAACTAGCAACCGAACACAGAGTTTGTCTTTGCTCACCGTACAAGTCTAATAATAGTCTAATAATCACAGGGCCTCGAATGCAAGACAACAAATAGTATAACACTCAAAACAATAGGCAGCAAAGTTGCCTTCAAAACTCAAATCTACTTGTTATTAGTCCTTCAACATGTATGGAAGCTGTCTGTGTTCAACTGTCTTTGCTAGCACCATGCAAATCAGAATCAATGAAGAAAACTGTCTTTGCTATCACCCTGCAGATCAGAATCAATGAAATTCAGCTAATTTTACTGTTAGAGTTCCCCTTAGCGCATAAAGTACAACAGCAAATAGTAACTTACGACGACGATTTCTTTGGCCCATTCAATCCATGAGATCTATGACGTTGACACTTTGAATGCAAATCTGCTCAATAATCTTATATCGTCCATCTATAATCTCTACATGCCCCGGCGATAGGCTTCCAAGCAATTTTTTCCCGCGAATTTACACCAAAAGAATAAGAATTAACAATCCATGCAAAAGAATCAAGTTCCGTCACCCCATCTTGCAAAAACCCACTTCATCCATGTGGAAAAGCAATACTTAGAAAGATGTTCTGGTAAATCCACCTGCATAACACGACAAATATCAGGCACATGAATATATATGCTGTCTACATACAAAATAAACGAAGTCCTATTTCATTATGATTCTATCTCTAATCAGCATCTACAAATTGTGGCTGCAACTATAAAATGAAAGGGATAAGAAGAGCAGCCCAGTGAGAACAAGAAAACATTGTTTAGAGATAGAATAAAAAAAGAAGACACACAATACAAGTGTGACACAAAAAATGAAGTTTTGTTTCAGTATTAATTAAATCAGAAGACAAAGAAAACCAGCAAAGGTCGTAGTATACATTTTGAATGCCCAAAGCTGTTTTTCTTCCCCTAGAACAAATTTGCTGGAATGGGATGATGCCACAAGCTTATGGTATACCAATAAAAAAGGCAAGGGAACAGATAAACATGCACACCAAGAGGATTTTTCCGTGCACAAATCAATAACTTGGCATTACTACTAAAATCAACAACTTTACGCTTACCTATCCTGTAGCTATTACACGACAATATTGTTACTTGATGCACAGTACCTATTTCACTATTTGAAATTTGTACAACCCCAACATGCTCATTAAAAAGGTTTGCTTGACAGGATTTGGAAACAGGATTAGAAACAAATTACAACCACATAAAAAGAACGGGATACCAAAGCATCCAGGAAGAAACGCCATGGCACTGATCCCAGACATAAAGAAGCTTCAGAATTTAAATAGAACATCGTATAGTAAACTCACACTGCTCCATGAAGTAGAATACCCATCAGTAGATAGAAACCAACTTCCAGCCCTAGATTGCAAACTCAACCTGTTCTTTGACATATCAATATCCAGTAGCTCATTGTCATAGCAGTCACTGTCATCCAGGTTTTTTCTCCTTTTCTTTCTACGCTTATCTTTCTTTTTCCGTTTTAGTCTAACAGAAGTTTTCTCATCCAAATCAGACTCCCATTCTTCTGAAAATCCATCATTGTGTAACAACTCAGAACTGCTGGACTTGCGAAAGCTTATTCCATTATCTATGAACAGCGATTCCCAGGACTCGGGACTCTGGAAATCCTCTGATAACCTGTAATGAAGAGCCCAAGACTGTAAGCCCAACAATTTTACTGATTCTATGCTCTTTTCCTGAAAGCACTCTTTCATGATTGGGGCCAAGCTACTGGGATGGCTTGAGCACATGCAAACCTTCGCAACAATGTCTTCGATTTTTAATTTTTCGTCCTCGTCCCCTTCTTCATGCAAAAGCCGCAGAATCTGCCGTCCTTGACTTACAACTGCATTTAGGACGAGGAGTTGATCGATAGATGCAGAATCTCTGCACTTCGAAAGTATAATCTCAAGCAAACATGATAAGTCACCAAAATCAACTGACTCAATCTTCGGATTGAGAACTTTACGGAGTGACTCCAAGAAAACACAGAAGTCTCGTTCTTCAAGAATAATAAGAAGGTGGTGGCACAAAGAAGAGAAAGATTCCTCCATTAGAAAGTCATTTATGAGTTCCCATACTTCTTTTGCATCCTCCTTGTACATCAAATTGACAAAGAAGTCTAGGAAGAATTTTGTATCAACGAACAAAATCTCACCATCTTCTAATGAATCAGCAAACTCATTGGATGACCAAAATTCAGGCACATTTTCGATAAAGTTTTCCACCGTTTGTTGGACATCCAAATCAAGGAAGTAATGAGGCTTTGTAGCAACCACAGCAGGAGACTGTCCATGTTTCCCCTTCCACTCCAGCTCCTCCCAACAGATGTCCCGATTCACAAAAGCAAATTGAGACAATGCCTTAGCACCTTTTCTGTGCCCTACATTACCACTTCCAGCGAAACTAGAAAACCACTGCAATATCCGCCTTGGATTTCCTGCATTGATTGAGAGCAATGGCACAATAAGTCTGTAAACCTTAAAATCAAAAGCCTAGTTCCCACAACAACTGATGCAGCGATTTGTACTACTATGCCACGGGGATGCAATTTAATAAGCAGAAACAGTGACCAGGTAAAGCCATTGAAACAGAGGCAGGGTGCGGACTGATTATAGACCTAAACTTCACAACGCTGTTTAAAATAAATAAATAAAAACACTCCACAACTACTTGCATTAAGCAGCTATCATCATTGCAAACTTGTATTCCTGTACTTGGCAACCCTTGTGCACCAAGAAATGGGCCAAACGGTCCTTTAGGAAGCATTAGAAACTTCCCAAAACCTTTAAACCCTAGACCATGCCTACATATAGGGCTAAACAAAACAAAAAATGTACTTTTTAAGATAACAAATGTGGATGATATATCATAAAACCTGCATGCAAGAAGAACGAGGCTGAATCTACTAGGTACATTATTTAAACTAACAAAAAAAAAAAAAACATCACTGAACATAGGAGAGGTAAAAACTCAATGTGCGAAAACTAACATGCCTTTGAAGAAATCCTCCAGCAGGTGGCTTCTCTTGGCTAAGATAGACCCGGCTTTACGTGGCAGCTTCTCAAATATCATTTGAAGAATTTGAGCTGCTAGGGCCCTTTTCAGTGGCTTGGATCTCAATATCTTCACAAAAAGATCACGCCAATGGCGTGGATTCACCGAACTCATCCTTGAAATACTATTGCAAAGCCACAATCGAGCCTCGGACCGACCTCCGTGCGAGGTAAGAAGTGACCACATCAAGGATTGCAACTCGTTCAGAAGAGATATATGATGCTTAACGGATTTATCATTCACGGTATCGCTCCAGGTGGGTTCAGATAGAAATAATTGAACCATTTTTTAATCCCTGAAAACAGTGGATAACTGGCTTGAGGAGGCCCGAATTGAATGCAAAACGAACCCTAGATAAGACGGCTAATAAATCGATAGTAATACAAATCGTATTTCTTCAGACTCTTACAAAATCACAAACCCTAGAAAGCTACAACATTATCTTCAATACTCATGTAAAACGAAATCGGAGCACATGAATCTGACCTGAAAGAGAATCTCCTTCAGACTGCCTGCTGCAATTCCTGCGAAGTGTAAATGGACTTCTCCAAACACCCTTTGGCGGTTTAAGATAGGGAGCAAGATTTCTTTAATTAATTTAGAGGTCTTTGGTTTGACGGTGAAGTTTCCGAGTAACTTTAGATGCCGTTCCAATTTTTAAAAAATTAATGCTTTGTTTGGATTGGAATTTGAAAAGTGTTTTTGAAAAATAATAGGGGTAATGAGTGGAGAAAGATAGAGAAAAAAGGGGGAATCTAAGGGGAATTTTTTGAAAAATTCTTTTTGAATCGCGAATTGAACAAGGCATTAAGTTTTTAAAGAAGAAGATAAATTTCTAAGGTCAAAAATTATATTTTTTTTTCAAATAATTTTTCTATCAATATAGATTTTGTTTGATGGAGATAGGGTGCAAAAAAATAAAAAATTATTTTTCATTTTCGTTATATTTGAATTTGAAATTACATTTTCTTTGAAAAAAATAATTTTTGAAGAAAGCAGAACGGGCCTTGTACTAATTTCTTTTTCGATCGGGTCAAAGGAAAACGCCTCCGCATCAGAATTAAGAGATTCATTAAAAAAAATTCCAAGGTCAAACTCGGGTCAATTATCTAAAGAGCAAATTCTTCAATTAATTGGACTAATTTTTTGCTAATTTTTGTTATCGTAAGCTTTCCCTTTTAATTTTATTTCAATAATTTAGGGTATTAGGCCCCGTCCCGCTGAGAAAATTAAAGGTGATTATTGTGAGAAAATAATTTGTTTCGTAAATGAATTGGGGTATGGTGCATCTGACGGTTCGGATCTCATCTCGGCAATAAACGACTCTTGATCGTTGGTTGCCAATTTGAGATTCGATCCATCGGATGTACAATCCGACGGCTCGAAGGCGCGCAACACGGTGTTCACTATACAGCACCAACCCAAAGCTCCTCGTAAAACGAAAAATAAATACTTTAAAAAAATAAAAATCTTAACAAAAGGGAGGCTTAAGTTATTTTGGGGAAATACTTTCATACTCACATTTATGCACGGACATATGTTCCTATCGATTTTTTTCCCTATAGCCAGGAACTGGACCAAACCTAATTATGTGACCAAGGGTGGTACAAATGGTTACGTAACACTGAAAATCATTCTACAGACTTGAATTGCGAGTAAGGAAAACCTTATCCTCAGTTCTCTCTCTCTTCACCTTCTGTCTCGCGCTCAACGCTGTCGGCACAACCCTAACCTCAAACGGTACGTCGGTTTCTCTCTCTCCATATATATGTGTAATCTGCATATCTTATATCTATGTATCGGTCTTCTCGTAAAGAACGGCGCCAATCGATTTCCTCACTAGTTTTTTTCGGTTAAATCACTAATTTGCTTTTAGGGTTTTGGATCCGTTTTCTTGGTCCAGTACATGCCTTTGTTTTGTCAGTCAAACTATGCGTTCTCGATTTTGAGAAGCTCGTCAAGTTCAAGCTAAACCCGAACAATCCACTTCATGGCTCCGTTGCAGCCTTATGTGAAACTGAGTTCTTTGTCAAATTAACTTTGTCGGGTGGATTTCGAAGGTATAAGATGAGATGAAAGTTCCACTAGCAAAACAGTTTCGGGCTTGCTCGATGACGCATTGGTGTTCCCCAGGGGATGCCTCCTTGTTGAGAGGTAGCTCGTAGCCTGGGTTCCTCTCGAAATGCTTGTCGCCTCAGACTAGCAGTTTCGTCGCCTATTGCAAGTGCAATGCTGAAGGCTAGTAGCGGATGTCGTTTGGCTGGTCCGCGATTCTACCCAATGTATTTTTTCTATCTACTTCTGATGTTGTCGAGAATCGCTGTGGTGTAGCATTTTGATGTGGAGCTCCGACTGGGCTGTTTGAACACCTTGTTTTTATTTTACAATACTACTTTCTTGGTTGATTATTGTCAGGTTGGTAAAAAAAAAAATATAGTAAAACCCTAATGGAATGGTGGGTCTATTTTTTATGAGATCCATTTGCGGTTTTTGTTATGATGAGCCATGTAATTCTAATATGGATGATCGTAATGCAGGTATTGTCACGTGGTGGCTCTCTTTTCCGTGCTAATGGCTTACTCTGGTGCGCTACGTTTCTTGTTTGCCGCTGGTGTTTGGTGTGCAAGTTATGCTTTTGTTGCAGTTGTTGGGATTGTCCAGATTTTCAATATCCTCCGTATCTCCATTTGAATTGCAGTTGTCTGGTGTGCAAGTTAGGGTCAGTACCATTCCTAAGATGGAGGAAGTTCAAAATGTTAAGCCATTCTGTTTTGTGTTTTTTTGGTACTCATGGTTTGCTCTGGCATCTAGAAATAGCTCATTATTTTGCAAACGGGCATGAGCAAGCTCTCTGTATATGGTTTGTATATTGGCATTTTGTTCTCTTCTTGGCTACGTACTCCAGTATATATGGTACTTTTTAATTTACCGATCGGCTCCCGTATATATGGTTCTTGTAGAGATCATTTGGCTCTTTTGTTGGCAACATATGTAGAACAAATTTTTTGGGAAGAAGAATTTCTGTGCCTTGTCATTCTACTGTGATTGTGGTGGTGGTGCCAACATGCACATAACCTACACCAATTCTAGAATAGCATAACCTTGACCACATTCTTTCTATAGAGTTAAAAGCATTAATGCGGCATGCCCCCAACCTAAAACAGAATGGGCATGCAATCACAAAATTGACTGCACCTCACTTCAGAACGATCACAACCCATTGAAAGAGTACCTTTCCTAGCAGATGGAGTATAGACACTATGAATTGTAATCACTAAATTTATACCATGGCCCAACAACATTCCACTACTAAGCGTATTCATCACCCATGAAATTGGGTGAGTTTCCAGGTTGCTTCTGAAAATTCTAGCAAGGGGAAAGCACAAAAAGGAAACATAACTTTGGATCCTCAAGTCAAGCAATCTGAACTTCTCAATTGCGACAAAAACATGTACTACATGAATATATTGCTAAGCAATGAATTCAAGAACGAAACAAGCTCACAACCGATCTTCAGAGATGATGTTAGATTTGCTACCCAATCTTCAAAGATGTAGAGTTAATCTTTCTTCTTTTGGGGGTTATTGGAGGAGGGATACCCTTACCCTTACCCTTACGATCCTTCCCTTTACCACCTTTCTGCTGCTGCCTCTTTAGAGGCTCAATAAGGAAATGCCTTCCATGTGTAGGATTGTCCGGTTTGTAGAGCCTACTGGTATCCCCAAGTTCCAAATTGTGCATCTCCCCAAACCCGGTAGGGTTTATCCTCTTCTTGGAGACTCAACTTCATGCACCAATCCTTCATTCCCGAGTCGGTCAGTTTCAATCTCAGATCTTTGTATTGAATTTGCGCAACAATTTGATGCCCGGGAAACATTAATTTGAATTGGTCCTCATCAAGCCCGATGGAGCTCAAGTCATCGAGTACGGAAATTCCGATTTCGAATAGTAGATTTTCCGGTTTGAATTCAAGAACATCAGTGGCGCGAACCATTCCACGCTCTGCCATCCTTTTCTCTACTTCCTGGAATTTGATTATGTAATTACTTTCATCTAATGACGGTTGTCGTTTGTAGAAAGATAACCAATCGTTGGCCTCCAAATTGTGCCAATCGACGAAAGGACTGCCATCCTCTTGTGAGGATAAAGGCACGGACTTGATAATCTAAGAAGATTGTCATTCCCCAATTGTCTTCTTGGCTATCCGAAACTAGAATCTGCCCCGATGTTTCCCGTCGGAGCAGGAGCTCGCAAGCAACTGTGGAGGAAAATGGTTTTGACCCACTTCAAAGGGGATCAACAGAGAAGAACCCTCGACATGTTCAGACCTCAGTTCCATTTCAAAGAGAAAAACCTCTGGATTCTTGAATTGAGGTAAGGTAGTTCTGTGTTGGGATTTGTCCCAAATTGGTTAATTATCTCCTCCAAAACTAGTATATGAGTCTGGGTAGCCTCTCTACTCTTAGTTAATTGGTTTGGAGTTAGATGCTCTCTCCACGTGCGAGTCAGGGGTCGCACGTGCGGGGGAGTGTTGGGATTTGTTCCACATTGGTTAATTATCTCCTCCAAACCTAGTATATGAGCCTGGGCAGCCTCTCCACTCTTTGCCAATTGGTTTGGAGTTGGATGCGCCAATTGGTTCTACATGGTATCAAAGTGGAGTCCTTCCACCCCACCCCACATTTTATAAAAAAAATTACAATCCACACACCACGATGACAGACCAGACAGACCTCAAACGCAGACCAGACAGACCTCAAACGCGGCTGCACGTGAGGGGGATGTTAAGAAAAACGCAAACCAGACAGACCTCAAACGCGGCTGCACGTGAGGGGGATGTTAAGAAAATAGAGTCTCACATACGTGAGGGGGATGTTAAGAAAATAGAGTCCCACATTACATGGGAGTAAAATGGATAATCACTTAATAACATTTGGGACCTCTCCACTCATTACCAATTAGTTTTGAGATGGATATAAAGTTTCTATATTCTGAATGAAAATTAATCTTATCAGCATGCAAGAACTCAAAAGATGATAACCAACAAAAATGTTGTAACTATGTGTAAATATAGATGTAGATGTATGTATGCATGTCACAAGATTCTTGAACTTACCTCGATGGTGAAACGACGCGCTGAGAGTAAATTTCCAATTCTTGGGCGATCCTCTTATCAGTGGCAGTGGCAGCTCTAGGAATTTGTGGTAGGGTGTTCAAAAATTACCTTAACTCTACTAGCTGATTTATCAACTAATAATATATGTACAAAATCTCATAAATTAGTATAAATAGTGCCGTAAAAAAAACATAGCCTCTATTCTTAAAAAAAAAAAAAAACTACGAGACAAAATAAGAACTAAAATATATACTGTATTTTTTACAAAAAAAATTACTCCCTCCGTCTCTATTTAATTATCCACTACGGTTTTGCGTGCATTTTCAACAACTTATATCTCTCGACATATATTATGTTTAATGTTTTTGAAATCATTGTCTTATAGAAAAAATTGAGATCTATCAAATAAGATCCATATTGCATATTTTTAATAATATGCGTCGAGAGATATAAGCCGTTGAAAATACACGCAAAACCGTAGTGGGCAATTAAATAGGGATGGAGGGAGTAGTTTTTTTTTAAGTTGTCGTATTGCGTACTAGACAGTGTTTTGAGAATGAGGGGGCATAATTTTTTACAGTTGTCTTAGACGAGTTTTCATATTTTGTATCAATATTTAACTAGCGTATTAATCTACTAAAACCCCTTTGAATAAAATTGTAGCGAGTATGTTGGGCATACCTTCTCAAAAATATGTTGTTTTTTAAGATGACATGATGAGATATTTTATCGTTATCTTAATTCAAAGGAATATTAGAAAGTTGATGAGATTTTGCAACGTAGTTAAATTTTTTAAAGCTTTTATTCATAATTCTATAAGCTAACTAAACAAAAAAAAATATAGTTATTGTCATAAATGCAAAATTAACACATTTAAACTATCAACAGTATAGATGGAGAGAGAATGATTCTTCTTTCTTTTTTTTTTCTTTTTTTTTTTGTGTGATTGTGAGCTGTATTTGAGGTAATGTGTCAAGTGTTTAAATATGAATTACCTGGATTGATGGACTGTAATTGGGTATTGAGTGTTTAATTGGTTTTGGGTTAGGTTTTTAAGACCATAGTTGTTAAAAACTTACGATACAAGATACGTATATTATGATTTGTATTGTCTCATTTGGAGAAGGATATATATTCCATCATGTATCCTTTTTGTAAAAAAAACCTACGATACGACCGCATATCTTACGATTTATACACGTATCCTAATTCTGTACACATCCTACAATTACTTATTCGAAAAAAGTTGGACCTTATTTCAAGAAACGAAACCCCAAATGCATTAATCTAAGCCGTTTGATCTAATTATGGCATCTTTCAAACCGTTTGATAGAAATTCAACCTCAATATAGGTTTTGTATAAAAGAAAGAACCATACTTCGATCGTATTTTATCTTACTTTTATTTTCCTAACAAAGGTAACATAAAGCCTTAATTTTAAATGTAAGCATAGTTTGTTAGTGTTATTAGATGTATCTACTTCTTAATTATATTTTAATTATGATTAACGTTGTTGAAATATAAAATAAATTTAGAATTTTGACAAAGCTCTAATTGACAAAACCTAAATATGATAGATATTATCAAAAAAGATATAAATATCTAGTTCTTAGAAACTCTAAAATATCTGGCGCTCTAGAATATTCTTGTGAAATATCTAGAGTTTTTTTTGTGAGAATTTGTATCATGTGTAATTCTAGAATTACCTCAAAATTTATCTTATATGAAAATATCTTTATACTAGAGTTTTTCATGGAGTAGTACAAATAGGGATGAGTTCTAACCATTTTGTACCAAGCCAAAAAAAGATTTAAGTTCAAGTGCAATATAAATACTCTTCTTCCCCACTACGAACTATACAAGTGAAAAAACGACATACGATACGTATTCTGATTTGAAAACATTATTCAAGACTATTACAATTGAGTGTTTATTGACATTTGAGTTGGGTGTTCAAAGTAAGATTAGACCAAAAATTTTACATGTATTCTAAACAAAAAAATTTGTTTTGAGTGTTCAATTGACCATGGAACCATCCATGTAGAGCCACCTCTGCCTCTGATCTTGAACTGTTTCCTACATAGGGGTAGTGTCTCTACGGATATCTTCTAAGCTTCTTCCTTCA
>BPLS01000577.1:515232-529756 GCA_019656275.1 Rhododendron kiyosumense
TCGGTGGTAGTTCTTTCAATATTCAAAAGATTCATCGATAGACAAAACACACGCTGTCTGTAGAGATACACAAACACCACAGCATCCCGTGAACAGCGGGGAAAGAGGTTGTTGGAAAAGGAAAATTAAAATTGCCTTTTTAATACCCTTTGTGTGGTTGGTTCGATCCAGGTGATTGGTGGATGGCTGCGAGCGCGAACCCTTCTGGGAATAATCAACAAGAAAGCTCACGCAATGGGAACGGGGCCGCGGCCAACGACGGTGGTTCTGCGCCCCACGAGAATTCAGCTGTGGCGGCCACCCAGGCTGCCCTCCGCCACAACCCCGGTATCTCTGTCGAATGGACCACCGACGAGCAGTCCCTTTTGGAGGAGTTGCTCACCAAGTCAGTAATTCTACCCCTCTCTCTATATATACATACTAGATGTCCCGGCACATGCAATACTACAACAACAATAACAAAATCCATCTAGTCTCCAAGGTGGGTAGGATTGAAGACAGACTTAACCTTTGATAATATATGCACAAAGTGGTTGTTCTCATAATACCTTTGAAATAGTGGCCCCCTACCTTCAAGAACCGAGGAGCCGCAGGGACGTTTTGCTGCATAACCATGCCCCCAATACATAGCCGAAAGGCATGGGAGAGGGCAGGGCTAGAGACCCAAACCAATTTGTATGACGTGTGCAAATTGTACTTTGAGGGAACGAGGAATATCTTTCAATTGAGAATAGTCTCTAATGAAATTTGAGATGTGAAAGTAGAAGAGAGTGAAAAGGAAATTAGGGTATCAATTTTTTTTTTCTTAACAGTTCTTTTAGGCAGCTAAAAAGGTAGTTTAGGAAATTAAAAGTGTGAGCCCCAGCTTCGTAACTGCCATAACTGCCGTTCACACCAAGAGGGTGTTCCCTTTGTAATAGATAGATTAAGAGATAATAGATGGATATGCATATTTTTTCCCAATAGTCATTCTAGGTACTATTGCATGCAACGTAGGTTTAGTGGTTTTAGAACCATCAATGATTGGTGAACAAGCAGATCCATTTGCAACCTCTTTGAAAATATTACCTACATTAGACGCTCGGGCACATGCAATGCGAGTGCAAATAGTATTATGCAAAGCTAAAATGGCAAAAATATTGAATTGAGATTAGTTTGAAATTTGGGATGTGAAAGTAGGAAAAAGGGAGGAACAAATTAGGTTTTTTTGTGTGTCTCATCTTGTCAGTTTAAAGGGGTAGTTTGGTAAATTTAAAGTGTGAGCCAGCTTCATAACAACCGTTCACACCAAAAGAGGTGTTCCTTTACAATAGAACGAGGGGTTGGGCATGCACTCCGTCTGTGCAAGTGCAAATATGTGGGGAGAGGGAGTTGAGAGTGGGTGGTTTTCTTTGGGTGTGGGAGTGGGTGGTTGAGTTTGAGCGATTTTAACATTTCTTCCAACGGTGAACATCAATTAGCATGAACAAAATTTTGAAGCTGTGTCACAATAGTGATTTCCAGTATTGTCCTAACAAGATACCAAATTTTAGTATTGCTTTTACTATAACGTGAGTTAATTATTAACCGTTTGGGCAAAAAATCACTCGAACTAAACCCCCACCCCCGCACCCAAGAGAAACCTACCCACCCCCACTCTCACTCCCCACATATTTGCATTTGCACACACGGAGTGAGTACCTAACCCCTAGTTTATATTGAAAGGCTGATCAATTTTTTCCCGATCTTATTAATCTCCAACTTGCTATAGAAGAAAAGATTGAAGTAGCTCTACAGAAAGTAGGATTTGCTAATGAAACTATAATGCATAAGTGACACAAGATACGGGGATCCTTGTTTTACCCGACTGGTGAGCCCATGAAGCAGATCTATGATCAATCTTTATTGATTTACAGCCTCTATCATCTTGTTGCTAGCAAATGCTCAGTCTACAACATAATTCAGTTCAATGTTTGTGCAAATATCTTTTTCCTGCAAGCAACTTAATTGATTTGGGACCTTCAGTATGCATCAAAAGATTCTACTTCAGGTCCAACAATTTGGGACTTATAGTTATGAGGTTTCTTTCAGAATAATTACGTTTATTTAAACACTGCAACTTTAAAGGTTCCAAGTATCAGCTTGTGCTCTATTACATGGTCAACTTGGTTTGGCAGCTAAAGAATTGAAGCCTTGTGTATGCCTTTCTTTTTCATTTTTTCTAGTAGTTCTTAACTTCTTATTGCTTCCTTTACTAATAATGTGCGAGTGTTGTTAATTTATTGGTTTGGGGAATGCATCCTGTGCAGATATGCTTCAGAGCGGAACATTGTACGGTATGCAAAAATTGCAATGGAGTTAAAAGATAAGACGGTTAGGGATGTGGCGCTTCGTTGTAGATGGATGAATGTACGAAGTTCTATTTCTGTTAGTTAGATCTTTTTGTTCTCTTGGTCCTTTCTATGATTCTATCACTCCCTTTCTATTTTCTTTTCAATTTTTAGCTTCGTTGACATGGTTATTTAATTTTTTTATACCCTTTGGAACTCTTTAAGGCTGAATTGTAGCTATAACTCAAACTTTGTAACTCTTTGGTGATACCATTGCCCTAGCCCCTAGGTTAAAAGTGTGCACCTTTTTTCCTTTTTCACTTTTTGTGGTTGATGTGGTTGTAGTAGTTAATATTTGTGCTTATCAGTTGCATCCTCTTAATTGCTTAATAGAGTAGCTTTTTCCTCGGAGTGGCCCCGGGCCTTCCATTTGAAATAAACTGTCCCATTGCATTGTCATATTTGCCCTGTTTTGTTTGTAACTTTCTTGCCAAACATGAGTGCAATAATATGGTGATTTTTTTGATATTTTTAACTTTTAATTCAGTGTTGTCCTTACTAAGTTACCAGGTCCTAATCTCTTCTTCTAATGTTTTGATATTTCTTTGATTCAAACATTGTGATGCCACTTCTTTGGTTGATGAAGCACCAAATCCCACATGTAACTTACCTTTTTGTGGGTACTCTATTCTATTTATTAAAAAGAAATTGGCCTATGCTTGGTGTCGACTGTGTCGTACTTCTAGGTTGTGATCATTGGTGATTTAGGAAACGCAAAAGGTGGCAGGGCTGCAAACGAATAGAGCCGCTCGCGGGTTGCTGAAGCTCGGCTCGGTAATAGCTTGACTCAGCTTGCAACCTTAACAAACAAGCTCAATCTAATGTTTCCAGCTTGTTTGTTTAATGAACCAAGCTCGAGCCAGCCGGAGCTCGGCTCGAGTTGGCTCGCAAGCTAACCTTAAAATATGTGATCTTAAGTTTTTATATATTACCTCCATTACATTTGTATTTCCCAAGATCTTGACTCGAAATGAGTGACCATGGGTATATAAGGAGAGGAACGAAGGTGTACATAGCCTCCACCAGAGGTTTTATAGAGCTTTGGAAGCCTCTCCAACTTAAATCTGCCGATGTGAGACAAATGGGTAAGCTTCTCTTTCTCATTTAGTTCCCTTGTTTTAGTCCCACATCGCTCCCTAAAGGAGAGGAGAAGTGTGAACTTCTCTATAAAGCTGGCTTCTGCTCCATCCTTCCCTGCAGCCAACGTGGCTTCTATTCTCGAGCTGTTTATGAGTCGAGCTCAAGCTGAGGTCTTTTTCCTTGAGCCGAGCTTGAGCCTAGATTGTGCAGCTCGTCACGAATTCGAGCTGGGGTCTTTTCTTGCGAGCCAAGCTTGAACACTTCGAAGCTTGGCTTGACTCGGCTCGTTTGCAGCCCTACAAGTAGGTAAGTTGCTTCTCATGATGGTGATCCTTGGTGTTGGTAAGTTGCCTCCAGAATTGTGGATTCCCGGTGGATGAAATCCTTGTGTTAACAGTGAGTGCGCTCTAGATTTGTCTTTTCCACTTTTTAGTGAGACCCAAGATTAGATCTTAACCAGAGGCTGATAACTGCCAAGAAGTAGGGACTGGGGAGAACTGAGGAGCTAGCTTGAACACTACATGTTTGGACTACAGGATTTGATTTGAGCTTTATATCGTTTTTATTTAGGTCAAGACTTGAGCTTGGACATGAATCCTGGGCGTTGAGTTTAGTTGAGCTGTCCCAACTTTAATTGGTAACTTGCTAGTTCAACCAACCCTTAGAGGAAAACTTGAAGTAGCGAAGGGTTCTCTTTCTCTTCCTTTCCTGTGACCTGTTTCTACTTCTTCATTCATCTTCAGTGTTGCTTTCTGTCTTGTTGAATAAAAGCTTTTGGAATATAAGCCGTAACGTATCCATTTGTTGTCCAGAAAAAGGAAAATGGTAAGCGAAGGAAGGAGGACCATAGTTCTACAAGGAAAAACAAGGATAAAAAGGTATGGTCCACTGAAATTGCATTTCTTTGTTTTACGCATCTGTTTGTCTAGGTTAGGCATGTGCAAATCTACAGTTGTTTGAACTTTGGCTTGGGATTGCTTCTCACTTTTTGGTAGTTGCCCTGTAAATTTCATTAGTACACATTCCAGAGAGCACTCCTTATGGTATTGTATACTTGTTTACGTGTGTGTCCTTGCACAGAGGACCAGAGGTAACTTGTGCTTGGGGCACGACCCACTGCATTCTATAATTGTTTATGGAATACCAGTAATTGGGAACAAAAGATTCTGCTCCCGCCTCCAAAGGGAATTTTTTTTTTCATTTAGTGATAAGAAGTCAGTTAACTGAAAATATGTTATCAGTATTTTTTTTTTGCTCAGTGGAAGTCAGGATTGTTAGTTGTAGATAGTGAGGTTTGAAGCCCTGTAAAATGCATAGGAGTTCATGGTGCCTACTACTTGGCTACCACTCCACTTGATTGGTGGGCGACTGGGCGGTTTTTCAAAAGTACTGATGGTAAATTGCTGTGTACTTCTCTATTTGGGTTACTTTGTCATTCAGTTGGATCGACAAAATATCTCGTTGTTGTCCACGGTGGGTGCTCCATTGTGGTGTACAGACTTTTTTTTTGTTTAAGTTGGGTGGTGAATCATAATAATGGTCATGTAACATCGACAAGCTTCCTAATAAGTCTTAAGGATTAAGTTATGTCTTAATATCTTGGACCAACTCAGCTATAGGGTGTGTTTCCAGTGTTGTTATTACCAGTCCACCTATTCAGTTTCTACAAGACAAATTTTTGTAACTTTATTTCCAATTATTGCCGAAGATAATATATGTCAAAGTCAACAGTTTCAAGTTTCTATTTGTGCAGCTGAGCTTTGGAACTTCCTACCCTTTTTCTGTACTTGATTGCACTTGTTTCAAGTTTCTTGCTTATTCAGGAATTTAGCAAATCCCTTATCTTGTATTTGTTTAATCATATATATTTCATGATTGTTCAATGAATATAAGAATGTAACACATACACTCTGAGTAGCTAATTTGATTTTTATCATTGTTTGTTAGGAAAAAGTTGCAGATCCGATGGCAAAGTCAGCACCTCATGCTACAAACCGTTCAAGTGGTCCTCCATATGCCCAACCTGTGATCTCTATGGATAGTGATGATGGGATCTCATACAAAGGTTGGCGCACTCTTATCTAATCTAATTGTGGACGGAAGTCCGGGGCAGTTGGTGATGGCTTAAGAGGCAACGTGTTATGTTAAAAGTTTAAAACTATATTTGTATACGTATGTGTTCACAATTTTCTGATTTGCAGAACTTCTGGATAAGATTGCAACTGCTATCTCCTTTATTTAAGTTCCCGGCATGTTGGCTTGCCGGGAAATAAAAACGTTCCTGACATGTCATTTCTGTTCTATGCTACTTTCTTTATAATGTTACATATAAACTTACAAGGATACATTTACAAAATTACGATGTTTGACAGCAAAAATGCTGTTGTTCTCTGTTTGTGCCTTCTGCATTTCCTAATGTGAAATTTGAAGAAATTCGGAATGGTAGTAAGTTTGTAGATAATCTAATGACTGTTATGGTTAAAAATATGAAAGTATAGGGTTCTGACTAGTAGATAATTAATAAGCAGCGTGAGCTGATGAAGATAGAGACAACATTGAGACGAGAAATAAGTTAAGAAGGCATGTTAAGATGGTGTTTGGTAGTATACTCTTTTTTCAGCATGTTGGAGATCATTCAAAGGATATTTTCTCAAGAAAAATGCATGACATGACCAGCAATATGCTATTATATGGCATCAACAGTCTCATCCAAGGAATCATGTTGCTAATCATTGAAAAAACACTGGTGTATTATTCGAGAATATGTGCCAGATTTTTCTGCTTCTACTTGGTGATAGTTATTAATTTGATGAAGAATGGTAGAGTGGGAAGAGATCATAATTCTTTTACTAATAATTATTTCATTTTGATTGCGATGAACTTCCCCTCCCCCATCTTTAGTATGCCTCCCAATCTGTGTTACTTGTTTAGTTTTTCGGTTTGGCCTTAACTCTTAAGTACATATTGAAGTTATGTATCTATTTCCCTCACAGTCTTTCTGCTACTCCTATATAACTACGAAGTCCATTATGTTTGTGGTTTGCAGCCATTGGTGGTGTGACAGGAGAGCTTCTTGAGCAAAATGCCCATGCCTTGGAACAAATTTCTGTGAATTTTACAGCTTTTAAGGTAACATTAAACTTATCAATAGACACAATGCTTTTCACTTCTGGCTGCATGGATGCAAATATTATAATGATGTGTTAGATGTTATTCGAAGATTTTATCTATTAGTGAATCCTATTTTTTGTGTTAAGTAATTGCATGATGGGAGCTTAATGCTCTATAACGAAATGAGAAGAATATGCCTACTTTTTTTTCCCCAGAATAGTTTTTTAAGGAAATGCTCATGCTTTAGCAAGATTTTGAATCAGTTAAGCATGTTTTGGAAGAGTTACTAATATTTCTTAATGACAAAGTTTGCTTTTGATAATCTAGTGAATACTTTATTGCAGCGTTTGTTTATAATGGAAGTCCCGTAAGATTTTTATGTATGACTATTAGTTCACGTGGATTGGTACATTGATATCTGTTCTATTTAGCAAAAATCCCTTAGATGTTTGTGAACGTCTCATGGTTTCTAATCTTCATTGATGTTAAAATGATTGTTGAGAATTTATATATTCTAGGTGCTACATGTTTTAAAGTGGACAGTTATTGACGACTCATTATGTGAGGAATAATTGTTTGCGACTATACACGGTACCAAAAAATTGATTATATCATTATTGCTATTATTTTAGGCACTTTGAAGAAAATGAAATAGATCTGATCCACCATCTGGTCTGTGAAGTACTCTGTGTTGTTTGTGAGTCGTTCAAAAGGATTTATTAAACAATCCTCACCTTCTAAGAAATTGGCTTCTTACAAAAAGCACTTCAAACCTTATATTGTGAGCAGATTGATGATGCCTACGCTGTCTTGCTTCTTTACTTGCAGGTGCATGAAAACATCAATCTCTTCTGTCAAGCTCGAAATAACATCCTCACGATCTTGAACGAGTATGTTGGATGCTTTTATGTGCTCTGTAAATTTTTCTTTGTTTTTGTTTGCTTTTTTCATCAGCTTGATCTTTTATAGCATCATCTCACGCTTTTCAGGCAACTGCCTGCCTATATGCTTTGCACGTTTGAATCTTTTTCCGAACCTTACTTGGCTGTTAGTATCATCAAGATGTTTATTCGCTGTCAGTGTCATCACTTTTGTCCAGTCTTGCAATATTTAGTCATACTGCTTTCCTGTCGAGTTTCCTCTTCTTTTTTTATTCTCTACATCTTCTGCACCTGTTGGAACTTGTGTGGGATAACTGTGGGAGCCAAAGAAGTATGAACTCTCTGTCTGTTTTGACTTCCATGAGATTCTTGAGGTGGTCATTTTCAACATTAGTTTAAGATTTGAAGGTTGTGTTTTGCAACCTAAGGAAGACGGCGGACTGCATGCTACATAGCAATATTGAGCAGCTTCAAGTAGTGACAATTTGATTGTCTAAAACTGAACTTCATAGTTAATTGCAGTAAAATTCCATATGTATTTAGCTATTAAAATGCTTAGTTGGAATGGAACTGGTCTTCTCGAAGCATCTTAATGGACCTTAAACCAGTAAAAAGCCACATGTTTTTTTCTTCTCTTAACATGCTTTATTTGCAATGGAGCTGGTCTTTAGGAAACATCTTAATGGACCCTAAATGGCTATGGAGAATTTGTTCTCTATTGTTAATCAGAATTCGTATTTTGCATATTTAATGTCATAAATTCTGCCCAAGATGCACGCATCTTGCATTTGCATTTGTTCATTGCTTTACATCGATAAACCAGGTGATGCGTTTCTCATTTGTGCTAATTTGAGCACTCCTAGATATTGCAGCTTGAATGACATGCCGGAGATAATGAAGCAGATGCCACCACTTCCGGTGAAGCTAAACGAAGAGCTTGCTAACTCCATCCTTCCTCGGTCATCCTTGCAGAAGAACTCATTATCCTAGCTTCTCTGTTGAGATCAATTTGATGATGATCAGAAAGTAGCAGAACTGGTTTAATCGGACCTAGTTCATTATTCCAGTTTGAAATGGAGATTTAACTGCTCATTTCCTTTCTTTGCATTGTTTTGTCATTTTCAGGAAGTAGTAAATGTAAATACCACTAGTGTAGGCCTGATTCTTGGTTCTGTAAGTTATTTGAAACTGTTTATCTTAGGCTACCTTAGGCTTTATGTTTATAAGTTTAAATTGTCACTCTCTTGGCACTCTTGTTTCGTGACTTGGATACTTATTCTTTTAGTGGAAATTCTTAGAACAAACCTGTGTGGGGTTAACAATTAGGAGGGGTTATATGAGAAAGTTGTATGAAAATTTGTGAAAGTGCAATGGAATGCGCATATGTACATCAAGAATCTCATCTGTATTGCAGTTTTTTACCTTATTTACCTTATTCGTGACGTGTTGTGCTATTTATGTTAAAAGGCAATTCTTTTGGAGAGACCGCTTATTTTTATTTTATAAGGCAATTGTCTATGATTGTGCCGGATAAAAGTATGTTCATGGAGAAACCTAATTCTTCTTTTAAAAAATTGGTCTAGGGTCCATTATAGCATGTTTATAACCTATTAAGTCCACTTCTAAAGTTCAAAATCCCTCTAGTCCACTAATTAGGTTTGGTAAGGTCTTTAGTCCACTTCTTTTAAAAATAAATTAAATCAAGACAAAAATTCCGTACTATATAAGTTGTCATATAAAGAGAAATCCTAGACCGAAAACAAATCTGGAGCACAACCTCGCCCCCCCCGCCCCTCGCAACGTCGTAACCACCGCCTTCCCCCTTCCTCTGCTGAGTTCCAACCTCCCAAATAAACCCACAGACTGCGTCTCTGCATATTCTATTTCCAACGCGGCCTGTCTTTCCCTCCGGCACTCTCCTACGAACAACTAGGATTCCGACGCTTCATTCCTTTTTCTGACGTTCCTCGATCCAAAATCTTCTCCGAATACCAAACCTGCGTCATTCATCGAAGGATCAGAAAAATGGTGAGAGGTTTGCTCAACAAGCTCGTCTCTCGCTCTCTCGCTCTCTCTCCGTCGCCGGAAAATCATAGCAACAGCTCCGCCGCCTCAACATCCACGAATATCAGGTCCCACCATCCCCCCCTTCTTAACCTCGTATTTACATCTCGTACTCTTAGACTTGCTGCAATTTTGATGAACTTGCTCTCAAGTTGGTTTGCCACTTGTTTGGTTTCCTAGAAAAATGAAGCAAACGAAATGACGATCGAGTTTTGTTTCTCTCGGTTAACACAGTTCTATTTTTTTTTTTTTTTGCGCGTTCATGGCGTATTTGTTAGTTAATTGTCAACCAAATAGAGGTTGTGATATTGCACTTCTTTTTTAAACAACCTTAATCTTTCTGTTCTATGATAATCAGTAAATTCCACTTCTGGGTTTTCTTCTTTCCCGATCATTCTTAAATGGGTCTCATTTGATGGTCAGAAAAAAAGGAAATTTGGTCTTAATTTCATGTTATATGTGTGCTTTTCCTAAGGTCAGAGATCTGAAATTTTTTGAATAAATATATAAGATTATATTTGTGCTTTATCAATCGCTTATTGATTTGGTCCGCGTAGCGGCCTCTCCGACTTATTTCTGATATATTTGGAGTCTTTTGAAAAAATATATAATGTTATATGTGTGTATTTCGTATCACACAAAAAATATATTTTTATGTGTTTTTCTTATTATCTAATGTCATTTTTTAAAAACATTCTTAATTAGGGAGAGATATAATAATATATAACGTTCTATTGTTATATATAACATTCTAAATTAGAAATATTCTATGTTATTTAATAAATAGAACATATAAACGTTATAACGTTATATATGACCTTCTGTACTGTGTAACGGTATATATGTATGAGCTTTTATCATATATAACGGTATATACTCCATTGTCGATCACTTATTGAATTGGTCCATGTAGCGGCCTTTCCAACTTATACGTGAAAATATGTGATTTGAAACTCGGTTAGCGATATGGTATAGTTATAAATGATCTTCTCTACTGAGACATATATGTTATATGTGACAATTTGCCCTTGGTACCTAATTTTATCCTATAAAACTCCAAAACAAATGAACTAATAAAGTTATATATTCTCTTATTGAATTAATCCGCGCAGTGGCCTCTCAAAAACACATAGGAATATATCCATATATGATTATATATGGTTATATAAGAATATTTGTGATCATATGTACACACACACACAGAGACATATATATATATATATATATATATATGTGAGTTTGTATTGACACAAAAATATTTTAATTTGCATAGAGAACATATAACGTTGTATATGATAATTTGTCCTGTAAAACTCAAAAAAAAAGGAAAAAAATCACATTATATGTTCTCCTATTGAATAGGTCCGCGCAGAGGTCTCTCAAAAGTACATATAGATATATCTATATATTATTAGAAGCAAGTCGAAGAGGCCGTTGCGCGGACCAATTCAAAAAGTGATGGACAATGGAGCATATAACGTTTTATGTGAACTTCTGTTATGTGTAATATGTGCTTTTCCTAGAGTTAGATATATAATATTATATCTTGTTTTTGAGATATATTAATGTTGTTTATGTTGTTTTGAATATGTTTATATATGTAGATATAAAGGTTATGAGAATACTATTCGGAAGCAGAAAATCACAAATTTTGAAGAATTCGATGAAGGTTTTGATGAAGAAACGGTGAAAAAATGAAGCTCAACCCCCTGTGGCCTCATCAACATTCAACTTGAGATTCAAGGCGCGACTGAAAATAAGGATAATTGTGGCATGATATATGAACATATAATGTTATTTTTTGAGATATATAATATTGTTGAAAAGATATGATGTTGTTTTGAGGACATAATTTTATATTTCATATTTTGTGAGACTGAGAGCTAGAGATGCTCAAATATAATGTTATATATTCTGTTTTTTTTATGAGATTTAAAACTGTAGAAACTCACATATAATGTTATATGTTCTGTTCTATTTTTTTGTGAGATTCAGAATTGCAGAAGCTCAAATATAATGTTATATGTTTTATTTTATTTTTTTGCAATATTTAGATATTCAAAAACTCATATATAATGTTATATGTTTTGTATAAACCAACATATAACGTTAAAAACTAAAAACAAGAAAAACCAAAAATAAATGTTGCATGTTAAAATTTTTGTCACCCATATAATGTTGTATGTTAGGAAATTTTTATCACTCAAAAAATGTTACAAAATCAATACAAGAAAACTAGAAAAAACAAAAAGAGAAATTTGTCACATATATAACGTTAAATGTTAAGTGTAGGAGGTTCAATAAAAAAAATCGAATAAAATGAAAAATAACGTTTTTTGTTACACATATAACGTTATGAAACAAAAAAAACGAAAAATATATATTTTCGTGTTAGCTAAACAAGGCCCTTGTTTCTTAGGTGGGGTATTTTTGTCATTAAAATTATTAGTGGACTTAGTGGGTTATGAAACTTAGAAGTGGACTAGATGGATTTGAAAAATGCTATAGTGGACTTATGAAAAATTCTCCCCTTGTTCTTTTATCCTGCGATTTTGGCCAAAAATTGCCAAGTTATTTTCTGACATTGATAACCGTTAACCAACTTAATGTTAGAAGACAAGCAATAGAGATGTTGCAATTGTAAGATTGATCCAGATTTTAGCATTACCATAACATTGTAACAAAAATTTTCATATCAGAAATTTCAAACAAAATAAAAGTCATTATGATTTCATTTCAAGCAAAATACAAATGTTTGGCAAATAAAGTTCTGCATCGATATTGATTTCTGCAATAGTTCTACAACGGCATTGATTTCTTGGCCGGATTGTATCCCCATAAACAGAGCCTTTCAATTGGGTGGTATCCACCTCATCTTTATCTACTTTGAATTTATTTACCTTACTTTGTAGAATTTGACAGTTTTCTGCAACAGTTCTACAGCGGCATTGATTTCCTGGCCGGATTGTATCCCCATAAATAGAGCCTTTCAATTGGGTGGTATCCACCTCATCTTTATCTACTTTGAATTTATTTACCTTGCTTTGTAGAATTTGACAGTTTTTTGCAATAGATTCAAAGCAGAGGCAACCGAGACAGTTGAAGAAGCGCTTGCAGACGACGTTGCCGACGGCAACCTTTCACTGCGCAGGGCAGCGGCCCACATAACTTGACCATCATCTAGTGAGAAAGAAGTCCCCTTTTTTAATGTAAAACCTCACAGTGTCACCCCTTACGAGGTTATATCAATTCACAGGTTATATCAATCCACATAACCTGACCATTATCTAATAAGTAAGAAGTTTCATTTTTCCATGTGCTGGTCATAACCCAAAGTTATAACAATTTCTGCTTCCTTAAATTCTCCAATAGAAGTACGTTATCGACACCACTCTAAGAGTGTTTTTTTTATTTTCTGAGAATGACTCTGAGAGTATGAATTCCTCACTTTCTAAGAGTTAGCGTGCTATCGAAAATGTGCTCTCTAAACTTGCATTCCTCAAAGCCATTTGTTTCCCTTTTTAGGCACTGGAGGCATGGAAACACACATGTATGCAAACTTTTAGGATGGTTGTGGATAGAACTCCTTCTTAATAGACGGGTAGGATAATCTTCATCAAACGACTCTCGTACTCCTTCTAGAATTCTCGTTAAAAGGCATGGAAACACGTGTATGCAAACTTTTAGGATGGTTGTGGATAGAACTCCTTCTTAATAGACGGCTAGGATAATCTTCATCAAACGACTCTCGTACTCCCTCTAGAATTCTCGTTAAAAATATTATTTTCTACAAGCCTCCATAATATTCTATAGACAAGAAAAATTAAAGGATTGAAAATTAAGTTAATACTAGAATAAAATTGGATATATAATTTTGTAAAATAAAATTGATATATAGCTGCTAAACGAACTAAACTACTTGAGTTCTAGTTTGTGTTTGTCGGTAAAAGTTCTTTTAATATTTTTTGTTACTTAAAAAACCCAAGCTTGTACCATTTTGAAGCTCGTTAAACTTCAGACTAAGCTTTAATGAGTTAGTAGTCTGCTCGTTCAATTTGAGATGTTTAAGCAATTCAAGCTACTTGACATTTGTTCGTGATCAACTTGATTAAAACTGACAATGCTAGTTGGATAAGTTACCTGGTGATTGAATTGATCTCATTCATTAGTGTCCTCTCCGATATATGGAAAGATGCATACAGTCGTATAAACATTAAGACGATTATCAAACCAATTAAGACTAAGAGTCTGCTATTCGATTTTCCAGGCTGTTCTTTGTTGGATTTTTGGATGAATTATGCGTAAACCGAGGCATATGAATGTGTTCCCACTTCCCACATTGATATCCTATTAATTTAGAAATCGTAGCTCATTCGTCATGAGTAATTCTTTGCGGCCAATAATAATTCTATGTGAACTTCTAATCTCAGCCATTGGCTTTAATGGTTGAGCTGGAGTGTCTTTTTTTTGTGTCTCCGAAATGCTCCCCTATATATATTCTTCAAATTAGCATAGAATTCGAAAAGTTTTAGTATTCTTCTCTCCTTTTTTTTTTTTGAAAAATCACAAAGACATTAATGTACAATTGTTAGGAGTAAATAAACCCACACGGCAATTATGTAATGTGTGCAAAAAGTGTGAGCATTTTACTAAAAGGAGGATAATGAGCCTAAACCATTGGATCAAAATAATCATCCATTGCATCAACTTGTTTTGTTAAGTATGGATGAACCCTACAGCCTTGTGTTATGTACTATAAAAAATTAAGTTAAATAATAAAATTAACTCGAATGCGAAAACACAAACGCATGTATATTTTCGTTGATTTTCAACTTTTAAGGCGAAGATGAAACTATGACTTAGAATCAAGATGCAACAAAATCAATACATTTGCTGTCACCAACATATTGCAATGAATCAAATAACCAAATATATAATTAATCAATTTTTTTGCCTCAATCAACTAAACATTTAGCAATCTGAATACATTCCAAAAAATGACAGCCCCCCATATATATA
>BPLS01000577.1:530156-589275 GCA_019656275.1 Rhododendron kiyosumense
TTTTTAGCCGGCAACTTCCGTAGTTCTGTTTGAAGTGTTTTACCACATATTTGTCTCTGTTTTTCCCCCCCTTAGGCATTCGTTCTCATATGTGTTGAGTTTCGAACCAGACTGCATGAATAAAAGTAAGTGCAGATCCAGAGGTCTTGTGTTCAACATGCGCCGAGAATGCCTCGAGTTACCCAGTACCAGTTGCTTGTATGTGGTTGCAGGTATCCGGAATTTACCCTGCACGGGTGCGTACAAAGTGGCCCTGCCTTAGGAGGGGTCCTCGTTACAATAAAAAGCAGTGTAAATGTCCATTCCACGCCCCCCTTACTGGCCCTTCTCAAAGGGTTACCAAACTTAGACATTCTTGAATTGACAATGAATCAACTACTTAAGTTTGTGTTCCTTGCCTGGGTAGTCTGAATATTGCCTCTGGAATAAGTTGCTGTATCTGTTATTTTTTTGACGCACTTCACAGCCATTTTAGCAAGAGTGCATTGTTCCTGGTCATCAAAGTTACAGGTCATTTATCCAATTTCTTTAACAAACAAAAAATAGCTGTGCCCCTGTAATCCCCAATTGATGGAGGTGTGGGCGGGGGAGGCCTGAAGAAATACATATCCTTTGGCAATATAAGCACAAAGTGGCTGCTCACAAAATCCTTTGTAGTCCAATGGACTGTAGGATTGGCTGGCTCTCACCTTCAACTATTCAGTTGCCACTATCATCAACAATGCTGGTTGGTGGAAAGTGGAACTTGGTTAGAGTAATGACTTTGTTGTTCAACCAATATTGTGTGCATTTTCATCATCGATTGGGTTCCCTAGGGTTCTTAACATTTTATAAAGTTGAAGTAAACTAGTAAAGTCAAAATTAGATGTAAGATTGGTGAAAACAGTAATTAGGTCATGATCTGCCCCCCCCAACATGGCTGATTGTTAAATGCTCAGTAAAGATGGAAGATAAACTTCATCTGCATTTCCAATGGTGGAACCCGTAATGGCCCAGCCTCGTTGTAAGACAGAAGTTTGTGCCTATCAACAAAATCAGAGTGGCTCTCAATGCGAAACCAACTGGGCAATGCTAGTCCCTCAATCCAACTCCACTGAAATGGTCGTATGTCAATGGGACCTGGACCATGATTGACAGTAGCCAAAGCACTTGGTGTTGAAGTATGACACTCTAGCTCAAGTGTGTTAGAATCCTACTGAGAAAGCCAATAAACATGGCTGTTTTGCTAGTCGTCCAAGAATCGATTTCCAACACAGGCTGCCAATTAGTTTGGCATTGCGAAAGTTTGAGACATCAACAGATTTATGCTCCACAGCTCCAGTTTTAGTGAGATACTGGTTGCTCTCTGTCCCGCCCTTAGTTTCATGGGAGTAGTTTTTAATACTCCTAAGTTTTTCTAGACTGCTGGACTTCAACAAAAGTTTGTTATGCATGTTTGTGGACCCAACTTTATTTCCCTATTGGCTATAGAGTCAAATACTTCATTGGCTTTCCCGATAAGATCTCCTTACCTAAATTGTTGAAGCTGCTCACGGAAATTCCCTTTGTATAAAAAGCAACAACCATTTGTAAAGTGTACTAATTGAAGCTCTGCCCTGGGGTGATCCCTGTATTGTTGATCCAGCTAAGTTTTATCTGGGGTACTCAGATTCTATTTGTGAGAGCTCCTCTGACTTAACTACTATCCCGTCCATCTCCCATTGAGAGTTCATTGCTTCCAGTTCCTTTCCCAGCGAACCCTCCACAAATCACCATGGAAATAATTCAGAATCAAGAATGCACTTGGTTTCTGTTTCACCAAATTTACACAGAAATTTCCTCTGCTTGATGTTTCATGATATCATTTCTTGCAGCTGAAAGTAAATATCCAGAAGCAATTTTCCTCTAAAGATTTCTGGAGAATGATTATCGTTATCCAATTGTCTAGTTGGTTGATGGTAGTTTCATCATGATGTATTAAGAAAAATAGTTCTCCTGTTTGGGAGTTCAGATGAATTTCTTTAAGATGGGGCAAAAGGGATATGAAATGAATACTCTCTCACAAACTTCAATCCTATCACGGATGTTCTTTTTCCTAATCTTGTATATTCCTCTTCACTTTCCTTGCTCACTACTTCTGAATCTGCAACAAAACAATCCCCTGGCCTTGCACATTTTCCCAGGAATTCTTGGATGGAAGAAAACATATTTTATGTTTTATCTCCCCAGTAGTGAGTGGAGCAATCTTTGCCTGTATGTCTCACATGAACTTTAGGAGAAGGTTGGGAAAATCTAGCCAATTAAGTTGAAATTCCTTTCTGCATTTGCCTTGTTCTTGGCTGTTTGGAAAAATATTCTGGATAACATAGGCATGTCATTGTCCTGGTCATTTTTGCTGTAATTCAAGATTATGTACACTCATTAGTAATGGTTTAGCGTTTTGATGGAAAATAAGTATTAAAGACCATGATTATTTCTACTGGTTGATTACAGGTGGTGGCAAGATTGGCTGGAGTATGTCAACCAGAACCAGGCAACTATTACACTTGATGGTTCCTCTTCTGACCGGCCTGATTCTTGCAGGTTAACTAATTTAAAGAGGCCATCTGCTATTGATAACTCTGATTTGATATATGAAGCAGAATCAGAGGATTCCCCTATTGGTATTGATCTCCATGATACTTTAGTAGAAGGCACGGATTATATATTACTTCCGCAAGAAGTTTGGAATCGGTTATATGCGTGGTAAGCTTGCACAATTTATATTTGTTATTTCCTGTTTCTTTTCATCTTTGGAATTCTTGTTTCAGTTCTCTAGTTTTGTGGTTTCTGTACTTTGTAGTTTCTGCATGTTTTGAGGTACAGTGATGCGAGAGAGATGAGTTACAAATTTAAGCATTGGGAACTCTTGGTAGGCATTGCTATATAAGGTAGCCAGTGTCTCTAGGACAGGGAAACTTTTTTTAGAGAGCTTACCTTTTGGTTTCTTTCCCAGGGGTTTGTTTGTATAATAATGTATCAATATTGTACTAACAAAATTCTGAATAAGCTTATACAACTGTAGCTTCCATTCCATTGTTAAGCATTCAAACTATAGTTGTTTTAGTTTATGTTTTCTCCCCCCAAAAAGAAGACGTTTGAGTTGTTTTTTCCTCTGGAGGGCCTAATCGGATTGTCTTATATGATATGCTCTTGGTTACTCACATCCAGTGTATCTTAGGAAATGGTTTCCTATCCGATAACCATTAGTCTTCTTGGTCCTATCCTTTAGGGTGAGGGAAAACCCTTCCACGATGTCATTGTGAACACAAAGATGAGATGTTTATCTTTTCCCCCTAAGATGTGGAAGCTGAACACATGGATCAAGCAACTTATTTTTTATGTTCATTGGATTAGACAAAAGGAGATCTGGATTTGAGGCAAGTGCTGCAGAAATCCTTTCTCATTTTTAATCAACATGTTCGAAGTTACAAAACTAGATATTGGCATATTTCAAGGGTTTTTAGTAGGGTTTAAAAGTTCAGCTACATGTTGGTTGCTTCCTATTTCCTTGAAGTGCTCTCCCCTGTGTGTGTGTGTGTGTGTGTGTGAGTGAGTGAAGATGGTTATTTAGCATTTTGGACCATCTTTAGAGGTTGTTACACTACTCTTAAGGAGATCTACAGGTTATATTAAGAAATAAATCTTAATGTTTGTTGGGTTTAGGTATGGAGGGGGTCCCACGTTGGCTCGAAAAGTAATCAATTCTGGTGTATCTCAAACAGAATTAGCTGTAGAAGTCTATCCTCTGCGCCTTCAGTTACATCTGATGCCAAAAGGTGACAACTCGAGTATAAGAATAAGCAAAAAGGTATGATGTTAGACTATTTCGAGATGGTGATACTAAATATGGTTCTTTTCCTTTAGATACTTCCTTCTTCCCCTTTGCATATATGTGATGTAATTAACTGTTCTTTACAATTCTTTGCCAATTTAATAATTTGGACAGGAAACCATTGGAGAGCTTCACAGAAGAGCTTGTGAGATTTTTGATCTTAATTCAGAGCAAGTAAATAGCCATTTTAATACCTCATTTTTGTTATTATTGGGCTTAATTTCTAGAAAGGTTACTTTTGCTGCTTTGTGACGAGTGTATTTCTCTTAGTTGGTCATTATTTTTTCCCTCTGGTGCAGGTATGGATCTGGGACTATTATGGCCGCCGAAAGTATGCTTTGATGCAAGACATGGGTAAAACACTTGATGATGCCAACATACAAATGGATCAAGATGTGGGTCATCTTTTGATGTGCTACCTATGGTCTTTCTATGAAATTCCATAGCAAAACAAGTTTAGCATATTAAAGCCAGTTTTAGAATTAATGTGTTTTTTTCTCCTCTCTAAAATCTTGGATGCCGTGGCTGTATGCATATCTTATTTGCTGTTAAGAACCCTGTTATATGCTTTAAGCTTTTACCTGCGTTATTTCAATTCTAGGCCCGCATGACCAAAATTGTTGGGAGTTTTAGTTAACTTTGTAATAATCAAGTATTATAGAAGTATAAGCAGAGTAAAAAGCTTTTTTAAGACACTTATTATGCATTGTCACTCTTTAGTGCTCTGTTTTGGAGTTCTACTGGGTGATTCCCCTTCAACTATCATTGTATGCTGACCTTTTGGCATGTGTTAACAGTTACTGAGGAAAAGTCCACATGCTTTTATAATTTACATTTATCTGATTCCAAGAGTTGTCGAAAAGTACATTTGGACCTTTGTGCTTCCTTGAACTTCAAATAATCTCTCTCTCTCTCTTGTGCTTCCTTTGTGCGTGTGTGCACTTAGAGCTATGGAGTATTGATGTTCCTCAATCTCGCAAATCATTGCCTAATGGATTGGGTTGACACTTAATGCCTGGGTGAAATTTAGAAATTTCATTTACATCCATCGATGATATTGTCTATCTTAGTAGTGATATTTTCATTGGCTGCTGCTTTTTTTTCCCCACGACCTTGGCGTCCCCATGTTTTAACATTCCACTCTTTCTCTTTTTGTGCACTTCCTTGAAACAGATTTTGGTGGAGCTTGTTGATAATAGTAACTCTGCGTTAGGTGGTTGCATGAGTTCTGTTCTGGAGAATGGATCTGCAGACAAGGAAACCACCTCAGTTCTTGTAGAGCCTTCTAAGTCGGGCTTTTCAATTGCAGGAGGTTTTTCTGCTAGCAAAGGCTTATCAAGAAACTGCAATTCAGAGTCGTCACAATTTCAGAGCCTGACATCCCCTGGTAGAGATTCAGATAACACCTATGGGATCAGTGGTGTTACCACAAGGGGGTCTTCTTGTGGTCTGACTGGATTGTTGAATCTTGGAAACACGTGCTTTATGAATAGTGCAATACAATGTCTCGTTCATACGCCTGAATTTGCTAGATATTTTCGTGAGGATTACCATAAAGAAATAAATTGGCAGAACCCTTTGGGCATGGTGGTAAGTTATATATTCTAGTATCAGTTAAGTTTTTACGTTTGTTATTGTCCCTGAAGCTAGCCTTAGAGTAGTTTGGCTTAAAATCTGGAATCTAGTTGGCACAAGGACAATTAATTCAACTTCAGTTCTGGTGAAGTTGATTTAAATTCCTGTAAACAGTAGAGCATATCCTCTATGGTTAATCAGCATTTTTCTTGAGCTGCTTAGTAAGGAACGCATCTTAATTAGCTCAGATTCTTTATTACAAGAGGAACTCATTGTCGACAATCTTGCTCTCAGCTAGATAGCACCAATGAGAACCAAGCCGAGCTTTCCTCTACCAAGTTTAAGACTGTTACTTTTAATTCTTTTCAACTAAGTGATCCATTTATAATCTTCTTTGCCCTCATATGATTTATTACTGGTGTCTTCTTTGGACACAGATAGATGTGTCGAACATATAACTTGGTTGCAGGATTACATTTATCTTGTAATACTCCCTTTGTCCCTTTTTAAGTGTCCAGCTTCATAATTCCAACTTATTAAGAACACATCATCATTACACCTTTCAGTCTTTCACGTAACTTTTACCTTTACTTTCCAAAATTATCCTTCACTTTTACTCATTAAGTCAATCCCCATTAACTTTTGAAAAGAACAAAATGATAATTGTACAAACTTTTACTCATTAACTTTTCAAAATGAACACTTATTAAGGAACAACTCAATATGGAATACTAGACTCTTATTTGGGACAGAGGGAGTATTGTTTTAATTTTTTTTCAAGAAAGCTGGTGTGACTAAGACTAAAATAGGTGAGCCAGTTATGTCTTGGAAATTTTATCATCCAGCAGTGAAAGGCAATGCTCACTTTCCACTTCTTACTAAAATCTCAGCCATGAGAACAAGGTTTACTATATATCGTTTGGATTTGTCAGTTTACAGTTAACACTATTCTGTCTGGTGTCACCTTGGCGAATGTGTACTGGTGAGAGTATTCACTAACTATGGAAAGCAACCAGAAGGTCGACAAAGGGCATAATTATCCGCACAAGTCACGTCCTCTTACTAGATTGACTTCCGTTATGCATAAGTAGCCGTGAATAGACCTAAACTCAACCAATCCGTGTCAAATATACTACAGGAACTCAACCAATCCGTGCATATAAAGTTTTATCTCCATTACCCCACGTGCCACTATTTGCTTCACCTCCTCTACTGGTGTTCTTTCTTGCTATCCTGTCTTGGATAGTCCTTCCATCTTGCTTTTTTTACCTTTAGCTTCTTGTGAATGCAATGGGAGAGTGTACCCGGTGCACAAGCTCTCGCTTAATTAAGATGCTACAGTTTTGGAGATCTCTGTCTTTGTCATCACAACTTGAGCTGCAAGTGATTGTTAAGTGAATTAAAATAATAGGAAAAGAATTCAATCCTGAATTTCTTGTGATAACCTCTCTTATGTTTTTAAACTTATCCGAAGAAATTTGTTTTTTTCCTATATCACTCTTTCACATGTATCTAGGGAGGAGGCAAGGGATTCCAAATTGATCAAGTAGTCAACTATCATATGGAGTACTGGGGAAGCGATAAATTGTGTGATTAAATCGTGACTTGTCACTTGTATTCCAACAAATAGTAACAGAGCATTGAAGAGTATGTCTCAAGGATCTCATTGCAGTGTGAAAATAAGATATGTTAGAGCTTGTCCCACATTAGTTAATTATAACCTTCGAACCTAGTATATGAACTTGAGCGGCCTCTCCACTCATTGCAAATTGGTTTTGAGTTGGATGCTTTAACATGGTATCAAAGCTAGGGTTTAGAAGGCTTTTGGCCAAGACTCTCTTAATTGGTTTCCCGTTGTTTGTGCCATAAGTGCACATTATTTCATTATGATCTGATGTTATGAATCCTTTGTTTACCTCTCCCCGTGCTGGTCATTGGACGCATGTGCAGGTCGAACGGAACTGTGCGCAATTCTCTCGTGAATCGCCTTTCTTCTGAAGGCCTAGCGAGTTAAGCGAGTTCCCTTTTTTTTTCCAAGGCGGTCCTTTTCTTTCCCCAGACTGATGACTCGCTTGTTCAGTACTCCTAACTACTATAGGAGGATTCCGTCCCTTGGGACTCCCCGTAGCGGGGCTAAGTATAGTTGAATCTTGTGCAAGTTAGGTTGGGAGTGTTAGAGCTTGTCCCACATTGGTTAATTATAACCTCCAAAACTTGTATGAGCCTGGGTGGCCTCTCCATTCATTGCCAATTGGTTTTGAGTTGGATGGTGGGAAAAAAAATTCGTTATAGTCGAGTTGCTATGGTACTCTTAACTTTTATTTCTATAGGCAAACCACCAATTGTTTTTATTTATTTTAGAAGGTAAACCATAATCATTTGTTACTACTGGAGTTGTTTATTTCAGACAGCCGTTTTTTTAATTCCAGGATAGGACTTTTTCTGTTTGCAATTTTGCATTGTTGAGGGTTGGGGGTTTATTCTAACTCTTTTCTGAATTTTAAAATCGTCACCAACCACTTTTTGGAGACTGATGGGTCCTATGTTGCACATAGGGGGAGCTTGCTCTAGCGTTTGGTGAGTTACTTCGAAAATTATGGGCACCTGGACGAACTCCAGTTGCTCCTCGGCCGTTTAAGGCGAAGCTTGCTCGCTTTGCACCGCAATTTAGTGGATACAATCAGCATGATTCTCAGGTCTGGTCTATCAAAGTAAGTTTCAGGCTGATGGTAGATTTAATGCAGTTGACAGCTAAATGGTTAACTATTTATTCAGGAACTCCTGGCTTTTCTGTTAGATGGGCTTCATGAAGATCTGAATCGTGTCAAACACAAACCATACGTAAAATCGAGAGATGCAGATGGAAGGCCTGATGAAGAGGTTGCTGATGAGTATTGGGCGAATCACATTTCTCGTAATGATTCCATAATTGTGGATGTTTGCCAAGTAAGCACTGCATGGACATCATTTAATTGTTATCATGTAGAAATCAGACTTGATTTTTAGTGTCCTCAGATTGAAATGTCTAGCTTCTGTTGAGATTAAGTTGAGTTACTAGCTGCTGGAAAATACATGATGCTATCACCGAGTCACCTTTTGCTGTTGTTAGCTGTCTCTAGCATCCCTGGATGCTGCTTAGCCTTTGAGGTTCTGTGTTCTTTATACTTGGTCTTCCTGAATGATATTGTTTACAGCTGTACTTGATTATGGATAGGAAAGGCATGGGTAACATCCATTTTGTGGTTGAGATGTTCACCATGTTACTTGACGTAGTGTCTCAATGTCATGTGAGAAAACTTCATGGTCCTGATGAATCTATCATAAATATTTTCGTGATATTGTACTCTCACCTTTCTATTTTTGGGTGATCCATAATGTACTTATGCTCCATAGAAGTCGTGTGTTAGTACAATGGAATACAAACATACTGTAGAACAAGACTGGACTATGGCGTAGTGGCTTTTCCGACATACAATTAGACATGGACTTCAAGATATACTTAACAAAAACATTTTCCTCGGATGGGGGACTATATGGGTTCTGTTGTTGTGTCCTGTGTGGGAAACATAGCTTGGTTATTACTCTTTTCTACCATCTTAAAGTATCTTAAGGGGTGTATGTAATACTGTCACTGATGCATATTTGATGAATATTCATAGTATTGAGACTACTGTGATATAGAAAACCAATTTCATTTAGGTATTGCTTGGATTTAATCACCTGAGCTGGGCTAGATGTTGTAGACTTTCATGGGGAATCAAGATGTTCTGTTTTCCAATCTTATATAGAAATATCACTTTGGCATGTTTTCTGTTATCAATTATATGTGGTTACATATTGGTCAGCTAAGATTCTTCTTTATTTATTAGATAAGTAAATTGGCTAAGATATTGGAATCTTATGAGGTTGATGATCCTGGTTTGATGATTGATTTGATTCCTCTCATTTGTCGCTTAGGATGGCTGCAATATTTTTGCTTCTGTTTACTATTTTCCTTTTGGTATATCTGTTTGTTTCCCTTAATTATCTTTTGCTTATCGCCTCTAACGACTTAGCTTTGGCCTGTACTGTTTGTTTATGTTTCTGCTTGTACTGCATCTTACAGGGCCAATACAAGTCAACTCTGGTTTGTCCTGCTTGTAATAAAATCTCAGTTACATTTGATCCCTTCATGTACCTTTCCTTGCCACTCCAGTCCACCACCACTCGTACTATGGCGGTGACAGTCTTTACTTGTGATGGAAGTGCACTACCAAATGCTTGCACCATAACTGTTCCAAAACAGGGGCGTTGCAGGGACTTGATCCAAGCCATTAGCAATGCTTGTTCCTTAAAGCATAATGAGAAACTTTTGCTTGCAGAGGTGACTAGTTAGTAACTTTCCTGGTTATTAGTCGAGTTCTTTCTGAAGCAAATTCATTATTGGATGGAAGTAGTGCATTTTTCTTCATTTCAATTGGGTTAAGTTGGTCTAGTGTATTCTTCACAGATAAGGAGTCACTTGATTCACCGGTTCTTGGAAGATCCTCTAATATTATTGTCTTCAATAAAAGATGATGATCACCTTGCTGCTTACAAGATTCCAAAGTTTGTGAAGAATACAAAATTTCTACAGTTAATACACCGTCGCGAAGAACGGTATGCATCTCAAACCATACCAGTTGAGTGATTACGGAAAGACAAAAATAGCCAGCTTCGTTCTAATTGGCTTAGTGCCACAACATTTAGCTAAAACTTTCTTTTGAGCATTCCAAAGAGAACAGTTACACACTTACATTCTTTGTATGGGCTATTTGTTCAGTGGTTAGCTTTGTGGTGTCCTGCAATTTTTACTGTTCCTAGAATCCTATTGATCAGAACATGTTGGACATTGCTGGAACTTTATTGTGATAATACTGGACTCGGAGATTCTGGTACCAGTATAAGTCGATTGTTGGTTGTAGGATGGTTTCCTATATGAGCTCACATATTATTTCTAATAGTTTGTATCTTGTGCATCTTTTAGGGAGACTAGTAACGCCCAGAGCACAATTGGGTGGAAGCCATATGGAACCCCTCTCGTTTCACCAATCTCTTGTGACGAAGTTATTACAAGAGGTGACATACAGTCAATGGTTCACACAATGCTCTCTCCGATGCTAAGAACTGAGAGTGTGGGACATCCTGATATTTCTGATACTAACACTTTACTACCAGCTTCGGATCCATCTCAAACCAATGGTTCAAGTGCAGCGTGCAGAGACTCTAATGTAGACGATTCAGTACAAAGGAATGGTGGCAGCTCAAAATCAGTGACCTTACCAAAACTGCCTCTGCAGTTGGTTGATGAAAACAATGCGTGCATTGATCTATCAGTTGGAGAAGATAAAGCTGTTAAATTGTCCTCATCCTCAATGTCAATACTAGTATTTATTGACTGGTCAGGGAAGCTTTTGGAGAAATATGATGCATATTATTTGGAAAACTTGCCAGAAGTATTCAAAAATGGGCCCGTGACGAAGAAAGCTCGTACTGAACCTCTCTCGTTGTACACCTGCCTTGAAGCTTTTCTCCGTGAAGAGCCATTGGTTCCTGAAGACATGTGGTTAGTTTCTTATTTGTGTTTCTCTTTTCCATGGTCATCCTGAAGACATGTGGTTAGTTTCTTATTTGTGTCTCTCTTTTCCACGGTCATCATGATAAATATATATCAAGTTCGTATTCACTCAAAAGAGGGAGACATGTGGTGTTTTCTTGTTTTCAAGTTTTCTCACACTTCTGCAGTATGGTTTAGGACCTTTAGTTAACTTTTCTGATGCACGGATGTTTAGGTACTGTCCTCAATGCAAGGAACGAAGGCAAGCAAGCAAGAAGCTAGATCTTTGGAGGCTCCCAGAAGTGCTTGTTATCCATTTAAAGAGGTTCTCATACAGCAGGTCGATGAAGCACAAGCTGGAAACCTTTGTCAATTTTCCTATACATGACTTTGATTTGACGAACTATATAGCAAACAAAAATAATGCAAGCCGCCAACTCTATGAACTCTATGCCTTGACCAATCACTATGGTGGAATGGGAAGTGGGCACTATACTGCCCATATCAAGGTGAGGAAATCCATTATACTTTCGTGTTTTGTGATCCTTTACTCTTTGAAACAGATTTGGAATGTCAATTCTTATTTAGTACACAGTCATTGTCTGTTAGAAATCTTGTGGTGGTAGTAGAGATAAACCCTGTGGGATATGATCTATGTGAAGGGAACTCTACTAGTTACCACTTTCTCGTTTGTTTGACATTGTTTTTGGGCATTGACAACTCGTTCACGGTTCATGGTTGTCGTGGTCTCCATACTTGACAGACTTAAATAGTTTGACTATTATGAATAAGTGACATGTAACTCATTTAACTGATTAATGGCGTGGTAGTTTAATCAAGAAATTATATCCTTAGCATAAGCTTTCGGTTGAATGAATGATCTTACATAGTATTAGAACTTTTGGTTTTGGATTCAAGTCGCCCTCCTATGGTTGAATACTTTAGTAGAATTGAAGTTGTTAGTGAACTCTGAACTCACTCAGTACTTGCGTTTCAAAATATGTACTACTTTTCTTTTTAATGCCGAAAATATAAAAAGAAATTTTGATATTAAATTTTAGGTTTCTGTAATTTGCAGCTTCTAGATGAAAACCGGTGGTACAATTTCGACGATAGCCACATATCGCCCATAAACGAAGAAGATGTAAAGTCCGCTGCAGCTTACGTGCTCTTCTACCGGAGGGTGAAAACAGAAGATGCCTCGGTAAGCAATGGAGCACAGTCCTCTGTGGATCACATCATTTATTCACGAAAGTAATCTCTCGGGATTATGTACATTTGTTGTCTGTACATTTGTTTTCTACTTCTGTTTCTCGTCTGAAATATTTGGAAATACGAAGCCTCCAGCCGTATCCGGGGCATTTAATGCTATTTGATGTCTTATTACTTGTGGGGTTTCATTTTTCCTGTTTCTTCTTAACCCCAGGATTTGGCCAATTTTTGTAAGAATTAGACCTATGTCAACTAAATAGTTGATTACCAATGGGCTACTTCTCCTGTTGGTAACTCCTATCCTCCCCGCGTGGGAGGCCAGGGTTCGAGCCCCGTTGTGGGTGTTTGCGATTCAGGGCTATGGATAGCCTCTGAAACTCGTGGACTAACCTACTAACATCTCGCTAACCTTCGCTGATGTAAACAATATTGGCAAAAAAAAAAAACTAAAACTAAATATGCGAGGACAATGATTTTCATACTCCAAAATTTACTATTTGCACTTTTGGAGTTCGAAAATCAATTTTCAATTAAAGCTCGGTCCAAACACGGTCCAGTTGAGTAAATTTGAGCAGAGGTGAGGTGGGTATGCCTAGAGATTAGATATGAGATGTTTCAAGGGACCCAATTTGAGCAGAGGTGGGTATTCCTTGTAGTGTATCTATCTAATACTAGAGAAATAGGTTTTGCATTCACCTCAGGAGTATCTGAGGGGGGGTTCTAGTGGATGCAGGTTTCGTTTTCATTTTCTATTTTGCAGTCTTCAATACTTTTCTCTGGGTTCGAGAGGCAGGTGAACCTGTAGACCCTTACCTTGATGATTGGTGTCTTTGAAATATTTTTATTGTTTTCGAAACAGAAGAAACGAAAAACAAGCAATCCAATCCAAGGTGAATCTTAAGTTTCCATTCAGGTGGGGTCGGCTACATAAACTCGTTTTCTCCGTTTCCATTCAGGTGGGGTCGGCTACATAAACTCGTTTTCTCCGTTTCACACTCTCGTGACCAAAGAAACTTAGATTATCAAATGAGAAATGACTTATTCTTGCTTCCCTTCGTTTTCTATTCTTTCCTTACTGATGTGCAACCAACGAGTGGACAACGACTACGACAATGAGCTTTGGCCGGAAATTGTATACTCAATAAAAGAGAAAGGAGCCATTGACATTCTTAGAGCTTAAATCAATTGAAAGTCATTGCTTAACTACTATTATTTTGACTAACTCAATTCTCTGGATTCAAATCATCCCCCATGCCAGCTGCAACGGCCTGCAATTCACATGTTTGTTCATTCATTGTCACAGATAATATTCCCTTCAATTATTCATTTTCTGTCTATCTAACTAACCATTTTATTTTGTAATTGGTATAAAAAATTGAACTGGGTCAACTCAACTGCTCCCTATAAGTAACTTCTACTCAGATAATCACCCCACCCACCTCCAATTGAAAACCCTTTTCTTAGACCAGATATCTAGAGAGAGAGAGAGAGAGAGAGAGAGAGAGAGAGTGGAGATGAAGGCATTTTCCATATTCATTGCGTTGTTCCTCATCTCCAGTTTATGTCCACAGTACGCAAATTCACAAACAGATTCATGTAGCAATAATCTCGCGGCCGTCAAGGGCGCCCAATTCCCATTCGACACTTCTTCCCTCAACTGCGACGCCGTTTGGACTGAACAGGATTACATCCTCAGAGTAACTCTCTCTCTCTCTCTCTCTCTCTCCAAGTACATATTATGCATATTAAATGCTGCATGAAATCAGGAAAAGCAACAAAAAAGAATACCACTACAAGAGTTCCACCACCAAGATTATAATCATAAAAAAAGGATGTTCTCTGGTCATCTAAAGCATGTTGTTGAGTCATTTGTAGACTCTTTTCGAGTCCGTTTCGAGAATCGGGATCATTTATCTTTTTTGTAAAAATTTGTCGGGTAGCAAATAACATTAAGACAAATCATATCAGGTCCGATCAATTCGATCAGACAACACTGATTTTGAAAAAATATTTAATCTTCGTAACACAAATTTGCCCGTGAGATTGTGCTTCTTTTAGCTCACGGTAAATATTCTGCAATTGCGTACTTATTAATATGCAATTAACATAACCTTAGTGAGCTTTAAAAGATAAACAATTGATACATCGAAGCTATATGAACCAAATAGGGCTCTGTTTGAAACTTAGGAAAAGAAGAGAAAATGATTTAGAGGAAAATGAGAGGGAAAGTCAAAGGAAAATTAAGAGAAAAGTTGAAATTGCATATGGAATTTTTCCATTCTCTTTTTCTAGAACCAAACAATTGTAAGAAATTTTTTAAAATTTTCTCATTCTTTTTCACAAGTTCCAAACATTACCTTGAAACTCATGTTTCTATAGAGTTTTAGACAGATTATTCTCCTCACATACTGACATACATCAACTAAAAAATCACTTTGTTTGGTTCTCCTCTCAAAATTAATCACTTCAAAAATTTTGACGTTATCCGTATTTTTTGTCTTTAGTGATTTTTTGTCAATTTTTTTACTTATTTTTTACTTTTTGGATGTACATAGCGTACATCTATTCAAAAAGTAAAAGAGTTTATTAAAAGGTTAAAAAATTTACTAAAGACGAAAAAATACGCAAATCTATAAAACTTTTTAGTCTCAAAAATAAATTTCAAAATTGTAAATCAAACACAGATACTACTCCCTCCATCCCAAATTCTTTGTCCGGTTCGTAAAACGGAGTGTTAAAAATAATGCAATTTTTTCAAGAAAAAATTCAACTTATTTCACAAATTAAAAACACTCATTGATATTTAGTAAGTTGTTGAAAAACTTTTGATTTTTTCTTACAAAGATTGTATTATTTTTAACAATTCGTTTTGCAGACCGGACAAAGAATTTGGGACGAAGGAAGTATCATTTAGCGAAATAACTTAGCCATTGTCATTAGCCGAAGGCAAAAGAAATATAACGGAAACACACCCTAATTGCAGTGTAAATATGATTTGTTTACATGCAGTATGCACAAACATCCTCAAACGTGTGGAGCTTCGTTCTCTCAGCTCCGAACATAAACTGTTACGTGGCCATGGGATTTTCCCCCGACGGCGGCATGGTGGGTTCGAGCGCGATCGTGGGTTGGGTCAACTCCGGCGGCGGCGGCGGCATGAAACAGTACTACCTCGGCGGCCAAACGCCGACTCAGGTGCTGCCGGATCAAGGGAACCTTACTATAGTCGGGAGTTCAACCCCTATCGTCGCCGTAGGCTCGACTATATACATGAGTTTCCAGCTGAACGCCTCCACGCCTTTGAACCGGCTGATTTATTCCGTCGGGCCCACCCTAGCGCTCCCTTCTCCGCCGTCGTACCTGTTGACTCAGCACCAAAATCAGATCGCCACTACCATTAATTATGTCACAGGTACATCTGATTTCTTTCGAAGAGTAAATCCGGGTGTCATGCGATGCACAAAAGATTCACGTGCATTGAACGACTTTGATCGAGTCAAACAATGTTTGAGAAACGACTTTGATCGAGTCAAACAATGTTTGGACATATGTGTCTCATAACGGTTTTTTTTATTTTTTTTCCAATATAGATAAACGCGTAACGTACAAAAGATCCAATACAAAAGATCATTTAAAATGCAAGAAATATGTCTAAAATGAAAGAGTCGGTTAAAAAAAAATTTAGCGTTCATATCTCGAACGCATGATTGGTCAAGTCTAAAGGGTTGGCTCAGTCATCAGGACTTAAAATTTTTTTACTCTTGTTTTTAAGTTCGAACTATTCCAAGTGCTATCAATTTTTTAAAGTCAATTAAAACTATGAGATTTTGCGCGAATTTTAAATAGACTCCGACCAATGGACACCAACCCCGAGTTTACCGGAAAGCCCAAAATATAACCTGGACGTCTCTGTTTTACTAGTAGTTATCAATGGGGCTCGGCTCACCCAGTCACGCTTTTTTCTTTCTGAAAAATTAGTACCATTAAATTGGATTCGTAAACTAACCAGTTGACAATATTATTACCTTAAAGTTTGACGACATTTTACTTGGCTCTTTGTTTTACTGTTATTCTATACAAATCGGGCGCAAATATTTTCATCCGCATTTTTGTTATAATTGGATGTCCGGTTCAGTTTGCGCGCATCTCGACTTATTCCGGAGCCCTAAAAGTTAATGAACGAGCAAATCTTTGATTGCTTCAAGGTTCGGGATGTTCGATTTTCCTGGAATTCAAACTTGGGACTCCTTGAGTGCAAAACCTTAGTTGCTTTCTAGTAGATATAATAATACCTACTAGTGTGGATACATGCGCATGAAAATAGGAGTATTTTATTGAAATGTCCACTCTCAGCTGGGTTGAACCGTTCCTATTTGTCTGAACTTTTCTGAGGTTTCTTAACAAACTAATGTTTGTTTAATTTGGTCCTACCAAAACTATAACTATATATCTATGTTAGCTGTCCGCCGGCAAACTTAGAGTGCAAACAGGGGAAGCTACCGCGTCTCTCTCTCTCTCTCTCTCTTGTGTGGTGAATTCTATACTATCGTTTCGTGTGATTATATATACGTATATATTGTTTGTGCGTAAATTGGTTCGAACAATCTGAGTCTTTAAAAATTACAGTATATGTACATGTAGCATCATTGTCAAATATGCACGAGGTTGTCTCTCTCTATTTTGTAATTTTTGCAACCTAGTACCAAAAGCTAAAAGAGAGAGAAAGAGTGACGGACGTAAGATTTTACGAAACGAAACTTGGAAGCAATTAACAAATGTTTTTCAACTTTCATAAACCTAACAGATGACTTTCTGAATTTTATTACTGAAATTGCGACAATAGACTCCCCAGGCAGATGTTTGAAGAAAGCTTTAATTACTGCTTAAGCCTGTGTTTTTTTTGGATATTTTTTTATTGGGACCAAAGTGAATTAATTGATTGATGAAGATACTTGCTCTCCGTCCATTCTTGTTACCTCTACCTAACACGTCACCACCTCCAGTCAACGTCTCACCTACACCAAAAGATTCTAAATGGAGTTGAAAAAATTTGGAGAGAGAGAGAGACATTTGAAATAAGAAATTGGGTCATTTTCGGTTCTTAATTAAGACTGAAATTCAGGTCATATATTGAAATAATTAATGGTTTGGAGTTAATCAGAGATGGGAACCATAGAGAATTCAAACCCATGAAAAAATAAAAAATTAACCATTACCTTGAGCTCCTTTGAATTGTGTGATTTTATAAAAAAAAAAAGGATTAAGGTTTCTTACCAAATCTCATTATTTTATTTGAGAAACGGTGAGAAACAAAATAATCCTTTCATTTATACACATTCCTTGCCATTTCTCATCCATTTTTATCTAAACAGTGGTGAGAATCTCTTCTCTATTCTTCGCTTTTCTTTTCTCACCAAGTCCCTCAATGTAGAGAGGTTGTAAAGTTACTATTATCAGAAGGCTGCCTCAACCTATTGGGCCCAGCCCAGATCACGCCAAATTTGGCCCAACTATGGCCCAGCCCATTCTCATGGGTTTTGTCTGGGCCATGCAGTTTTTGAAGTCCGGCCTAACCACAAGCCGAATTAATTGTGTTGTTTTTTTAGAGATTTCTTATAAAAAATTTGGTCCTCAGACATAATTTTCTACTTTTCCAATTACCGTCATGAAGATAAAACAATAATCCACACTTTAGAGCAAAACTAACAAATGGGAAAAAAATTGAATAAAAAAACGAAGTGACTTTTTTAGAGAAACTTTGCCTAATCTCCAATGACATCCTCCAAAATATATTTTTGCCCTCAAAAACACCTTTTTGACGTTAATTCGTCCATTTTGGAGGAAAATAGTGTTTCTACCCATCCTCCATCTGAGAGAATTGTACTTCATCCTTTGTAGTCGGACGATAAAAATAGTTCATACTCTATATTTGAAAGAATTGAGACGAAAAAAAGGTATCTTGGAGGATGGATGAATTTTGAATAAATTGAGAGGGGGGGGGGGGAGAGATTATTCTAGAGGATCTATCCTCCCCGAAAACCTTTTTGGAGGGCAAAAAAGTGTTTTGGAGGAATGGTGGAGTTGCCCTTAAAAAGAAAAGCAGATTTCATAAAGTTCTTCATGACTTTTCTTAATTTTTGTCTAAACAGGTCAAACTCAAACGGTAAAAGCTCCATACTCAAACCTGAAAAAGAACCATGGGATCTTGAACATGTTGGGGTCGGGGATCCTACTGCCGATTGGCGCGATCGTCGCTCGTCACTGCAAGGAATGGGATCCAATCTGGTTTTACTCCCACATTTCAATCCAATCACTTGGTTTTATCTTGGGGGTAGCAGGTATATCTTGTGGTTTTGTCTTGGAACACAAGCTCAAAAGTGTCGGTTCCATTGTCAATGTCAGCCACCACAAAGGCATTGGCATCTTCATTCTCATACTAGGGTGCCTTCAGGTATATCTCAACTCTCATCATTTTAATCTCATCTTAAGTATTGTTGTTGCATTCTTAGTAAAATTCATCTCTAGTTGCCAATACATGAAAAAATTAGTGAAAACGTTTACGAAAACGGAAATGTGAAATGCAGTCAAACTATGTTGTGGGAAAATGGAAAGCAGTGAGAGATGGGAGATTGAATATATAGCACAATTACAAGAAATTTTCTAGGCACTTTATGCATATGTCAATGCTGCACTACCATCTATAGGAAGTAGTATTCAGATAAATTGTTGTTGCTTGTGAAACTAAATATCGTGCAGTATAGTAGTAGAAACAATGGGAAGGGCATATATAGGAAGAAAACATTCATGCAAATTGTCCTAATAGAGTTTGGGTAAATTACATGTTTTCAAATCCTACTTCAGCTCCCCAATGACAGATGGTAAATCGACCCCTCCGCGCGCGCACTTTAGGTCAAGTGTCACTGTGGCCATTTTGTGAGGAATTCTCATTCCTTAATGGTACTTTCATAAGAATTTACTCTCGTTTACGAATTGAGAATTTACATACCCTTGTAGATAGGAGACGATATTCAAGAATAATGATGTCGATGTTTGGTCTTATTCTTACAGATGATGGCAGTTTTGGCTAGGCCTGATAAGGCCTCAAAGTATAGGAAATACTGGAACTGGTACCATCACAATGTGGGAAGGCTGTTGATACTTTTTGCGGTAGCGAATGTTTTCTATGGAATTCATCTGGCCTCGGCTGGGAGGGGATGGGATGCTGGTTATGGTATTGTTCTTGTAGGGTTGTTTATCATTGCTGTTGTTTTGGAGATTAGGATGTGGATGAGGAAATAGATATATAGATACAGTAGTTGTTTTCTGTACACGCAGTTGTATGTTGCTTCCATGTATTTGGTCGTTAATATTGTTTTGGTGAGCGTTTTGTGCATATGTGAATCAATCTCTCTCTCTCTCTCTCTCTCTCTCTCTCTCTCTCTCTCTCTCTCTCTCTCGTGCGCACATACACAAGCACTTTCTTTCTTTTTTGGTTGACAATGAGGAGACGGGTTTTTTTCATCATGAAAAGTCAATATTGTTAGAATAGTTAAATTAGCACCTTGAAAAATGAGTTGATCAACCCAATTCTGACCTCCTTCTCAAAGAGCACCCATGATGCCTTGGGGCCAAAGGCCTCGTTCCACGGTTTGTTGGACAAATATTTTGGATATATTATTTATTTTAAGTGTGAATGGAAATTGATTTGATTTGGAGTTGTATATTTTCATTGGCACTTGTTCGTTATAAATGGACGAGTACTTTGGGAACAAATGTGTCCCTTTTATAAAATACAAAAATGTTCATTAGACCCACCAATTTAGTACTGCTTTTGGATGCGCGAGATTGAGCGTCATAAATCTTATTTACGAAAGGCTCCATAAATAAGTTTTTCTGTGGTATGAAGCAATTGCTTTTGTGAGCCGTTAATTCCCATTGAGCATTTTATCCGAAACATACGGCATTTACATGATTTCCATTTAATACAGAGATAAATAATAAACAATAAGCATAGAGAGGAAAACTAATGCCTAAACCCTAAACACAAGCACAAAACTCCCAACGCGTTACTGCTGAAACAGACCGACCAGAGTGCGGTGTAGGTGAGGATGAGTGACCCGACATTTAGTCACCTTAGAAAGACATCCCTATCAGAGGCTTCAACCTGTGCCGATGAAAATCCGACAAGAAAGCGAGCAAAGGCTACAAATCCACTTTGGACCACAGTCCAATAAGCAAGCCGGCCGGCTCCAGACAAGGATACATAAATCGAGTCCTCAACCGAAGTAGTGAAGAACAACTCCGAGGCAAGCCTCCGCTAACACTGCAAGCTCCGAGCGCACACCAAAGCATGAAATCCATAAAAGGCTAAATATCCGATCATGCGATCACAGCAACCGGTGACTGAACCCTCCCCTCTGCTCAAACTTCCCAACAGCGCAACTGGCCGCGAGCCAAGCCTAGGCCTTATACTCCCGCCGTCGTAGCCCCAGATCTAGGGGAACCTAGACCGGAAACACACAAACACACCAACAAAATAAAGAAATTATTTACCCACCACCTCGATCTCACCAGATCTGAGGAAAATCCAAAACGGTACAAAACCGAAAGGGGGAAATCCAGCCGGTAAACAGAGATGGAAAAACCAAACACACACAAAAAAAACACCCTAACTCCAAACACCTCACCTGTTTTGTTCACGTCTTTCTTGGTTTGTATTTTTATTTATACATGTACAAACTGAACTGGGTATTCAAAATTGAAGTGGGTCAACTCAACTGCTCCCTCACCCCACCCACCTCCACTTGAGTACCTTATTCTTTAGAAGTTAGAACAGAGATCTACAGAGATAGAAACAGAGGAGAGAGAGAGAGAGAGAGGACGGAGAGAGAGAGAGAGATGAAGGCATTTTCCATATTCATTGCGTTGTTCCTCATCTCCGGTTCATGTCCAGAGTACGCAAATTCACAAACAGATTCATGTAGCTCCAATCTCGCGGCCGTCAACGGCGCTCAATTCCTATTCGACACTTCTTCTCTCCACTGCGAAGCCGTTTGGAGTTCTCAAGATTACATCCTAAGAGTAACTCTCTCTCTCTCTCAGTCTCTCTCTCTCTCTCTCTCTCAGTCTCTCTCTCAGTCTCTCTCTCTCTCTCTCTCTCTCTCTCTCTCCAAGTACATTTGCGTATAAAATGCCGCATGAAAACCATTGTTCTCGTTTTTCAGAGAGTTGAATACGGCATTGAAATGAGTAGAATATATACTGAGATGTTTATGTTCCCACCTCCAAAATTGAAATCTTGGAATTTCTTTGTGTTAACTTTGAATACTACACTGAATCGATGGTGTTTTAGATCATGTAGTAGAAATACAAGAGTACTTCCACCTCCAAAATTAGAATCATAATTAAAAAAAAGGATGTTTTCTACTCATCTAGATCTTGTTGTTGAGTCATTTGTAAACTCTTTCTAAGCCCGCCCACCTCGAGGATCAGAGTCATTTATCTTGTTTGTAAAAATTCATCATTAGCAAATAACATATATGCTGATTTCGAAAACATTATTTATAAATCTTCAAAACACAAATCTGCCCACCGGAAATATTCTGCAATTTTGTGATTATTAATATGCAATTATCTTAACGAGCTCTAAAAGATGAACCATTAATACATCAAAGTGAACTCCACGCGGTTTACGAAAAGAAAGGCCGATTTGAGAGGAATTTTGGACTCATACCAATTTACCATTGACTAAGTACTAATGGGAGGTTCCACAAAACTATATTTTTACAAATTTTTAAGTAGGATATTCTCCTCACATACATTCACTACATGTAACATTTAACGAAATAACGTGACTATTGTCATTAGCTTGAAACAAAAGAAATATAGCGGAAACGCACCCTAATTGCAGCATAAATATGATTTGTTACAGTATGCACAAGCATCCCCAAACGTGTGGAGCTTCGTTCTCTCAGCTCCAAACATTGACTGTTACGTAGCCATGGGATTTTCCCCCAACGGCGACATGGTGGGTTCGAGCGCGATCGTGGGTTGGGTCGACTCCGACGGCGTCGGCAGCGTGAAACAGTACTACCTCGGCGGCCAAACGCCGGCCCAGGTGCTGCCGGACCTAGGGAACCTCGTTATAGTCGGGAATTCAACCTCTATCGTAGCTGTTGACTCGACTATATACATGGGTTTCCAGTTGAACGCCTCCACGCCGAGGAACCAGTTGATTTATTCCGTCGGACCCACCGGCATATTACCTTCTTCGCCGTCGTTCCGGTTGACTCAGCACCAAAATATGGTCACCACTACAATGAATTATCTCACAGGTACGTACGACCGCAGTAGAATAGAACCCAATTGCGTTTTCTATTTCATTTTTGTTGGTGTTTTTTAGATTTTTGCAGATCTGATTTCCTTGACATACGGACAAGCTCGTTCAATGCATGCACGTGGGTTGCATGTAGGATTCGGGTCGGATCCGGTCAAGTTTTTTCCGACTAGTTTCGTCCATTTTTTACATCCAAATCATTCAAAAGTGTTTGGATGGCCCATATTTATTCAAACTGTTTTGAATACATTTTAATAAAAATTTATCCGAACAAATCTGGACCGTCCAAATAAAAAACTGGATAAAACTGGTCAAAAAGAAAATTGACAGGATCTGACCCCGTAAGGATCTGACCCGTAGAATTCATAGACATCGAACGACTTCAAGTATAAAATTTAGATTGAGTTTGTGTTTGGATATACGTATCTTGTGACATTTTTGTTTTTTCAATTTATGCCATGTTTCCATTAACAATTATGGGTTGCGACTTATTACGTTTTGACAAATTATTCATACTAATCAATAAATTTTGTATTTCATGTACAATTTATTGGTTAGTAGAAATAACTTAACATTTTTCAATAATTCTCTCTCTCTCAACAACTTGTAAACTTTTCAACAATTTATTGATTAGTAGAAATAATTTGACATTTTTCAATAACAAGTGATCCCTAAGTTGTTGGCCACATGAAGCACCCCTAGATGAAATTATAAAGGTAGTGTTTGGTTGGGAGTTTAGTTTAGTTTAGTTTTGGTAGTGGGTGGAGAGAGAAATAGGGTAATGATTGGAGAGAGATAGAGAGAGATAAGAAAGTAATAATTGAAAAAATAGGGTAATGATTGGAAAAAGAAGTAGAGTAATAATTAGAAACAAAATGAAAACTAAAACTAAAATGGCGTCCGAACAAAGCTGTAAAGAAACCGGAAGATCGAATACAGAAGTTTGTTTAAATTTTTACCATAAATTGCAAAAAATGCAAAAATTCTGAGGAAAATGAAAAGGTCAATTGAGCTTAATTTAGATACCTTATAAACGCACGATTGGTTAAGCCTTACTCCCAAGGGGTTGTCTCTCTCATCAAGAATTAGAGTTTACTCCTCTTACATATCTTAAAGTTCACGACATTTGAGTGCTGTCACTTTTTTTGGGTGTGAATTTTTTTTATAACCGGATGTCCGGGTCAGCTTCTTCGCATATCAACTAATTTTGGAGCCTTGAAGTTAACGACCAGACAAATCTCCAGTAGCCCCATGAGGTGTGGGATGTTTGGCTTTCATGGGATTTCATACTTCCTTCCTCCTGCCAACTTCGCCAAATCCCTTGAGTTTTTTTATTCACATTTATTTATTCTAGTGTAATACGTGGTGTGCATACATTCGCATGTAAATATTTTTTGAAATGTCTCACTCTCAGCTGGTCTGAACTTTTCGTATTTTCCTGAACTTTTCTAAAGTTTGTTAACAACTGCTGTTGGCTTGGTCCTACGTACCAAAAGTATAACTATATATTGTTCGTGTAATAATATACTCCTTCCGTTCCATATTAAGAGTCTCATACTCTCTCTCTTACCATATTTCAAATAAAAAAATCAACTACTTCCGTGTATAATTTTTTTTGAATTTTTCGCACCGAATTAAAGTATTAATCGAGATCTTTAATACGATGCGAAAAAATTCGAAAAATTATACACAGAAATAGCTGATTTTTTTATTTGAAAAATGGTAAGAGAGAGAGTATGAGACTCTCAATTATTTGGAACGGAGGGAGCATGAGATCAATTATATATGTATATGTTGCTTGTGCATAAGTTGGTTTAGACTATCTGAGTTATGATAAAAAAAAAATATATGTACATGTAGCGTCATTGTCAAATATGCACGAGGTTGTCTCTCTCTATTTTGTAATTTTTGCAACCTAGTACCAAAAGCTAAAAGAGAGAGAAACAGTGGCGGACGTAAGATTTTACGAAACTTGTAAGCAATTAACAAATGTTTTTCAACTTTCATTAACCTAACAGATGACTTTCTGAATTTTATTACTGAAATTGCGACAATAGACTCCCCTGGCAGATGTTTGAAGAAAGCTTTAATTACTGCTTAAGCCTGTGTTTGTTTTTTAAATTGGATATATTTTTGTTGGGACCATAGTGAATTGATTAATGAAGATACTTAGTCTCTGTCCATTCTTGTTACCTCCACCTAACATGTCTCCACCTCCAGTCAACGTCTCACCTACAACCCAAAAGATTCTACAATGGAGTTGAGAATTTTTGGAGAGGGATTAAAATAAGAAATTGGATCGATCATCTTCCGTCCTTAATTACGACTGAACGGGATAGTCCAAATTCGAGTCATACATTGGAATAATTAATGGCTCGGAGTTAATCAGAGACTTCTCAAGTTCAAATTTGAACTACAAAAAATCTATACGTACCCATGAATGATGAAACAAACCATTACCATGAAGCCCCTTTGAATTGTATGATTTTATTATATGAGAAAAAAAGAAAGAGTTATAGTTTCTCACCAAATTTCATCGTTTTATTTGATAAATGGTGAGAAACAAAATAATCCTTTCATTTATACACATTCCTCATCATTTCTAACCCATTTATTTAAATAGTGCTGAGAATCTCTTTTCTTTTCTTTTCTGACCAAATCCCTCAAAAGTTTGCTTAGCAAAAAAATAAATCCCTCAAAAGTTTGTACCTTATCATAGTTGCTGGCTGAGCATATACCTGTGTAAAACGGCCCGCTGGCCCATCAGAAGTCTGCCTCAACATATTGGGCCCAGCTCAGACTACCCCAAATTTGGACCAACTCTGGCCTAGCCCATTACCATGGGTTTATCTCGGCCAAACAGTTTTTGAAGTCCGGCCAAACCACAAACCGAATTGTGTTGTTTTATTCTCTTTAAGTCTGTTATTGATTCGGGCCAATCATCTTTTTGGGCCTGTTTTTTTGGAGATTTCTTATAAAAATTATAGTTTTCGGACATAATTTTCTACTTTTTTGATTTCCCTCGTGGAGATGAAACAATAATCCACATGTTTAGAGAAAAACTAACAAATGAGAAAAAAAATTGAATTAAAAACAATGAAGTGGATTTTTTAAACTAACAAATGGGAAAAAAATTGAATTTAAAAAAATAAAACGAAGTGGATTTTTTTAGAGAAATCTTGCCTAACCTTTAAAATACTTTGCCCTCCGAAACACCTTTGACATTAATTCGTCCATTTTGGAGGGAAATAGTGCTTCTACCCATCCTCCACGTGAGAGGATTGTACTTTCATCCTTCGTTGTCGGAGGATGAAAATAGTTCATACTCTCTATTTGAAGGAATTTAGACAAAAACAGTACTATTTTGGAGGATGAATTGAGAAAAAAAATTTGCTTTGGAGGACAACTCCATCCTCCCAAAAAACCCTTTTTGGAGGGCAAAAAAGGTGTTTGGGAGGATTGGTGGATGTGCCCTTAAAAAAAGCAGACTTCACAAAGTTCTTGTTGATTTTCCTTATTTTTTGTCTTTTTTCTTAACAGGTCAAACTCAAACGGTAAAAGCTCCATACTCAAACCTGAAAAAGAACCATGGGATCTTGAACATGTTGGGGTGGGGGATCCTACTGCCGATTGGCGCGATTGTCGCTCGTCACTGCAAGGAATGGGATCCAATCTGGTTTTACTCCCACATCTCAATCCAATCACTTGGTTTTATCTTGGGGTTCGCAGGTATATCTTGTGGTTTTGTCTTGGAACACAAGCTCAGTGCCACTGTCAGCCACCACAAAGGCATTGGCATCTTCATCCTCATACTAGGGTGCCTTCAGGTATATCTCAACTCTCGTCATTTTAATCTCATCTTAAGTGGAGTATTTTTGTTGCATTCTTAGTACAATTCATCTCTAGTTGCCAATACAAGAAAAATAAGCGAAAACGTTATGAAAACGGAAATGTGACACGTAGTCGAACTATATTGTGGGAAAATGGAAAACTATGGGAAGGGCATAGGAAGGTTTTTTTTTGTTTTTGGGTAATGCAGGTGTTTCGGGCCGGCTTGTGCACACCTTGAACTAATCAAAGGGCATAGGAAGTTTACACTACACTTTTAAGAGTTCGTGAGAAGTATGTTATGTAATTGAAATCATTAAAAAAGTTTGGAAGAAAACATTCATGTAAGTTTTCCTATAGAGAATCGATCTCTACACTTGAGGTTAAGTGTCACTGTGGGCATTTTGTGAGGTTCCCATTCCTTAATACTTTCGCAAGAATTTACTCTCATTTAGGAAATGAGAATTTACCCTTGTAGATAGGAGACGATATTCAAGAATAATGATGTCGATGTTTGGTGTTATTCTTACAGATGATGGCAGTTTTGGCTAGGCCTGATAAGGCCTCAAAGCTTAGGAAATACTGGAACTGGTACCATCACAATGTGGGAAGGCTGTTGATATTTTTTGCAGTAGTGAATGTTTTCTATGGAATTCATCTGGGCTTGGCTGGGAGGGGATGGGATGTTGGTTATGGTATTGTTCTTGTAGGGTTGTTCATCATTGCTGCTGTTTTGGAGGCTAGGATGTGGATGAGGAAATAGATCGATAGCGTAGTTGTTTGCTTTACACGTAGTTGTATGTCGCTTCATGTATTTTGATCGCTATTGTTTTGGTGAACGTTTTTGCATATGTGAAAATCTCTCTCTCTCTCTCTCTCTCTCTCTCTCTCTCTCTGTTCCTTCATGTATTTTTATCGCTATTGTTTTGGTGAACGTTTTTGCATATGTGAAAATCTCTCTCTCTCTCTCTATTGTTTTGGTGAACGTTCTGTTGCTTCATGTATTTTGATCGCTATTGTTTTAATGAACATTTTTGCATATGTGAAAATCTCTCTCTCCCTCTATCTCTCACACACACTTCCTTTCTTTTTTGGTTGTCAGGGAGGACACAATTTTTTTCCTATTATTATGGAGAGTCGGTATTGGTAGAATAATTAAATTAAATTAACACTTTAAAAATAATATTTTTGTGTTAAAAAATGGTTATTTTTCAAAATATTTAAATGAAAATAAAAAATAATTATTTTTCCGATTTCTCTCGTCGAAATGAATCAATAACCCATAAAAAATTTATACAAAACTAACAAATACAAAAAAAAAAAAAATCAAATAAAGATAAAATTTTCAGACTTAATGTCCAAGAAAACGCAGCCCAAGTGAGAATCTTAAATCTAGAGGAAGAAGTTCATACCAAATTTAAAGACCGAAAATTTATTGAAATTACCGCTATATAGATTTCGGTACAGAGGATTTGCACTCGGGTGCTGGCTGTGATAATGAATGACCCAGGTTATTATGAAAGTTCAAATTGTGCATTAATTACCAAGGAGGGGACATCTGACCAAATTGAAACAAATTTTAATAAAGAGAAATGATATTCGTATTTCAAAAATTGATGGAGACCCTCTAAAAAATAAAGAAAAATGACTTTGAAATTACACTAATTTTAGAGTGCCTGATCAATTTTTGGAGTGTGAATATCATTAATTCTTCCTATATTTTCCGTCTATTGAGGAATGGGTATTGTGACCCCTCCAAAATTTTATGGATCGGATTTTTGGATCTAAATGTTGTACATGGTACTTGAGTCAGGCTTATTTCAGCCAACATTTTAAGAAAGTTTAATACACAGCAAAAAGAATGCATAATGATAGACTAAAAAAGAGGCTACACTCGTGATATAACCCAAATGCAGCTACACATGAGAGGATGTTAAGAATACAATCAGCATTCCGACATTGGATAGCATAAAAAGAGTGATGATTAATTTAATGTAACGTTGGAATCTGATCAGCTAATGATTTCTTGAGAGAGAGAGAGAGAGTAATCTGCAAATCCCAGATCTAGAATTGGAATCTAGAGTAGTTGAATGGGGCATGATAGTAGTTGAATGGCATTGGACTTGAAGAGTAGGCCATTAATTGGCCAGAAAAGAATTCCAAAGGATTAGAAGCAACCTTTACAACTTGAAAATGAGGAGACTTCAATCACACATTAAACTTTAAAGCTCTGTATACTATGGAGTTATAATCGTCCAATTTCTTCTCTTGTGTGTAATACGTCCAGTATGGAATACCGTCTAGTCTGGTTCAGTTCGGCATTTGCGGATCGGAACCGTTCATCTCTTAGAGCTCGCCGAGAACATACGGCTCTCAAAAAACATGTTAATTGGATATAGTTTGATATGATTTTGAAATGAATTAAACTTGAAAAAAAAATGCATAACACTAGATTGTAACCCATCTAACACATTTATCTTATGCTTAATGCATTTAAAAATCATATCAAACGGTATCCGATCAATATGATTTTTTACATAACCGATGTTCTCGACAAGCTCTAAAAGGTGAACAATTCTAATCATTATTGTGAACCTGAGAAAGGCCCACAACCACAAATGCCGAATTGGACGGTATTCCACACTAGACAGAAATTGTATATATATTTACGGATCAATTGACTTTTTGATGAAAGACTAGTAGAATTTAATTAAAAAAAATACTACCATTGAAACGCGTAAATCATTCCATGAACCAAGACATGGTCTTATATTTATACTCAGACCATCTCTAATCCATCTTCAAAACGGAGGATTTGTGTGACATGTTGATGGGAGATTTTGTAATTTACTTCATCTTTTCTTTACTTTTTGAGAGAACTTTGGATAGACTCGTTGGTATTTTTATAGTTTTTGATCTCCAAAATAAAAGTGCGGTTTTCATATTTAAAGACCCAAAAGTAAATTACGATACCAAATCCTTTAAAAGATGAATCTCTCCAAAAATTTCTCATGAAATACCAAAAATGAAGAAGAAATTATAAAATATTCTTTCGATATATTACATTCATTCTTCATTTTGACGATGGATCGGAAATGCTCTCATTTCTCTACTTATTAAAGATGGCAATCATTTATAAGTAATGGAGTAAATAAATATTATAAAAAAATAGAGAGAAAGTATAAGGCATTGCCGGAGAGAATGGAAAAAATGATAAGTAAAGTACAAAAATTATTGAGAAATGATTTTTACACTCTTTTTTTACTATATACACTCCCTTATTTGTATTTATTTAATGTGAATTTACTTCATTGCCTCTTAATGTATGAAAAGTGAACTCATGAAAGAAAATAAATTATATCCACCATGGGTAGAAATCCGATGGTTTCCATCATTGCCTATGGGCCCCAAAAAACTTTTTTTTGTTAAAATATGAATCGCTCATTTTTGTAAGGCAAGTAGAGTAGTATATTCATGAAAAAAAATCAGTTTGATTGGATATCAATAGGTATATCAAAATTTGAATTTTGGTTTACATAATGAATAGTCATAGATTTTGAAGTTAAACTATCCATGACTATCCATTTCCTAAATCGAAATTCGATTTTTAATATACATATTGATGTCTGATCAAACTTATTTTTTGCGTAAATATATTATTCTGCGGGCTTTACAAAATAAACAGTTCAGATTTTAACAAAAAAATGCCCGATGAAGCCCGTAACTGCAGTGGTTCAAAACCAAAAGTTTCCACCACATGTGGAAAGAATTTCATCTCCTCATGAAAAGGTAAAAAAATAAATTCATATAAATAAGAACAAAAAAGAGAACGCATACGATGATAAAACGGAGAATGTGAAAATCATTTTTCAAATAGTGAATAGCTAATTTACCTGTTGATTGCTGCACCTGCTCTAAATACTAGTACTCCGTATAAATTACGTATTCTCAAGTTTTCCTACTCTAGCGCGTAAAATAGGACTTTCACGGGAAAAAACAAAAAATCCGAGTCAAATAGTAAAAAGCAGCAAAATGTAGAACCAGGGACAAGGAACAAACAGAGAACAGAGAGGAGGAGGGAGAAGAAGAAGAGCGAGAAGAGAGAGACAATCACAGGGAGAGAGAGAGAGATAGAGAGAGAGAAGCAGTCCGGCATTCGCATCTCCCGGAGACTTCCCGACTCCCCATTCCATGTACGATGCTGTATCCATACACAAACATATACATACATACATAATATATTTTCCAATTCCCTCTTATTCACCTCATCCAACCCTAATAATACCGTCCTCCTCGTTTTCCCCTTTCCTTGATCTCAATCACCCTCCTACCGCACAGCCTGATCTCGCCAGATCTGATTCTGACCTTTTACTCTTCAAGAAACACAAAATTTCCAAAATTTAAAAGATTTATTGGGGGCCGTCGAAATGGATGACTTTGGCTTGTTTGCCAGAGACCTAGGGTTCAGACCCCAAGGCAAATCGGCTCCCATGGCTCCTCCCAAGGGATCGAGATCATCTTCTTCTTCGTTCGCCGACGATCAGTTCAGCGACGTCTTCGGTGGCCCTCCTAAGTACACGAGTTCGAGCAACAACAAATCGACGTCGTCGCTTTCGGATTTTGATTACGATTCGATTTTCAAAAGCTCCTCGAGTTCCGCGACTAACGATTCGAAGGTTAGGTCGTCCTCGCCCGTGTACGACAAGCCTGTTTACGACGAGGACATCTTCGACGGGCTGCCCGGGTTGAAGAGTAAATCGACGTCGGCCTCTTCTAGGGTTGGGTTCGATAGCGATGCCTTCGAGAGCATTTCGAACCAGAATCAGAGGCAGAGTGCTGCGTTTGACGATCTTCTTGGGAATTTTGGGCGGAATGACAAAGCCGGAGGAAAGAGTACTACGAGCTCCAGAGGGCTAGTAGATGATTTGATTCCTGGGTTTGGTGGTAGCACTAGTCCCCCCAAAAGCAGCAGGTACTGTGTATGGTTCCATTGGTTTATTATGCTCGAATGGCTTATCCAATGTAGTTGTTTGGTTTAGCATTGTATTGATATTGTGGCTGTGGTTGGATGGCGGTAATAACTTCATTGGTTTATTATGCTCGAATGGCTTATCCAATGTAGTCGTTTGGTTTGGCATTGTGTTGGATATTGTGGCACTGGTTGTATGGCCGTAATATTGAGAGTTTTTCTGTTTTGGGAGAGGGAAAAATATAATTGCAAGAAATCAGATAGCTATGATATTTATTCGAGTTGAGATTTCGTTTGATTAAGGCAAGCCTGTAATTTACAAATACTGTGTGAGAGGGTTAGGACTTAGGAGCAGATTCTTCTTAATTTGGGACTGTGACTCCAGATTAGTATGTAATCAATAATCATGAATCATTTTTCTGTTCTTGTCGATTCTGAGTTGAGGAATATAGGAGTCTGGAATCACAGACATTCCCAACCAAGATTCTTGCCATTCGAACTAAGCTTTTATGTTAAATGCTTGGCATTGGGTTGTATCGTTTTGGGAGAGAGTTGTTAGTTATTGTTTACGATAAGTTTGATGAGAATTTTTTCGAATCAATCTATTTCGGGATTGACTTAGGAGAGAGGGCCAAGATACTTTAATTTTTTATGTTTTTGTAAACATCATCATATTTTACGCGGCAAATAGACTAATTGGAATTAATTGATGAATATTAGAATTTATATAAATGCTATTTATTCAACAAATTTGATTGGTTAATACGAGTTGATTTTCTGGTACGACAAATTGAGGAAACAATAGCCAGTCCAATAGCCGCTTCAGGCTTCAGCAGCTTTTTCTAAGTTACTGTACAACTACTAATAGATATACTGACTAGTGTGGCTGGCCTTCCTTTGGAACTTTTCCGTACGTGAGTGCCGCGATTAGCTGGCCTTCCTTGGGAACTTTTTCATACACGAGCGACGCGATTGACAGACACACGAAATGTTAGACATACTTGAACTCTAAGTTGTTATTTCAGTAGTAACTTTGCGTTGTCATAAATAACGATGCTTTGCCTAGCAAAAAAAAAAAATTTGATGCTTTGCAAATAAAACATGACAGATCTCGATTACCCTACCAGACACCTATTAATGGGCAGTAACTGAGCGTTGTGCTTTTTGTCAAGAGAGAACTTGCATCCAAGAAGCTTGGCAAAATTGCCGTCTCTTTAAACACCGGTTGGTTAGTATCTTAGCTCCACTTTCATGTTTATTTGACAGGCCACTCTCAGAGCCTGATCGACCGCAGAATACTAGTTCAACCACCAAACCAACATATGATGTGATGGAAGACCCCTTTGTTGTTTTAGAATCAAATTCAACCCCTTCAGCTTCATCCCCCGGCCTGTTCACTGATCCACTCGAAGAGATCGGTAAGATTGGAAACTCTGGGAACACTAAAGTCAGTGGAACATCAGTTAGTGGGAGGGCATTTGATGATTTAGATCCCCTTGATGGTTTTGGCCAATCTGTTCCTGCATTTTCCTCTGAGATGAATAGCAGAGTGAAGGAGGGGAGCCCTTCAACGACTGGATCAAGCATGGGTAAAGTACAAACTTCTGTTAATACTGAAGCATTTGGGAGTTCGTCTTTCAGGGATTATGAGATTGACTCGCAGAAGTTGTATGCTGACAATTTCCAGGAATCTCATCAAACTATGTCTGATATACCAAGTGTTTCAACAGATTCTCGTACTTCTGTTCGTCAAAATCCCTTTGACATACAAGCTGATCATAGTGAGATGAATGCCCAGGTAGACAAATCTCCAGAATCAGAAGAGAATGTCGATCCATCTGATGACGTTTGGCTCACAGTATCAGAGGTTCCTCTTTTTACCCAACCCACGAGTGCTCCACCACCTTCGAGACCCCCTCCTCCAATACCCACTTGGGGTTCAAAGTCAGAAGCAGGCTTTTTTGCTTCAAATGCAAGAAAGAAGGGTAATGAGTTCTCTTCTTCACCAAATTCCAGTCAATACTCTCAAACTGCTATGCCAACCCGTTCTCATTTGAAGAGCGGTGCGGTGTCTCAAATAGATGAACTTGAGGATTTCGCCATGGGTAGGGGTGGAAATTATGTTGATGAGGATGCTGAAGAAATGAACACAAACTCCTCTGCTGCTGCTGCTTCTGCAGCTGCCATGAAGGATGCTATGGATAAAGCCGAGGCTAAGTTTAGGCATGCAAAGGAAGTAAGGGAAAGAGAGTACGCGAAGACTGCCAGAAGTAGAGAAGCTGTGCAACTGGAAAAAGATGAACATGCCATACAAGATGATGAGGAGGGAGAATTCAAGGAAAACCAGGAGAGATTAGATTGTGAGCGGAGACAAAGGGAGGAGGAAGAGAAAGAGCGGAGGAGACTTGAGAAGGAGAGGGAGAGAACCAGGGAGATTGAACGGGAAAGGGAAAAAGCCAGACAAGCTGTGGAAAGGGCCACTAGGGAAGCACGCGAAAGAGCAGCTGCTGATGCACGTGAAAGAGCAGCTGCTGATGCGCGCCTAAAAGCCGAGAGAGCTGCTGTTGGGAGGGTACAAGCTGAAGCTAGAGAACGTGCTGAAAGGGCTGCAGTTCAGAGAGTACAAGCTGAAGCGCGTGACAGGGCAGCAGCAGAGGCAAGAGAGAGAGCAGAAAAGGCTGCGGCAGAAGCTAAGGAAAGAGCAAATGCAGAAGCAAGGGAAAAAGCTGCTGCTGCTGCTAAAGCAGAAGCTGAAGCAAGACGTAAAGCAGAAAGGGCTGCCGTAGAGAGGGCTGCCGCAGAGGCTAGAGAAAGAGCTGCTGCTGAAGCTAGGGAAAAGGCTGCTGCTGCTGCAAGAATGAACCAACAGAAGAATGATAACGATCTTGAATCCTTTTTCAGCATGGGTTCTAGACCTAGCAGTGCTCCGCGGCCACGTGCAAATTCTTCTGTAAGTTACCTGAAGCTGGAACATCTGGAGTACAACAGTTTGAGCTTTTTGGCCTCCATGTAGAAGGATGTATAGTGTTAATTCCTTCTTGTTTGTCTGTTCTGCTCAAACTTTCAGGACCCTATGGCGGACCCCCAGTTTCAGAGTAAGGGAGGACCAGAAGGGGCAAGGACATCCGTTAGTTCCTCATCCAATATGAGAAAAGCATCTTCGACTACTAATATTGTTGATGATCTTACTTCAATTTTCGGAGGTAATATATAGTTCCAAACAGTAATCCTTTGCATTGAGTTGCCTCTTCTTCCTTCTTCTTACTGATATTGCTAATTTACTGAAATGTTTTTGGTTGCAAAAGCTTCCCCATCAGCTGGAGAATTCCAGGATGTTGAAGGAGAAACTGAGGAAAGGAGGAGGGCTAGATTGGAACGCCACCAAAGGACACAGGAGCGTGCGGTATGTGTTATCTGCCTGAAGACGTATCTGATTAGGTCATTGCTGTTGCCAAAGCAAAATAGGCTTTTGTTAAAGCATGGCTAGTTGTGCATTCTAGTTGTTTGCATTGCTTTGGTAAATGCCAAAGCTACTTCGGCAGTAGCCATGGCATCTAATTTGTTGCTCTGTTTGTAGACGCAGTTTGGCTTTTCAGTTTTTCATTGTTGATTATGCATGTTCAGGCTAAAGCACTGGCTGAAAAAAATCAGCGGGATCTTCAAACTCTGAGGGATCAAGAAGAAAGATATGTAAGTTCCCTTTTTTGTAGGTAAAAAGACATGTAAGTACCTTCTACGTTGGCAGCATCGCATGCCATGTATATGTGTGTAGCAACGCAATGGTTTTGGAACGCTGTTAGTTATGCTCCAGTTTTTGAATAGTAAGAAAGACTTGTCCTTGTTCCGCAACTTATTCATGAGGTTCAAAAGTGTGTATAACAATGCAATAGTTTACTGCCTTGTGATGAGGCCTTCTATTATAGTAGTATGAGATCAAGCCAAATAGGGGGTTTCTTGTACTACTTACAACTATGACAAACATTCCACTTCGAAATTTTTTTGGCAACATCGAAAACTATGACAAGTGTTCTTACCCTCTTGCCCTTGAAACAATGGTTAATTAACTGTAAGTTGTCCAGTGGCTCATGTTTGTTGTGAAAAATAGTATAAAGACAAATGTTATCAAATATAAATCATGTCTTTTTTCCTCTAGTTGTGCAGTGTAATTTGATTCTTAATCACAATCGAAGGCTTTCTCATCCATGTTTTATAGTCATTCTTTCATAGATCTTCAAAAATTCAGATATTTGATATGGGTGCCTTACTGTAATGGATTAAAAGGTTTTTCCCCTTGGCTACAGCCTACATTAAACTTGCTTGGCTTCGACTTGTATTGTTCCATATTTTTTCATTTTTATTTGCAGAGGATTGCCGAAACATTAGATGTGGAGATCAGGCGGTGGGCTGCAGGGAAAGAGGGAAATTTGCGTGCACTGTTATCAACCATGCAATATGTGAGTTTGATCATCCGCCTTCTTGAAAAGCAGTTGCATGACATTTAATGGCATTCTGATTGCTGCATTCTTTTATAACATTTGTTTTCTAGTATTCAAAAGTAGCCCTTTCCTTGCTGGTGTATCTTTTGGAGTTTTATAGCTCCTTTTCTCTCCTCTGGTAGAAGTTATTGGTCTAGTTCTATTTAACGTTCCACCCTCTGCTTATCATATCTGACAATGATTTAGGCCTGCAATTTAGGGTTGGTGAACTTTTTTTGAGCTATTCTTTGGAGTTGTTGTAGAAAGGAAATTGAGATGTGTTTGGCAGATGTTTCTTAAAATTCAGCAACCAGGGCGTGCAAGGAACTGCTTCTTTTGTCAGATTATGAGTTTAGCAATTGTCAGATCAATTATGAGAGTAAATAGGTCTCAGTGTCTCACATAACAAATATGGTGAGAGTCACCTTAATAGCTTTCAGGGGCAATTAAATAGGGGAAATTGTTACTTAGTAAGCTTGGCTTAGGCTTTTAGGCAAAACATTTTGCATGAGACTAAGAATTCTGCCAAATTGTGCTCACTGAAGTGTACATGCACCACATGTCCCTTCAAATGCAAAGGTCATTAATCTTAGAAGTGTGAACTTTCATACATTTCTCAGAAGTAGTTGCATATCAGAAGCAAAAGGGAGACTCCTAGACTGTCATTCATCTTCAAACAAGACTAAATATGGTTTGGGATGGGTTATTAAAATCTCTAACTTGGCCTGGCTATAGCAATTGAACTTCTCCTTCAACTTTGAAGGTCCTTTGAGAGAACCTTCTGTTGTTACTTAATCATATTTTTGAGGCGGGCTTCTAAGACTTTTGCAGAAAACTGTATGATGACTTCAACCTTGAGTCTGGTGTAAGCAAATTTTCACCAACCTATTTTGTTTCAGAATTGTCCTGCCACATTGTGTTAGCCAAATATGAGAGCCTCCTCTTTGGAAAGCAAGACTTGAAACCCGGCATTTTGATCGGCCATAATGAACTATGCTTGGCACCCACACGTGCATGCACTTTTAGTGTTTAAATGAGCAAACGTATTGATTTTACACTTCATCTTGTTATGGCCTTGAATTTCCCATGGAATGTATTTTTTATCGGGAAAAAACTTGTCATGCTAATGACTCTAGTGCCAGGTTTATTTTATATGATATCGCACCTTTAGTCATATATCAAGCTTTATATCATTAGATGTGTTGATACAAATGCGACACATTGGACACTCAGGAATCTTAGGAAACTAGGACAATGATAAGAAAAATGTCGAGAAAACAGCATGTCCTACAGTCCTAGTCCTATGTTTACATGATTAATTTTTTATTTGATAAAATATAGCAACTTGGTCATTTCTGTGCATCACAAATTCACAATTAAGTTATTCCTCTGAGAAAGCTAGCAAATAGTTTTTTTTTTGGGTTTCATGTGTTTATTTGTTAAAACTTAATAGAAGTGGGAGTAGAAAATCCTATTTCTGTTTGTGCAGAAGTATCAAGTATTCAACTGTGAGCGGAAAGGACTGGAAATGTGCATGCATTTGGGTTTTAAATACTAAATACTGACTGAAAAATGAAAATGTGAAAGATTTATACCTTGTTTAAATGCTTTGGCTTCCATTGTATTTTCTTCAAACTTGGGCTAGTATCCTGTTTCTTTATAAAGTTCCAGACGCGTTCCAAGTTTAGATACTGGCAGGGTATTATGAGCACTTCCTAGATCTAGGTCAAAGTACCATTATAGATGCGAAAGAGCTTTAAGATTAGGACTGGAAATTTGCATGCATTTGGGTTTTAAATAGGGGAGTGATTTTGCCACTCCCCTTTGTGTCTCTATTATGTGATTTGTTTTGTGAGAGAAGGGTGTCTCTATTACGTGATTTGTTTTGTGAGAGAAGGGGAGTGCCGTTAGAGAAAAGGGGAGTGGCAAAATCAATTCCCTTTAAATACTAAATACTGACTGCGAAATGAAATGTGAAGATTTATACCTTGTTTAAATGCTTTGGCTTCCATTGTATTTTCTTCAAACTTGGGCTAGTATCCTGTTTCTTTATAAAGTTCCAGACACGTTCCAAGTTTAGATACTGGCAGGGCATATTTAGTAGAGCACTTCCTAGATCTAGGTCAAAGTACCATGTGAAAGAGCTTTGAGATTGTTTTCCCCCGTTGCAAGCAGCCCTCATTAAGATAGGAATATCTATTAAAAAGATAACAAGACGCTATTTTCATTCAACTGTGCTTGAAAGAGAGAGGATATGATATAACGTAAGCCCCAATTCCGCTGACTAGGGGTTGGCTTTGAGTGTTAGGCAAGCTTGTGTTATGAAGGTCAGGACTGTAGAGGTGGCAAATGAACGGGTTGAAACAGGTCGCGGGTCGAATACGAGTCGACAATAGACAGGTTGAAACGAGTCGGGTCGAATGTGGGTCAACCCAAACCCGGCCCAACCCCTTTTGTTCGTCATAACAAATTCCATCAACCTAAACATAGTCTACATGAGGTGGACCACATAATTTCAACGTTATCCAGTATTTGTGCTTCCTATTTCTATAAACTTCTGTGTTCGTATCCGCTATACATCTTTTGTTAGGCTTTCGCAAATTCCTAACACAAACCAACTTCGTGTCCGCTATAGGGATCTATAAAATCGCTCCTTTTTTTTCCACTGATCAAAACAGTTTCTATTAATCCCTTACCCAGAATCAAAAAAACACCTAGAAATCAACTTTTTGCCCAATGGGTCCCAAATTCGAACATTTTCGTCAAAAAAAATAATGGCCAAAAAATTCGAACATTTTTTTTATAAACGAAAAGAACTCTGACATTAATAACTTATGGCAAAAGTTTGAATTTTTGTCGATAAAAATGCGTTATTTTGAGTAAAAAACCCCACCTCATAAGTCACCACACCTTTTCTCTCAAAGCTATCCCAAATTGAGTCATCCAATTTGATAATTAATACTCGCCAAGGACATGCTGAGAACATTTGTTATTGCTGAAAATGTCATTGGCGGGCATTAATTATCAAAACACGTCCTGGACCGTCATTTTCTCATCAGATAATAGGAGCACAGATGTAAAGAATCAATTTAGCTACAAAAATACTAGATAGATAGGTAGATATAGAGAGAAAAGGAACTGTTGTAGAAATTGGTGGAGAGATTAACGAAGGTTTGTAATCCTCCGAGCTTGTCGAAGAGATTGGTGGAATCAATGGCGAAGGCGTCGCTCTGTTCCCCCCCGCTCCACTCCGACACCTTCTGCTGCAGCGGTTGCATTCTCTCCGATTCTCTCTCTTTCTCCTCTCTCTCTCTCTCCCCGATACTAGTCGTGTGCAGTAGTAGAGAGAGGGATGGAAGAAGAGAAGTGGGTTTCTCGATTTTGGAAGAAGAGAGGCAGCGTGAAAGACGAAAAAGAGGCAACATGATCGCAAAGTGGTTTTCTTTCGGTGTTTTTGTTGTTTGGGTCCTTTTGCATTCCAACTCATATTGAGCCCATTTTTAACCCATCTGAACCCATATAAATATGGGTTGAACCTATATCAACCCATTATACAATATGGATGGATTGGTTGGGGTTAAAAGTGGGTGGATATGGGTGGGTAAAAAAATATGGGTTGGGATTGCCACCTCTAGTCAGGAGTAAAGGATTTACAAGTGTAGAGGTGCTGAACTAGGTGATTGACTTCAAATTTTCAGAAGCCAGGCCCTGTAACGTTTGAACTAGAATCAAAGAAGAAGTTTAAAAGTTTTAATTGAACCCGAAGAGGTGGGGCATTAGAAAGTTTTCTGAGGAATTTGATGTGCTACCTGCTAGGTTGTCAAAAACGAGATAAGGTTAGTGAATGGGTCTATGATCAGTAACTTGGCTTATTTTCTAGATAAGGTGGCCTTCACTCTGGCAGAGGTAAGAAATTTCAGAGCATTTAATCTTATAAAGACGGTTGCAAAACCGTTGCAATAGAACTCATATTTAGTGTCTGATTCTCTTGTCAATACCATGTTCCGTTGCTGGTCTAGAAATTCTCAGAACAAAGGATGTGGTATCTTTAGGCGTTTGAGAACTGTGAAGGTTTTGATACATCCTTTAATCTTTTGTTGTAAATTTGCCAGCTGTTATATTCTAATGTTGAATGGTGATCAGGTGCTATGGCCTGGATGTGGTTGGCAGCCTGTTTCTTTGACTGATTTGATCACTGGCGCATCAGTCAAAAAAGTTTATAGGAAGGCAACTCTGTGCATCCATCCTGATAAGGTGCAACAAAAAGGTGCCACACTTCAGCAAAAATATGTTGCTGAGAAGGTGTTTGACCTTCTTAAGGTACTTGTCTCATGATCTGAGCAATTTTATTTGTTAATTTGTTCCTGATAATGTGCCATACAACATTGGTTTTATTGTCTTCCATAATTGAATGACCAATTTGAAGAAGATTTATTGAATTCAATTGGATGGAGTTTTATTTGCCTCCATCTCATGTCTCATTTTCCTGTAGTTAGAATGCATTCATTTTTAAGGCACTTTTTGCAATTTTTTTGACTTCCCTTTATTCCCCCCTCGAAACAAAATAGCATGACACTGAGAAGGCAATTTTAGAAAATACAGGACATCACATGCCTGGGATGTTATGTTTTAAATCTTTAGAGATTATTATATGCATGAATATGTGTGAATAGTTTTTATGCAAAGGTAATGTGAAAAGATGAGGTGTAAGTGTTTTAGATACTATTCATGTAGTAATTGCATCCTGAGTGACAAAATCTATAGCTGAACATTGTAAATTATATGAGAGATTCATCTTATAAATGATTTGAAATGCAGAATATTGGTTTGTTGTGTTCCAAAGAATGCAGAGCATTCTTGCTATAAAGAGACATTACATAGGTCGTGTATGGAGGGTTTGGTAAGTGTTGTGAACCATCCGCCAATTGTTGGTCCAAAAACTAATGAGGACACGTTGAGTGTCTGACATGCTCTAGGAGTGTCCAAGGTGACACTTGACACTCCTTAAGCATCAGTGTCTTAGCCTGGTGATGATAGATGTTTTATTTTGGTGGAGATTTTTCTAATCTTGCTTCACTAGAGCCGGCTCTCAATCTATGTCACCTAATTGCGTTTTATTATCTTCACTCGAGGCAAATTCTATTTTATTGATGTGCCGAAAAAGTTGCGATGTTTCATTGCTATATTGGCTTTTCTCTCATTTCTATTTTGATGTGATAAATAGGAGGCTTGGAACAAGTTTAATTCAGAGGAACTCTTTTGAATTTCGCCCCAGGCCTTTTGCATAATATGAAGAGTACCATTTATCGGGAGAAAATCTTCGAGCTGTTCCAGCAGACATATTCCTCTGCTGCTACCATGCACAGGTTTGGCTAATGTGGTTTGAATGAATGATAATGGAAACATCCACCGGTGCTGAGATGCCTGAATGGCAAGGGTATGCTCCTGCTGCTGTAAACTGATGTGAATGCCATAGATATATAAGTATGTGGAATGATTGGTCGGTGTAGAGTTGGATTGTCAATCGTCGCCCTACACATCTTTGTCGAATTTAATCACCCTATCTCATCTTTATGGGATAATTTCTCTCCTCGTGATTCGTTTTTTTTCCCCCTTATTATTTCTTTTGTTTCTGGTGGGGCTTGATGTGGTCGTGCCAGAAATGCCACGAGCCATTGTATTTGTGTTGAGATGAAAGTTTTTGTGGTGGACTTTCAAGATATACAGATATATATGTGTCCGGGATTTCAGCTTTTGGTCTGGAAATCCAATCATAATGGTTTTGTCAGTTTCTTTTCCTTATCTGTTCGATTTCTTTGTTTATTTGAACTTCATTACTAACGACCTCAGATATACCATGTATACAGATATATTTCTTCTGTACGTGCTCATGCCAATGTCCATTAGAATGAAAATGTTGGATCAATACGTAGTGTGTGCACTTCTATCTTGGACCAACAATTGGGAATTATCCAGGTGAAATATGGAATGAAACAGTTATTTTGGTAGTTTATGGACTCGTTTTGTCCTCATGTTGCATACGGCACTATAAAGAGGCTATAAACGTACCTTAATTTTATTCGTATGTGAAGGTTATAGTCTGCATATTCTCATTTGTTTTCTAGGGTTGTATTATTCTTACCGCATTTAATTTTTTTGATTCTGGGTCGGTGTTTTGTTCCTTAATGTGTCTCTGGGCACAGCCAGTGATGGCTGGTACATGGTTCTTACTACTTAGCATCTCTTTTGATGTATGTGTATAAAGATCTGCTGTTACAATTCAACTGCCTGAGTAAGAAGGGTCCACAGAACCACCATTTATGGCCTTCGGAACTAAACTCCACACTACCGATAAAATAAAATAAAAAACTAAACTCCCTAGTCATCCATACTTTGGGATGACGTATTGTATTGTAATGTTCATTGCTGAAAGAAAGGTTAAAAGAAGCAACCAGATATTTTTTGGTACAACGAACCAACGGGATGTTTGAGTATATGTTTAAGCATGAAATTTCTTGAAGGTCTGGAGAAAAAAAAGGTCACTCAAAGGCCGAGTACTCCACCGAAAATATTCTGTTTGAAATTTTGGTACTTTCAATACGTTCTGTCTACCTCAGTTGTGAAAAGTCCTAAAGATCCTTTACAATGTCCACAATTCCAAACATTGATAAGGAATAGGAGCACAAAAACAAAAATCTGCACTTTCCAATATACCCAAACAGATTGGCTATTTGTTCATCCACTCGATTGCTTTGCTGTTGCAACTTGATGGGAGCTTTCGAGTTCAGGAATTTTATTGAATTGAGATTCTCATTCTAACTGCGAAGAAGGGAATAGTTTGCTGGGCATTTTACATGTAAGATTGAGGTTCTCAACTGCTTAACTTCGAAAGTAAGCAGTCAATACCTGGATGGATGTTCGGTAAGTAGGTGTAACACCCTGTTTACGGCTGATCAGCGTGGCTTTTGACACCATATTCCATTTTGGTAACCAACTTAAGAGGGGGGAAAGCTAGGGTTTCATTATGTGGTAGCAGTGATGAAGGAAGCAAAATGCAAAATTCAATTGGACAATCTAACAAAGCAAGTTACAAATCTTTAACTGCAACAAGAATAGAGAATCAGTTATTCTGTTAGCGAAGATGTTTCCGGATATATGATCGTAGCTGTCACTGTATAAACAAATGTCTTCTGAATGCAATATTTGATATCAACACTTGCATATACCTATATAGAGAGAAAAAGCTACATCTTCATCAATGAAAACAAAAATTGATGGATGAACTATTAGTTTGAATTCGAAACCTGACAATTAACTTATTCTTTCCACACTGGAATTATTCCTTGAGCTGCCAAACGCTTCTCAACCCAGAAGACAACATGTTTTGCTGTTATTTTCTTCTCAAGAATGAGGAAAGGCTCAACAGTGCTCACTCCTGATCCATACGAGGAAAGAGAAAACCCTTTTGGACCTGTGTAAGGAAGGAGAATGATGATTTATGTGCATTGAGGTAGTAGCAATAGGGGTATTGTTTCCAATTTGCCAAGCAAAGACATACCAGTGAGATCTCCATTGGGGAAGAAGGCCCAAAATGAGAATGGAATGCCCTTCTTCTCAAAGAAACCTTCAAGCTGTTATAAGTAATCAAACACCAGTTCAGACAACCGATAATTAGCATCTATATATGTATCGATTTTTGTTTTGTCTTTAGAATAACTTTTTGGAAGATTTTCTGAGAGCAATTTATTTCTCAAGAACAAGATGTTACAAAAAAATTCTGTTTGCTGTTCCCAATAACATATTTTCCACGGCTCGGATACACTAATCAGTCAAGGTGCATGTCCAGGGTTGGGACTCGGGTTCATACCCTCAACACTATTTTGTATCGCGTATTGTATAGTATTCCTAGACAACATGTTTTAATTAACTACAACCCTACTTGGGAGTTGGAATGAAATGGAATAAAGGAATCTATGGAATTTCTATGTCCCGTCCACTTGAGAGAGGTAAGAAGTGTTTCTTTTCTAACTAATCCAAACATCTTGTTCTAACTAGGTTGTTGGACACACATCCCACGCCCTCACCAGATCATCATGTGTTCTACAAAGGTACTTACATATAGCCAAAAAGATCATATAACCTGAAAAACACAAACAAAATACAATCCTAAGTGCAGCCTTACAGTTTGTATCATAGCCAAACTGGGAATGGGAATCTAATGATAACTTTGAACAGCTGAAACTACCGGAAACATAGGACTTACTCTGTTGTCCCCAAAAGATAACTCAAGCCCAGAGATATCATCTTGAGCTTCAAGAACTGCTTTCAGTGAAGGGATCACATCCTCCTCCATTAGCTCAGGTAGTGGCTTAGCAGGTACTTTTGCTGGGCGTTTTGGCTTCGAAGGAACTGCTTCATCAGCTGTCTTTACTTCCCTTGTCTCCTTTTCCTTTGTCTCCTTTGTTTCAGCAGCAACTAATTTCAACAACAAAGTAATGACGACAATATAAGAAGGAAAGTACCCGTATAAACTCATTTCAACACGGTACTAATTCCTAGCCGGACACATCGGAAAGGGGAAAACAAAGGCATACCTGTAGGCGTAGATGATTCTTGCACAGCGGAGAAGGCAACAGTTGGGCGGAAAGCAACTGATTTACCAGCCGTCTGCAGAAAACCAGACATTAAATATCAAACCCTTCAAAAATTGAAGTTACCATCATCCATGTTTGCACATAATTTTAGAGGAATGAAACAAGAAAACCACAATGTTGGTATTACAAAGATGCCAAAACTCATCTCCCTGAGCTTTCTTAGTCTTTTGGAAACAATTCGGACATGCACTTTAAACTTGTTTTCAGGATCACACAAACTTCTCTTAACCAAATGAAATACACAGTTCGCAATCTTCTGGAAGGTTTCTCCCAAATAGGTCATTCAGTAGATGTTAAACAATTATTATTATTGTTATTTTTTCTTTCTTTCTTTTCTGTGGGTTTCTCTGATTAGTACTTTAGCCTTGGAATTGCAATCCTTCCTACTCTTTCTTCCAGATAGGATAATTGGGGTTCTAGCTTCTATCAATTGCAGGTCTCGGAAGAAATAACCCGATAATCCGCCATTTTACTTATATTCATCTACTTTTTCCGGGTTTTTGGTCAGGTATTAAAAACATTAGAGCATCCGAGTCTTCTCCAGAAAGAGCCAGTTGAAGAAACCTAAATAACTTCAATAATAAGCAAGCGCGCGCGCACACACACTACTTGCTCTTACCGTTAGGAGAGTGGAGGAGCAGGTATTGGCTTTACGGCTGAAGTACGAAGAGGAAGGAAAGCTCGAAATGGCTATCGATCCTCCTACTGCTGTCGCCATTTTCTAGAGAGAGAAATACAACCTCGGGAACTACTTGCTCTTTTCTGATGGTCCGTCTGATGGTCCGTCTCTGCAGTCAATTGGACATGGTTTGCTTTCTTTATCTCTGTGCGTGTATGTGTGTGTGTGTGTGTGTGTGTGAGAGAGAGAGAGAGAGAGAGAGAGAGAGAGAGAGAGGATGAATTGGGAGTAGTGATCACAAGAAGCAGAGGCGCAAGAGCCAGAAACGAGCCATTTTGATCCACACACTGCTTCGAGCAATACATGCCACTGGTTTTTGAAGCGTTAGGAATTACTACCTCTGTCCCATTTTCGTTATTCGTATCATTTTTTAAACGCTTATATCTCACAATTTATAATATTTTTTATAATTTTGAAGACTTCGTATTATAGATTTAATCGAAAACTATCAAATAAAATTTATATTACATATTGTTGAAAATTCATATTGGAAGATATAAGAGATTGAAAATTGACACAAATAACGAAAATGGACAACCAAAATAGGATGGAGGGAATAATTACCAGACCCGGGAGCGATCCAATCTCATTTGTTCCGAAAATCCTATGCCTTTGTGCTAAGGGATTTTTCGGCTGTTGAATTTAAAATCATACAATCCAACGGCCGAAAAAACTCTCGGCGTAAAACATTTCGGCACAAAGGGTCCCGCCTTGCCCAAGAGTAGATGGATTTACAGTATATTGTCTAAATGAGCAATAGTTTGCTTTAACGTATGTATAGCACGCTCCCTCTCTGAGCTCTCTCAATCTTTGCTTTGTCTAACGCATTTAATCCTCTTCGCTAATTTTAATTTGAAATGTTATCGAAAGACAATTTTCACAATGTGTTTTCATATCATAGTGGCCAAAATCCAAAAGCAAGTTTTGGAAACGAAACAGGTATTCCTGACAATTTTTATTGTTTTTCTTTTTGTGTGTGTGAAAGCAAAACTAAATAACTAATGATCAGTGATGTCCTCCTTTTGCAACTTCAAGGAACTTCGGTAGTGAGGGAAATCAAGAACGAGTAGGGAAGAAAACACACTACACACTCATAGACCAAACTTTTTAAACCACAACTCCTGTTTCGTTAGAGAGAGAGAGAGAGAGAGAGAGAGAGAGAGATTACAATTGCATGTCGCGAAGTCTATTATAACTCACGTCTTGTTGCAACATAATCACCAATATCAACAACAACAACAGCAATAGCAATAACGTTAGATTACAATTAGTTTACAAGTACAATAAACTGCAGCGCGGCATTGGAGCTGACAGACGACGTCAAAATTGCCCAAAGGTTGACCGGTGAGAATTAAAAAGTTGCAAAAGTTTAAATAGATAGTCAAATAATTACCGAACCACTTAGGCATATCCCTTCATTTGCATAGAAACTGGAGAACTGACGCCAATTGTGCTGAGGAAGACAAGCACAGCAAAATTGTCATTAAACATACAGTCCAATGACTTAATCATGTACTTAGCAAAAAAAAAAAAAGACTTAATCATGTCCATAACTTCTCAAATTGCCAGTAAACGCGCATGCATTGCATAAAAACCATCTTGTTCAAGATAGGATGTTCGCTTACCAAATGGTGCAGTGTTCTCTGGAAGAGAGCCTTGAAGGCTTGAAGCTATCTACAGAATATCTTCAAGATTGACTTTAGAGGTCAAGCACTCTTTAGTTCACTGCACCACCAAAACTTTGAGTTCATGATGTCATTTTCTTTGTTGCTTTTCCAGGGATGGGTTTTGATTTGTCTTGCTTGAACTTCTGAATCATAGAGTAAACCTGCATACAGAAGATAAATTGTGAGACAAAACAGAATGATAATGTAAATACAGATTGGCATGACATATGCAGCTCGAATACAACGATAAGGACATCAAGTGGAACACAATGATTGTACTGCATCTTACTTCATCAAAAATTAGAACAGAATAGTATTGGCATTCCATATTTCCACCATGAAAATGATGGATAAATTTGAAAATCACAGTTTCGATGATGCTCAACTTTGCATGTCATGGGGTTGAATTTCGTACTCCAGGACTGAGGGACCATTGCTTGAGGGATAGGAAAATTTTAAGCAGTCAAGACCAAGAATGCAAACATGGATTTATCTTAAACAGCCACTTGGTACAAATAATGCAAGAGCTTAGTTCTGTGCTCAGTCCGCCTTAACCAGTCATGTATATGATCCAAAACAAACCAAACCCTAGTTTTTACCAAAAAGTAAATAGCGTATCTTACGAAGGGTTTAGTTCAAATCGGAAATACTAGCCTACTGTAATATTAAACATTTTTCCGTTTGAGATGCCATTGGAAAGTGGAAATACCCTTCAAATGGGGACCATAACACAGAAATCTAGATTGAAGGATTGCCAACTTTGTCTGTTACCTTCCGGACTCCAGATGTTAATCCCATGCTTGAAAGGGCCTTGCTATCCACAGACTTCCATGCCATAGTTTTGCTGTCAGGTTTTCCGTGCAAAACATGCTTCCCGCCTTCGCCAGCAGAAGCAAAGAAGAATTTAGCGAAGTATGGGACACCAACTCAAGAGTATCTGTGTGTGCACGCGCATCAACAGCATGTGCATGGTGTTGGCATGCATTTTTTTTTTTTGAAAAGCGGGCCTGCATATGGTCTCCCACATGCATGTGCATGTGTACATGTATGTGAAAGGGGGAGAGGTGAGAGGAGAACCAAACCTTTTAGCCGTATAACCAGCAACTCCACAAACATCTTAAGACGAATGTGACTGAACACATGGACGTATTCTCCAATATCTTCCCTCGAAACTACAGAACAAGACTCTTTGAGGTCTAGTTTGAAAGACTTCTTGAAGAACTGATCAATAGCATGTCTTCTTGTGGCCAAATCCGCCTCAACCTCCACCAGGACAGATGGAAACTCCCAGAGGCCAGCAAGTAAACCTTCTTCTGGCCTCTTTACAAGAAGAAATCTACCATCCGGTTGAAGTTCCTCTATAGTATCTTGGCCTTCCAATATCTCCACGACAGTGACAGCAGCAAAGTCATGTCTCTGTTTGGACTTTACAACCTTTAAAGGATAATCTGTAACTTGTGCTGATCTCTGTTTAGTGGCCAGAGATAATGCACAACAGTGGGCTGAGACAGGACAAACAGAGCAGCTTGGGCTCAAGGGAGTGCATACTGTAGCACCAAATTCCATTAGAGCCTGGTTGAAATCTCCAGGCCTTGAAGGATCAACTAATTGCCCTGATAGCTTCCTGGTCAAAATATATCCAAAATCCAAATAAGACATGATGGCCAAAAACTCTTGGAAAACATTTTCAAAAATCCTAATGAGAAGAGACAACAAAACATTCACTGACAGGATTATGACAGTTACATCATTCCTTTCCTCTAATTCCAAGTATCATCACTAAAGAAAATAGTATTTTATCCGTATACATGTTACCTGAGCATTAATAGCAAAACAGCAACGTTTTATCCCTTATATTGAATCAAATTCTGGAATAAATAACACTTACCAAAAGTTCTTGATTGTGACCGAGTGTTTGGGATTAGCAGAAATAGCCTTTAGTCTGGCAACCACCCTAACTACATTTCCATCAACCACTGGCACTGCCTGAAGCACAAAAATTTGAAATAATGGAATGGACGAAGATGCTTCTTTCATGACTGGAATAAGAAGTAACAAAAGTACCCACCTCCTTGAATGCAATGGAGGCAATTGCACCTGCTGTATAATCTCCTATACCTGGGACCTTCCGAAGAGCTGCAACTGTTTTAGGAAAGATGTCTCCTCCTTCAACAATCTTTTTTGCTCCCTAACAGGTCATGGGAGAGGCAAAAAGGGAGTCAGAGAATTAAGTACAGTATGCTGCAATGTTAAGACAAAGAGTTCAACCCATTTACAAAAAAGAAAATGATCTTGTAGCATGATAATCACTGTAAGTATCATTGTTTTCCTAAACTCACTCGCTCTTCTAAAGATGGAAGCTATGGCCAATTTATTTAGTGCTTTCAAACAACAGAGGACCAACTTTCTCAGCCAATTTGAGCAGCCCATTTATTTCAACACCAAAATGGCTAAGAATGTCACGACGAGGTATTGAGTTCACCCAACGAAGTAGACACGGATAGAAAAATAAATGCTGCTGCGTCCATTCCCCAAACTCACCCACCTATCGCAGGAATGGCATTTTTTCATGGAAGCTTGCTATAAGCTTCTCAGATGAGGAGCTCGCTCACTTGTAATTTGCTAGACCCTATAACTCCACGAATACTAGCAAGGTGGACCAGCTATCCTCATTTGAGTATAGATAAAGGAGTACCTTCGTCAACTCAAAGTTCAATCTGGAATACGCAAAATAATCATCTTGCTATCAACCGTTGAAACGACAACGATTTATCAGCAAGTTTGGCTAGAGGAATTGTAGCACTTGGGGATTTTCCAATGAGAGACATGGAGTGGGGCACTGAACCAATGTGTGCAAAAGTGTAAATCATCTGAATCCTCCCATTACAGTAGATTATCTAAAACTCCCGATAGTGGTGAAATATTATCTCGAATAGTACACTTCAAAGATACCAAACAAAACCCAAGAAGAAATGAAGATTCATACAAAAAGTTTAAGTCTTAAGAAATATCCAGCTGCACAAGGAACTAAGCTATGCAAATAAGTGCAAACATGAAAAACAGCATCATAGGAATTTCTCACCTCTAGCAGATACCGTGCCCGTCTGTAATACCCCAAACCCGCCCACATCTCATTCACCTCCTGCACAAACCAAAGCAATAAAAACTCAAAAAAAAAACAAAAAAAACTTCACAAAGTTAACAACACGAATTCAATCAGTCACTCAATAACACAAAGATAGAGGCGCAGAAAACCTCGAGAGAAGCGCGAGCGAGATGGCCAAGAGTAGGCCATTTCTGCATCCACCGGTTAAAGTAACCGATTACGGCCTGAACCCTAGTCTGCTGAAGCATTACTTCAGAAACCCACACAGCATAAGCCCTTCTCTCACTTTCCTCTTCATCGTTACCATCCTTACCTTCAACGCTGCTGCTGCTGATTCTTCGCCAAGGGAGGTCCCTCTGGTTGAGGTCGTACCACTCCAGGAGGGAAGCCCTGATTTCTAGGGTTTCGTTTCTGCTGAAACCCAAGTCTTCAATGTCCGACACTGTCGGTGCCTCTTCTTCCTCGTTGTCGTTGTATTTAGGTTTCGTGCGAGTGGTCCGTCGTGGTCTCTTTCTGGTGGTGGTGGTGGTCCCGGCCGCAGCCGCCGCTGCATTCGTCTTCTTCTTCGAGCCCATGGATAATAACGGCGAATATTTCAAAGAGCAGAGTATTCCCCGCCAAGCGATTAGTTTGAAAATATTACTAGTTCGGGTTGGCTGTGAGTGGCACTGGCACTGGCATGGCATGTCAAGCTAAGCTGCACAAAGCAGGCAGTGTGATTTGTTTTTTAGAATATTTTTGGTTTCTGGTGAAATTTCCAGCAATTTATTACTTAGTTTATTGATCACACCCGACCGATTTCGCAGTCACATCCGCTTTGGATTCGATAAATACATTACTTGTGAAGTACATCTTCACATATGTACTGGTACATACTAGTTCGAAGAGAAATCAAAAAAGACCGAGCAACAAAGATTTCGATCCATTTAGTTAAATTTATGGATGCTCTGGTCAAAATGAACCAGAAAAATTAAACATAAACCTAAAAAAAAGACTATTTAAACCTAAAAAAAAGACTTCTCATGCGGTCTAAAAGTATGGGAGTTGCTTTTCTTGTTTACGCTTGTTGTAATCTGTTTTTTAGAATTGTAGTAGTAAAGTTTGACTGGCTTTTGTGCATTGGGGTTGTATTACATGTTAACTCATGTATTGACCCTTAATCTTTATGAAGTTCTTTTTTATGCAAAGAAAAAAAAAAAGACTTCCCGAATCCGGCCAATAGATGGATTCTTCTGATAAATAGCGTTTTAGACATTTTTGAACACCACCATGATTTATGCTGCAAAAAACACCCCCTAATCCTGGACAAGGATTGACTCATCTGGAAAAGACACCCAGATACTCATCGCTACTCAACGGGAAAACTGAAATTTAAAGCACTTTTGGAAGAACCAGATATCTGCATTTGATAATCGACTTGATAAACAAGTAGACGATTCACTACATGGTCTCAGCAAATACCGATTCGGTCCGATAAGAAAGTTGTGCTCCATGATCTAAACCCCATAATAGATTTTACACAAGTGACGAGATCTTCAGCATTTCAGGCATGTTTGATAACCATTACAGTTTTGGGAGATCAGTAATGAGGTCAGGACTGTACTTCAACCCGAAATCCGCTGTCACTTCTTTTGCTTTGGCGGTTTGAATATATTCTCCTTGAGGTATTTCAGTTCAGCTATGCTTTCCCAGATGTCATCCATTGCTCTATGCTTGTTTTCCTTGGCAGGAGCTTTCCTGTTTTCTAGCATCAAGTCAAGGCAGTTGAACACGAAACGAAGCCAAATTGTCAGAAACTACAACAAATCTGGTCAGAAGCTTTATGAAGTTTGGAGGAATGACCCTATGTAAGGAATTCAGATAAACGAACATTTTCACAAAGATCCAACATGAAGCAGAGAAAGACGAACCCATTTGAACTGGATAAGAAAATTAATAACTATTACCTTTAGGGTACCACCGAACGCACAGGGCCCTGACACTGCTAACGTCAACGATTACATGGAAGAAAAGACTGGCCAAATCTGGCATATACTTCTGCAAAAAAGGAAATTGGGGAATATAGCAAAACAACTTCAGACGTCGAATTGTACTTGAAAAAATGAAAAGGGACAAACAACTACCAAGAAGGCATTTGGAGGAAATCATGCTAATGACAAAAATATGTTCAAAATTCGCAGTTAAAAACATCTGCTAGAATGGCTACAAATAAGATAGTGAAAACAGAGTCCTGGTTTCTTTTCTCCACAGTAACAAAACACGGCCATTAATCAGAATGACTCCCAATCAGAAATGTTTCTTAATGTATAGAACTTGAGAGAAATGGCAGATAGTCAGAGATTACAAGGACAAATAAACAGGTTTTCAGTGAACCAAGGAAAACGCACTTACCAGTTACCAAGATAAAATTGCTAAAAATAAAAATAGAAAAAACCCTCCTACCTTCAAAAACAGAAAATCCGTGTAAACTGAATTTCCAGCGAGAAGAGGTGTATACGTGCCTACATATCTCTTCACAAACTCAATAACCTAGAACGAGGGAAAACATGTCAGTGAAGATTAGATTGAACAAAGGAATTGAAAACCAAGCTGCAGAAAAATGTATATTATCAAGCATTGTCATCCAGGTTATGACGTTATGTGAATGGTAACCACCAAACCCAACTAAGCCTTGTGGCCCAATGAATTCGGATAGGCTATGTGGAATCGTGTTCGCTCATGTGGATGCTAAAAATTCTCTCTAAAATAGCTTTTGAATTTAAAGAAATACCATGCCTCTTATAAATAACTGTTACCGTGAGAACTACAAGAATGTAAATACGACGATGTGATATTACATCATGTCAAATACTTATGGAAGTCATACTATTTCAAGGCTATCGTACGAGTCGATCTATGACATGCTGGCTCTCTGCATAAGCGAAGAAGGTGACAATGAGAAGTGCATTACATGCTGCTTCACCAAAGTTCATAATACCAAGCAATCCAAATAGGATATACTCCACATGGTGGCCCAAAAGAAAAGTTTGCAAACCAACTTATCTGGACATTGTTCTCTAAAAATGCCACAAACTTTATGGAGGAGGTACTACCCCGTAGAACAGTTATTGCATCCTTGAAGGGTTTTGACTTAAGGGCAAAGTCCACTTTGACCCCATGTGGTATGAGTCATGTGCGGATACACCCCCTATGGTTTAAAAGTGTGCACATAACCTCCTATGGTTTTGAAAATGTGCGGATAGACCCCCTGCTGTCATATTTTCCATCCATATTAACGGACACAACATTAAAAGACCGATATACCCTCATTATGTCCTTTGATTTTTCTTCTTTTTTAAATCTAACCACACCATCCCCTATATCAAAAATTGAATCCAAACCATTGATATTGTAAATTTTGACGAGTACTACGTCTATGTCAAAATTCAAGTCAATCGAAAAATGAAAAGCTCATGGTTGAATCTATTTTTTTATGAAATTAAAATTTCAATTTTGAATTTTTCTAAAAATTAGTTCACTAGATTATTGATGCCTAATGGAGATAATTTTTTTACGAAGATACTCTATTCTTTATTTAATACTACATTATGAATGACTCAAATTACATTCTAGAAGCGTGTGAGATACACATTTGTTAATATGGATAGAAAATACGACGGCAGGAGGTCTATCCGCACAATTTTAAAACCACAGGGAGTTATGTGCACACTTTTAAATCATAGGGGGTGTATCCGCACATGGCCAAAACCATAGGGGGTGAAAGTGGACTTTGCCCTTGACTTAATTTACCAAGGGTGTGCTATTGAACAGCTCAAACTAAACTTACCCAGGGAAAAATTCACAAGCAAGTTATAGACGATAGATTCTTTGATCTCATATTGAAGTACTGTAGTATTCACTATGCATTTCTACATCGAGGAATTAGCCATTCCCAAATATGAAGTACAAGACACAGCCAAAAAGAAAGGTTAGCAACTAAAAAGATTACCTGCTTTTCAGCCTCCTGTTCACCAATCGTACTTTGGAGCACCTTTTCTGTCAACCCTGAGTTCAACTTAAAATGATTAAGCTTACACAAGCCTTGCTAAGGCAAGAAGACCCATCTTAAATGCACCTATATGCATGAAAGGAATGTAATGGTGGAACATAATAGCATATATAATCAAGGTGACAGCAATAGCACTCATAGCCTAAGATTTCCAAATTGCTTACCACTTGCTGCATGATGAGTTTGACACCATTCTCCCATTCTATCCAAACATTCCTTACTTTGATAGATTACCAAATCAGGACCCTGAATAGAGTACGAAAAGATTCAGTTTGCAATAAACAGAGAATCACTTCAGAGGCTACCGTTAATGGGTTTTCATGCATAAGATCTACTAACACAAACAAGTGAGAAAGCACTTCAAGGTCCAAATCAAGAGATTTAATCACACAAGTGATAAAATTAATCAATGATCAATGAAAAACAAAATATACTGCAACCAGAAAGCAGAACCATAAATTAGAGTACTTATATATACTTTTCCCTGATTTCATTTAATACAGTCATCTGAAGTTTGCCTCAAGTCAAGCAGAAAGAAGTATAATACATCACAGAGAGGCATACAGTAGTGAATCTACTGACGAATCAGGATCATATCGCAGAGCACAACTGATTGTGAATATAGTATCACCTCCTTAATACTCATTAAACAGTTTAACATTTATGTGGGCATGCATAGTAACTAAACTTCTTTGATTTCAACAATGGCGTTGAATGTCGACACAGATACAAGATGTTTGACATGGAGAACTCTAGAAATAAAGGCACAGGATGCAAAATATAAATGAATAGTCTATATATGTATAAAACGTATGTGCATACTACCCTTTAGCACATCCGCCAGAAGTCTCCAGTATTCTTAAGTACGACATTCACTGATTGTTGTGATCTTAAATCAAGACAAAAATCAGAAAGGTTGGGAATGGCAACATACGGAAATAGACTCTACAAAAAGGATAATAACCTAGAAAAAATGTTGCAACGAGCACATAAGTGAACAACACCAATTCTTTGGAATCACGGTGTCCAGAGAGAGAGAGAGAGACCTCAATTGATTTGGACAAATTGCCATCTGTGACTACACAAGCAATCTCCAGTATTCTGTCAACTTCCACATTTAGACCTGCGTAGGTAACAAAAAACCTATATAACAGCCAATATGAATGCAAAGAACAGCCGGCTATGAGAACATTTCTAACCAAGAAAATCATATCAATTTAAACAGGATAATTTCAAGGCATGATTTTCTACGAACCTAATTATAGTCGTCTTTCTTGTATTACTGGAGTCTTACTTTATCTTTATCTTTATCTAGTATAACTAACATTCTGGCTTGGTAATACATTTTCTACTGTCTCGTATGATGGTGGTATTAGTCAATATTATGTATTTCTAGACATGGGCTGTAATTCTCCCATGAGCTTGTGAGTCCAGTCAGGTAATTTTGAACCTATAAGAAGAGTCTTATTCAGGCTCATGTAGGATTTGGCAGACATTTTCCAAGGAGGCCAACGGTTGCACAGACATTTTGGCCAGCGCCGGGGTCCAAGCTGAGGAGGACAGGGAAGTGTTGCAGAACGTATCTCATAAGTGGATCATGGATGATACAACGCAGTGGGTCTAGAGAAGAGTGTTTAGTCTGTTTTTCTTTCCTACTTATCCAAAATGATAAGAGGTTTTGGGTCATTTGGCAAATATAAGAAGTTAAATCCTGCTAGGAAGAGTTTATCTGTTGTATCCAAAGAAGACCTTGATACAGCTATACGTTTTTTACATATCAAAGCAATTCCAGGCAATATACTGCCATTCACTTCACTGACATGTTTGATGTTGCAAATTTTGTACAACCATATATTCCGTACAAGAATCCTCTTTTCTTTCCCCAGCCAAGGAACTGAGTGCCAGTTGAATGAATTAAAACAATACATACCTGTCATTTCCAAATCAATCCAAACAAGCGGCAACTTATACTTTCCTGAAACCATTTGTAGGGGTTGTTGACACCCGCTGTCACTCTTGGTAAGTATCGTCTCCCCCGAGCTGTCACCCTTTTCCTCGCCCCTAGCTGCATCATGGACACACTTTAGTTGGCATCAAATAGACACTGAAAACAGAAATGTGAAGTTAATTGGCAAGGAGTAATCAGAACAATAAAATTAAAAATCTTGAGGATTCATCTCCCAACCAAGTATTACAGATTAGCAGTTTTATGAGACCGCAGCTATGAATCTCATTTTCCCATCACATGTGACTACATTAGAAAAATATGCCGCCGTTCTAACCACAATGTCTATCAAAGTTCAAGGTCAATAACGATTCAAAGGTCAGATTAGACCCCCAAAATCGATCCCTTGTAGAGTTGAGTTCATCTGAGTTTTAGTGCACAAGGAAAATAGAAGTAACAGTAATACATAACACACGAAAAAATGGATAAAGATGGCAGATTTATGTGCAGTTTAACCTCTTTCATTAGCATTTTCCCGATGAACAGTAGGTACTACAGAATCTGTCTGTTCTCTGTCATCTGCAACATCCACTTCAAGCAAGGAAAATGCATTTTCAAACTGATTCATTTGCTATTTTTCAATCATTCACCTCCTGCCATGTGGATTTATTAGAAAGTTATAGTTAGAGGCAAAAGTTCACTAGCAAGTCATGCTCCAAAGAGAGTAAACTTGTCAAAAGGAAACCTTAGAACCAGATAGTCCAAAAAAACAAAAAACAAAAAAAATATCGTTACAGACCAATTTCTGGAATCATTCAACTGGACATCAAAACCAAAGAGAGTAAGCGGGTCGACATCCAATTCAAACAAGGAATGTGGAGCAGATTAGAACATTTTGGCAGGGCAAAATTCTCTTGTGAATGCCAGCCCCGCCTCTCTAAGAAGAGTTGGGGGAAAAGGTCATTGTCACTAAAAGAAATGATCATCCTTGTTGCGGTTGGCGACTCCATGCAAGCCACCCCCCTGCTGAGGTGTTGTGCTCGCCATGAGTTGGAAGCATTGTTGGGTTTTATCCACAAATTCGAGTGAGGAACATAGAATTTGGTTTGCCCAAATACTCTTACGAAAAGCCACACATGTTCCCAACATTTAGATAATCCTAAAAACCTGTAAGGAAGAACTGCTTAATTATTAGCCCAATCGCTTGTACACCTTGGTTTTCAAGGGGCTGGGGTACTTGTTGTCAAACGCCCACAAGTAGTAGTCTTAACAACAAGCAAACATCATATTACCTGTAGTCTGTAGATAAATGAAGGCATGACCCTTACAGTGTGTGTGTGTGTGTGTGTGTGTGCTGCATTACAGATTTGCTCAACAAATCAAGTAAAATCACTTGTTATGCTTTTCCACCAAATGGGGCATCTAGTTTTCTAAATCAAACAAAGGCTCCTAATTCAATTCATTTAAAATCCCAACAAAAATTAATAATTACCACCCACACAAACATTGGCACACACACTTATATGAGTTCAAGCTCCTTGTAAAGATCGTTTCCTCCACGGGTATGTTCACCTACACCGTGAAATACATATACACCTCCATGAGATTTGGCAATATTAATCAATTCCATATTTGAGAACTTTTACCCACCCCAAATAACTCGATTTTTCCTCCACAGCGATAAGGGCTTAAAAGCTACTACTTTAATTCCTGTTTCAAAATAGATAACAGAGCAAAAGAAAACAAAGGGGAAAAAAATATAAACAGAACCCTAATGCAAATATCACTACACGAAGAAAACAACAAAGCGCCTTAAGTGGGGACGCATGCCAAACATAAGCAACCTAAGAAAACAATGTAATATTTTGTGCATACCCAAAGAAACAGAAAGTGTTTCGAGGTAAATAAGTTGCCATCAAAGAGAAGCAACCTAAGTTGTCGCAGAGATCGTCCAAACAAAGGAAGACATAATAAAGAGATGAGTGGGGATTAATGTAAAAACAAACCCAACAATAACAGCAACACACGAGTAGTGATGACTTGGTAATGAAGTTGGAAATCAATGGCGGAATCGAGAATATGGCATGAAAGCGACTCCTCTACCGAGTTCAAACTTCAGCAGTTGGAGACGACGGCTGCTTTTTACTATGTCGACTGTCTTTGATTGAAGAGAAAGTGGTGAGAAATTTTTGGGTGTCCGATGTGTACCGTGGCTCACGTTGTGTCCGAGCATCCATTCCGGCTGTCGAAAAGTATTTAATATGTTGAACGGTTCAAATTGAAATATTCTTTCTCCTCTCACTCATCACTCTCGGGTGTTCTATTTTCATAGAAAAATAACTTTTTAAAAAAGAATATAATTTTAAGCTCAAAAATTATGTATTTATCTAAATAATTTTCCTACCAATATAGATCTTATTTAATAGATCTCATTAAAATCTTTTAAACGATATAAAAAATTTTGAAAATATATTTTTTATTTTCATTATATTTAAATTTAAAATTACTTTCGTTTGAAAAAAAAGTAATTTTTTCAAAAGTAAAACACCACCTCTCTCCCCCGCTTTCTTTTTCTTTTCTCTTCGAATTTTAGTCATCCAAAATCGAAATGAATAGCTCAGATATGCTATACAAACACCATGTGATGCCCGTACGACACCCAAAAATTTCTCAAAAGTGGTAAATGCAGCGGCTACAGTGCACTAGTACTTTTTTTTTTTTTTTACAGTCTAGTGCACTAGTACTTTGGTAGGAGTAGATATCAGTAGTAATCAATCTAAAAAGTCAAGTATGATAAAAATAAAAATAATTTAAAAAGTCAAGCCACACAACTTTAAAACAAGACTTCGCACACAACTCGGAGTCGTTGATGCATGTGTGTCCGGAATCATTAATGCACGCGTATGCATCTAACAATTACGAATACAGTTATAAGCAAAATAGTATTTTAAAATTGTGCATGTGGTATTACGTCATTTGTAAGGGAAGAGAAAAGTGGTTCGAAATCTTATTGTGGAGGTCCAAACAATCCTGGACCGAGAGGCTCGATGCACGCGTATGCATCTAACAATTACGGATACAGTTATAAGCAAAATAGTATTTTAAAATTGTGCATGTGGTATTACGTCATTTGTAAGGGAAGAGAAAAGTGGTTCGAAATCTTATTGTGGAGGTCCAAACAATCCTGGACCGAGAGG
>BPLS01000577.1:589285-620973 GCA_019656275.1 Rhododendron kiyosumense
ATCGAGCTTCGCCGAGGGTGTGGGCTATGGCCAGGGTCCGAGGGAAAGGGGGCACGTACCCCACTTGAAACTAAAATATTTTTGTTATATTTTCGTATATTTAGTATAATTATGAAATTAAATGCGCTACTACACATACACACTTGCATATATCTCAACAATATACATATATAATTAGTTTTATGTTTTAATTTCGTCATATGGGGCATATATTCTTGTTGGTTTCTGAACTCTATTTAGATTGATTCTTTCTTAATTGTATGTATTTTTAACTGTCTAAGAGCAATATTTTGAAATAATATCATTAATAAATTATATTGATCATTTTAAAACTTGTCAATATTCATGTAAAATATACTCTCAAATTTTGTTTGAGATTTTGTACTCATGTTTACATAATTTAAGCGTAAGTATGTGTCATATATTTTTTTAGTTTGTAATGCATGCTTTAATTGAATACTATCTTATTGTGGTTAATTAGAAAAATAAATTTTCGCCACTATGATTAACAAAGTGCCCCCACTAAATAACATTTTTGAATCCGTCCCTGACTATGGCCCAATTGTTCAAATGGAGGGTATGGGCTAAAATATTATTTAAATAAACTAATTGAAATGTAAAAACAAGATCTATAGTATTACACAGAAAATATTATCAATTTTCTATCCAGTTATGATAGAACGAGGATGCATGAAATATTAATTCTATAAGATACATTTGCATTAATTAAGAGTTATGTGCATATGGAGATATGGAGATTAAAATTCTCATCCTCTCAAATAAAGAATCTTCCTCCTCAAATTCTATATTTAGAGGACCAGAACTCATCCTCTTAACTAGAGAAGAGTTTTCAAATATAATTTTGAGCGCGCCCCCCCCCAACCCCAATGGGGGCCTATACTATCAAGTGGAGCTTTAGGGTATGAGTTGGAGATGCTCAAGTATCTCATACTCCATTTTGGTAGATTATCAAAAACACCACAAGATCTTCTAAAATTATAGATTGTCCCTTAACATTCAAGAAATTATAAATATCCCCCATCACATAACAAATTACGCCCTGTCACGACATAATCATTAGGAAATTCAGCGAAATTTATCTTTTTATGTAGCACGTGCAAAGATATGTTCACACCTCAGCAACTTTTCACAAACTACAAGAGGATAGTGTGCGAGGATGATGTGGTCGAATTTCTCAAAGGCTGCATCATGACCAAGGTTGTTTTATGCTACAGAAGATAATTTAAATTTCACAAAAATGTGAGGGAAAATATATAATTTATAAAAACCTTAGGGGTATTTTTGTAATTTCTCCATTTTAAAATCCTAAAACCTAGGATAAAAAAAAGAAAGTAAAACCCCTTAAAATTATGTATGATGCATACCATTTCGTCCACCCATTTTGAGTTTTATCCCCCCCCTTTTTTTTTAATCCAAATAGTAATCTTATGTATATCCACCAACCATAATCTTACGTAGCATCCGCTGATCATAAATCTAACAACATAACTCTCACATACACATGAATCCCATAGGTGGAGCCCACGTGCACCCGAGAGGGGTGTGTTGAATTCTATGGTTGATAGGTGTGTACATATATACACATGAATCCCATAAGTGGAGTCCACGTGCATCCAATAGGCGTGTTGAATTTTGCGGTCAATAGGTGTGTAACTAACATAATCCTTTACCTAAATGGGGGAGACACAAATTTCATACCCATGAATTTTACACCTATTTAGAAGTGCGAAAAATCAATTCCATAATCATTACTTACTATTTTTTTGTTTATCTGAAATTAAGCATTAATTGGGCTAATCAGTCTAAAAGCTGCCAAATTTTTAATGCTCTTCAAAGTAGGAAACGAGTTGGGCTTCAACCAAACAGGCCCCCTGAGATTTTCGACATTTGGGGAAAGGGTTTTTGCTTCGGCTTCAGCTCTCTTCACAAAAACCAGTAAACAGCTCCATCCTACAGTCTCTGTAGCCGCACCAGTCGAAGAAGAAGAAGAAGAAACAGAGCAACTTCTTCTTCTTTATTCGTAGTCGAACTTCTATCCGGTCCGAACCGGATCGATAGATAAAACCGAACAATGGCCACACTCGTCTCTCCCACGGCCGCGCCGCCGCCGCCCGTGATCCAGCCGGAGAAAGTCGATTACCTGAACCTACCCTGCCCTATTCCATACGAAGAAATCCAACGCGAAGCTCTCAGTAAGTCCATTCAATCGACCTCTTACGTCACCGGTTTTTACTTCTTGCTATTTCCCTTTACTGCTAGTGATTGGCTGTTTGATGGCAATCAGTCGAAATCAAAAGGTTATCTAAATAATGCATGACTGTTAAAATTGCATGCGTGTAAAACCCTAAAATGGAATGTGCATGTTATTTTGGGAATCAGAAGTTTTTATCAGTCGTTATTGGATTTCTTCTTAAGAGAAAGAATGCAAGCTATTCATTTATGTGGATATGTACGTACTAGACGTGTGGGCCAATGCAATGCGTGTGGAAATTGTATTATGCAAAAGAGGAAAAGTGAAAAATCTTCAATTGAGATTAATCCATTGTGAAATCTGAGATTTGAAAAAGATGAGGGGAGAAGAAAATCAGGATGATAATTTCCCCCCCCCCCCCCCGAATTGGTAAAGGGCTAGTTTGGGAAATTAAAAGTGCGAGCCGGCTTCGTAGGAGCGTTCCCTTGATGATAGGAGCAGATATAATGCATGCGCACATAATTAAATTGAAGGAAGCGAGTTTAATGTGATCTCCTGGTCAAGTGTCGGGGAAGAACTTCTGTTCGGGAGAGTTAGGCCAAAATGAAAAGCAGCTAAGGTTCATGATAATTCCTCGGGCTACTGGATTGTTACTCCATTTGTGGTTTGGTACTTCAGACCTGGGGATGCTATGGTGAAATTTGCAAGTAAAACAAGTGTGTTGCTTGAGGGATCGGGCCTGGGTTATATTCTCATTTAATATTGGATGGTAATGATTATCTCAAAATGGTTTTGCAGTCTCCTTAAAGCCAGAACTGTTCGAGGGGATGCGCTTTGATTTTACCAAAGGACTCAGTCCAAGATTCTCACTAAGTCACAGGTGGCTTCGCATTTTCAATTAGTTGTCCAATACATATGCATGCGCAAACACATGTATGCTACACACATGTGTAATACTTGGTAATATTTCTAATGGAATTATTATTTCCGTCTCCTTATCCTTGCTTATTGATTTTGTTGTTTTATGGCTTGTTTCCACCACCCATCAGTGTATTCATGGGACCTACTGAGATTCCTTCTCAGTCTCCTGAGGCCATTAAGATTCCAACTGCTCACTATGAATTTGGTGCTAACTTCATGGACCCAAAGGTACGTAAGTGCCAGAATCAGTGTATTTTACTTAATGTGTATCTAACCATAAAATCATTGGATGTTGTCCACAGTTAATGCTTTTTGGGAGAATAATGACAGATGGGAGGCTGAATGCACGATTGAAGTGTGATTTGTCTGAAAATTTAACTCTGAAGGCAAATGCTCAAGTAAGTATCTTAACTGTTTGCCTCTGTTCTTTTCTTTCTTTTTTTCTGTTTTTGTTGTGCTAATTACACGTTAATACCCAGTAAGCTAGGAAGTAACTTTCTCATGTTTCTTTCTCCAGCTTACAAATGAGCCACATATGTCGCATGGCATGTTCAATTTTGATTACAAGGTAAATTGCTTGTACTTGTTAACGTTAATACCATATTTGTGTTAGTAATTTGAGAAGGCTTTGTTTCATTACTTCATTCAGTTGCAATGTGATCGGGTCGTTTCCGTACCAAAAATAATTAATAAAACGAAACAATTATTACTACTCAAATGAATAGTTGTAAGTATTTCAAGTATCGCTCCACAGGGATTATAAGGCTGAGTTACAGTTATTTCAATTAATTTCTATATTAATCCAAGAAATAGATTGATTGATTGTTGGTGTCTTAAAATATTGAACTGAAATTAAAGACGATAGAAAAGCAGAAAAGAATTGATGGGAAAAAGTTCTAGGGTTTCGAATCCACTCTTTCACCTCGTAACCTAAATATGTTTCGATTGTAGATCATATATTCGAATCAATCTGGATATCGTAGGATTGCAAGCCCCTGCGATACCTCCTAAAAATAATTTATGAATCACCAATTGGCATGGACTAGCTCCACCAAGCACGAATCGTCTTACTAGCACGACCCGTCTCAAATTAAAGTACGGATCACGACGCATCTTACGTAGTATAATCCATCCAATCGGTTATCATAAAACAATTAAAACTGTTGTATGAACGTGCATAAAACCTAGGATTTCATACACAAGATTTGCTGGAAAAAAGTAATATCATAAATAAATCCTTAAAAGTCATACAACCGCGATTCGAATAATAAAACCTAAATCGAAACATAAAAGGGTTACTCAGAGTTCGAGCTTCATCTACACCCTAGAAGAGGGTTTAGCCAGCCATTGGAAAGCGAGACTTGGATGATGGTTTAATTCTCCCTTCCATTTAATCTATTTCCGCCGCTGCCATCGTCCCAATTCTTCACGGCCGAGAAACCCAAAAGCTGACTGCTGAAGGCAATGAGTTTCAACTGTTTAAATAGGGTTTCAAGCATTAATTACATTCAGCCCCTTGGACTTCATGCTTTAATAAATTAACCATCCAACTTTGAAACATTTGCACTTTAACCCCAAACTTCATTAAACTCTTCTTTTTATCCAATATCTTGGGCAATGAGCTGATCAACCTATAAATAAAATGAAAGTAAAATAAATATTAGATAACAAATATAAATAACTAACAAGTATAATTTGGAGAGCCAAAATATCAATATTTCGGCACTTATCACAATGCTGTGGAGAGTCCTGAGTTATTTTCATACATACAGGGCAAAGACTATAGGACTCAATTTCAACTAGGGAATGGTGCCTTATTTGGAGCCAGTTACATACAGGTAAACACTCTCTCTCTCTCTCTCTCTCTGTGTGTGTACTCTCTCTGTGTGTACACCCCCAGGCGTGCAGTATTTTATAACCTGTGTTCATGCATATATAAAGAAACACAACATCTAAGCTGTGGAATGTATAATGATTCAGACTATGCAAGACTTAACTTATGCGCATAATGACTGTAACTGAAAGTCGTCTGTTTTTCTTTTGCTTAGCAAACTTAGTTGGATATGTGGCTAATGTCAGCATAATGTCTTCTTCATGATTTTATTGTGATCAAATCTATTTCCCGGTTCTACAAAGCCTTTCTCATGTCCTTGCACACTCTAGAAGGAAGATAGTTGAGAAAGGGAAGTACATAAATTCTCAAATTATTATTGAAGGTGATGACAAAGGAAATTTGCTATTCATAAGCAAAGTGAAGTAGTAAGAGGAATGATATGAGAAGTGCCTTTCTGTGGAACATTCTTTGGACCAGATGTATTGACATTTTACTATGTTCTTTCTTAAGTTCTAATTACCTTTTTGTGCCTTATTTCCATTGGACTACTTGACACGGTAAGGATTTTCCTGTAATCAGATACTGAAAATTGCAGCCCTCACCCGTGATCTCCGAGGGGAAATTAATGTCATGATCTGTATGGTTTTAGTCCCATCTCTCAGTATAAGAGTGTTTTTTCTTTGTTTGCAGAGTGTGACCCCGCATTTATCTTTGGGTGGTGAAGTATTTTGGGCTGGTCAGCACAGGAAGTCGGGTATTGGTTATGCTGCTCGATACAACACAGATAAGATGGTACTACATGCCTGACTGTTGTGCTATGTTTATTTCATTTATTTCCTCATCTCTACTTGCATTTTTGTGTAATAGCAAATAGTACCAATCACTGATCAGTAAGATCACTTTTCCCCCTGACTTGCCAATTCTCCAAAAGGCATATGATGGTTTGCTATGTAACATCCAATGTTGTGGAACCTGGACTGGACTGCATTATAATGTTTAAGCTAGCTTTTAATGTGAACTGTATGTAAGCATTTGTTGCAAGACACATGCGATGGGATGGCGTGAGGAATATTGAGACCAGGTTACATCTGCTATCGAACTCCCTCAATATGCTCTAAGGACGTTGTTTTGACCAAATCTTGACTTTATATTGCTTTTACAGTTTCTCGTAGGCTGTTCTCTGGGCTAAGCGTCATTTTCCTATCCTATATTGCTCTTACAGATGTACTCCTAGGCTGTTTTCTGGACTTAGCATCATCTTCCTATCCTTAATGTTTCTGTTTGGGAGCCAAATTGATAACGGTATATGAGGCATCATTTTTTGGTGATTTGGGGTTTTTCTTGCCTGTGGTGGAATGATAATACCTGCCATGCATGTTTTTGTTGTGATTCATAGTTTCCTATCTAATGTTTGAGGTGTCCTGATGATCTAAAGATAAACTCTGGGTGTATAAATTTTGTGAAAGAACTCGCCTTATTCTTATCTTTTCTGCCTTTGTTTCTTTGTAGAGTAGGTGCATACCTTCTAGACTGCTATTTTTTTGATGGTTGTGTATTTCGTTTAAAATGTCTAGTCTTAGGATTTTATGAAATCAGTTTTACCTATTTGATTGTCCCACAAGGTTTCTGTTTATCCTTCCTTTTTTGAGATCTAAAATGGAAATTGGTAGCGTATTCTGTTAATTAAATGACTCGTGGTAAAGACAAGATTGACCAGATGTGCTCGGAATCTTTTTTGCTTTTTCCTTTGTTGGGACCAGTGATTGACAAAAGGATTTTGATGTAATGAGATATAATTTATGTTTTTGCTGCAGGTTTCGACTGCACAAGTTGCAAGTACTGGAATGGTTGCCTTGAGCTATGTTCAAAAAGTATCCGAAAAGGTAAGATAGTTGACTGATTTTGTGTGTTTGTTATTAGTGCACATTTATCCATTTGTTTTCTTCCATTCAGGTTTCTCTGGCATCAGAATTCATGTACAACTACCTGTCAAGAGATGTCACGTCAAGCTTTGGCTATGATTACATTCTCCGACAGGTGACTTCTGTGAATGCAAATTTCTAATATGTGTCATGTATTTGATGGGGCGCATCTCTCGTTTATTCATTTCTGTACGTTCCATTGTTGGCTCAAATGTTCTCTTATTTAGAAAACGTGAATTTACTCCTGAAGGATTACTAGTCCAAAACTGACAACCCTTGCTATTTTTCAATCATAGAAATATTAGTTTAACAAGATTTTCTCTTTGGATGAAGCCTGTATTTGCACTTTCCAAAAAGTCTTATGTTGGGATTTTTGATTTTTCATATCCACTTGCCAAGAAATATTATTTATCTTCTCCAAATTACCGCCCAAACTCAACCATTCCCCAGCTAACCAAATGATCCTTCTTGCCTTTTCCACTGCCTTCCCCCAGAAGATCCCTCATCATTCTCCATCTTATTAGAAACCCCAAATGGAACTCTGGACCAGGAAAGGTAGTAAGCTGAAAGATTCTACATGCGTTAGATGCCCTGTTATTGGCCGTGATGGAATAGATTAATAGATGTTTTGAGATGATGACTACACGGAAATAGATGCTTCTCAATGACTACATGGAAATAGATTTTCCCAGCTTCTTGTAGACTTGTCATGCATAATGCTTCTGCAGTCGGTGATTTTTGCATCCAGTTATCTCTTAGCTGCTTAACTTCGTTATGCAAGTTGTGGTAAAAGTTGTTGGTCTTCAAATCAATTGAAAGGACTCTTGCCATGATTTTATGAGAGTCTTGCCCTTATAATTTTATAGTCTTTACGCTTGCCCTCTTTGATGCCTTTTGGCTTTGATTTGGGGATGTGGTTCCATGACAGTGTCCCTTGAGTTCCTCAAATTTTGGAGTTATAGGGGGACACTATTTTAGTGGTAAAACTTTCTGAAAACAGCCACTTTGTGCATACATTGCCAAAGTTTTGGTGCGTCTCCGGTTCTCTCCCGACCATAGCCCCCACTTATTGGGGATTCCATGGGTAGCGGTATTGTTGTTGTTGTCGTCCTATGCTAATGGTGTTGAGGCAGTGCATACCCAAGATTCCTTTTTTTGTTGTGTAAGTAAATAGATTTAGAACTAGTTCCCATCGTCATTGACTTATTTCATCTTGTTGACAGTGCCGTCTTAGGGGGAAGATTGATTCCAATGGCTGCACATCTGCTTTTCTGGAAGAGCGGTTGAACATGGGTCTTAATTTTATTCTTTCTGCTGAGGTGAGAATCATATTTTCCAGCCAGTATTTTCTACTAAACTTCCCTTTCCTTCTCCGGGGGCCTAGCAGGGCTGGGTTTTTTTGGTGGAGGTGTTGGTCTTGCTTCCTGTTCTGCACAAACCATTTCAATGACTAAAAGAAACTCGCTGTATAAGTTTAAATTTGGGAAGTAAGGTTTGGCTTCAAATTCACTGCCCGTAGTGAAGCATCAGATTGAATGATAAATGCATGAAAACAACATATCCTCCATTTGGTTAGAAGTTTTGCAGCTTGATCCCGCAAAAATGGGATAATACAGTGAGTTTCTGTTAGTCTGATGATTCTGATGGGATTACTTGTATATGATAATACGTCCTTCACTCTTGGTCCAATCAAACAAACAAGGCCTTAGTGACTATTCTTCTTGACAAATCTTGAACATTTCACCATGCAGATAGATCACAGGAAGAAAGACTATAAATTTGGGTTTGGGTTGACAGTTGGAGAATAGGATAGAAGGCTGGAATGCTATTCTCAGTTGGATTAAAGCTCATCAATGTAAGCCACTCTGCACTGCATTGAGTGTTGATTATTTCGTTCTGATATAGATCAAAGAACCAGTTTTGTATTTTATCTGGAGTTGTCATTATTTGTGGGCAGTACCAGCTGCTGCAACAATTTTTAGCATCCCTACAAGCTTTTTTTTTTTGGCTACTTGGAACTTCTATTTGTTTTCCCCATTCAAGGCTGTAGAATTCGTTAGAATGGAAATTGAGCTATTTATAATTGATGTCGGCTGCATCATTGTTAGGCCTGTTTACCATCAGTAGCATGTATGAAATCTCAATAGTGGTGGAAGAAAGATGTGGGAAATTGCAACACTAATAAAACCAGTCTGGCTGTTTCCCTGATCGTGCCCTTGATTAGCACTTGTGTTCTCTCTCTCTCTCTCTCTCACACACACACACTCTCTCTCTCTCTCTCTCACACACACACACACATCGGAAATTCGTCATTTAGAGCGCATATGGTGAACTCATCAATCGGTGCGATCTACATTCATAGATTTACTCCAGATTTGGAGTTGTGCATTCGTGGACCGCACTGTGGCTTCTTGTGGGCTTGTGCTTACTCATATTGATGTGTAAACATTCTGGGTTCACTTTTTTATTTGGGAGAATTAGTCATAAAGACAGTAAAATAATTTTCATTTAGGAGAATGATGCAAGTAAAATAATTTTCTATGGATGTCCTTCAACTTTTGGAGTTTTTGTAGCCATAAAGCCAAAACATGTTTCACTTTTATAGGATTTTAGGGTGCACTTTTCTATTATAGAATTTTTGTAGTTTAGGCACTTTTATAGGGTACATTAGGATTTTTAACACTTTCATATATAGGGCACCCTGGAGTTTTAGCCACTTTCACAGGGTATCCTAGGATTTTAGGTACTTTCATATTGTGCCCTATGGGTTTAAGGCACTTTTCATAGGCACATTTGTCTTTATGTTTGATTGCAAAATGTGTTCATCCTTAAGCTCAAAAAATGTAAATATGAGGAATTTTTGGTCAAGTCTCCAATTTTCTTTTTGTTGACAAGGGTGTTCGTTTCAACTATTACACATCACTTGGAAAGTTACTCCATTGCTGCAAAAGTTTCATTATTATGATCGAAAAGGGTTTAATTTCTTCCGCCATCTATGTGATGGGAGTAGAAAGGCTTTTGGACGCATTCGCTAGTTGTTTATTCCGTACCCATCACGGAGATGGCGGAAAAAATTATCCGGACCTTTCTGGCATTTGTTTACGTTTGGGCTTCACCGTCCCAGGTGATTCGCCTGGTTTTTCATTTTATACAACTCAAAAATTTATCTATTCGTAGTAAGTTGACTAATCAAATACTATATTATGATGCATATTGTGACTGTTCATCTTTTACAGTATTTTAAGTCTTTCTATTGCTAGTATTTAATTAACTTAATTTACTTGTTAAGAGGATATCCTCAACGACTTCTTTAAGATAAGCTAGCCTCGTCGCTGGCGGTCAGAGCCTAGCGCTTAGCGGTTTGCTTTCTTTTAAGATTTTAGATTTAAAATTTTTTAAATGTTATCAACTCTTTTGAGGTCAGTTCATAAAATTTTTTTGCTTTGGCTTTAAATGAGTTATACTAGTGGACGATGGAATTGGCCTGTCATACTTAGTCGAGATATGCATAACCTGGTCCGGACACCTTATTACAAAAGAAAATAAAGCTTCAATCGTGAACGTGGAGCTTTGATGAGCTGCAGATTGGAATTTCCCAAACCCTTTATATAGTTGGAAGTAGTATCAAAAGCCAAAAGGAGAAATTCTTCGGTGCCGGGTAGGCACCGGACAGCTCAGCACCAGCTCGGCAATCTAAACGTGTTTTGGGCGGCTCAGATCTGTTTGGATAAATTTTTTAAGTGTAAAATTACCAAAACACCCCCTCGAGCCCAAAACATATCTGGGCCGTCCAAAACACATTTGGACGGCCGAGATAAGTGCTCGGCACCAGCTATCCGGTGCCCGCTCGGCACTGAAGAATTTCTCAGCCAAAAGGCCCAAAACTCTCTGTTCAATGAAATAGATTGTTACATAAAATTTATTGAGTGCTTATCAGGCAGCGCCATGTGTTTAACCGTTTCTATCGTCACAGATTCTCATGGTTTCATGAAATGAATCACACATATTGCAGTGGAAGATGTTGAGATAACACGTGACGTGTTCTAACATTTCACTGTAATTTACTCATTATTATATGACAAAAATACCTAATATGTCGATGATATGTCGCATTTTGTGGGGGCCTTGAGTGTGACATGAATTGACTAGTAGTACCAAGTTGCAACAACTTGTAGTATAGTAAAAAAATCTACACTAGGTGTACATTAAATATACACTAGGTGTATGATATTCATTTTTTGGTCTCACACTAATGAGCGGAGCCATACAATTTGTTTATAGTCCTGTCTTAAGGATTCCAATAAAAAAAAAATCAATTATTAGAAATATCAGTAAAAACTTGATCAATTCATTCAATTTTCTGTCCGTGCAAATTCAATAATGAAAATCGATCAATTCCTTGAAAACATGCTTAAAAATATGTTTTAAACAAATTGAATGACTCCGATTATTTGTGAGGGACTCTCCCAAGATAGGTTCCACACCAGTCTCACGCAATCTGACGTATATTTCGTGTATGCCAAATGTTGTACCCACATTTTCTTTCCATCAAAGAGTGGGGTCCCCTGACCTATGATTTTGGTCCAGTTGTACACGTGTCTAGTGGATTTTGGTATAAAAATAAAAAAAATTATTGTGATCTTATCCGTAACTCGTACTATGTTATTGTCATCACTCCACTGGTATCCCCCACGTTCGCTGCTTTTCCACTTTTCATTTGGGAATTTGGATCAGATGCATGCACCCCACTTATCGGTATCAGCACTATATATAAGTAATCATTCACCAAATTGACTAACAAATCTAATCTAAAATGTACTAATTAAGGCCCTGTTCCGCGGGAAGTACGGTTGGAGAATCACACGTCTCGTAAATCAAAAAATAAGAACATTAACTGAACGGGACTTAATACAAACTTAGGTAACTGAAGATGATAGTGCGGAATTTTTAATAGCAACAATATTCTGTAGAGGATCCGGTGCTCACGAATCTTTAAAATAGGAGCATATTCAGAAGATAGGCATTTGAATTGACTTTAATTTCTTTCTTTGTTAGAAATTTTTTTAAATTATTTAATTAAAAATTTTGAACTTTTTAGATTTGTCAACCGGTCTTTCATGGGAATGTGCTACTGTTATTGAGGATATTCGGTCTTTATCTTCCTCTCTTAATTGCATTTTTTCAGGCGTTACCAGAGGTTGTAATAGTCTAATAGAGTAGCTCATTGAGTGGTGTCATCACATCATATAGTCGTTATTCTCACTCTCTAAGATATATTGTGCTGATGTTTTTAATTGGGAGTTACTAGCTAATGAAATATTTTCTGCAGTTTAAAAGAAATAGAACATCCCCTTTCATTTGGAAAGAAATTAACCTTTGTGTAATGAAATACAAATTTTTTTGACCTTCTTTAATACTTGAGGCTATCTTCAATGCTTAAATCGGTTATGAATTTGCTGGCACTCGTGGCGAAGCTCTAGTTAATAGAAACACACAAATTAAAAAATAGGGTAAAATTTAGAAATGGTCCCCCTAGTTTTAACCTAGTCTCAAGTTCTATCTTTTTAGTATCAAATTGCAACGCTTTTAACCCCGAAATTTGGTTAATGTACCTATTGGATCCAATGGATAACGTTTGCTTCCCAAATTGACAGAAAAGTGACTAATTAAGGAGTTGAATTGAGAGGCATGAGAAAATGCCCTGAAATATCAAAATTGCCCTTCATTAGGCACTTTTTTCCATAAGTTTGGGAAGCAAATGTTATTTATTAGGCCTAATACGTACGTTAACCAAACTTCGGGGTTACAAGCATTGCAATTGATATTAGTAGGACGAAACTAGGACTCAGTTGAGACTAGAGGAATCATTTCTAAAAAATGGAACGGTTCGGATTTATAAAAAAAAAAACTCTTCTGGTCCTGAAAAAGTTTTTTAAAATCCAGACCATCAATTGCCGAAACGGACGGGTGAGATTTGCCGTAGTTTTGGGAACAAGAATCGGAATGAGACCAGGCTAGTGCAGAGCCCGTCCTCTTGGATTGTCGTTGATAATTCTGGAACCCAATTTTGTAGAAATAGGCAAAATAACTGAGGATGAAGAATGAATCATGTGAAAAGCTTATAATTTTTAGGTACAACATTTTTCGTAAGTACAAGAATCTCGTGACTAAACTTGACATTTGTTCGGGACACAATCTACTTTTAAAAGGGGTGTTCGTTCAGTTTGGGAGATTTGTAGATTCTTGTACGGCTCGGTCAAAATTGTTTACTTTCAAAATTCATTTAGAACATCATTCACCTTAAAAAAACTCACGTGAATCAGTTAACATTGAGTAATATACTTTTTAAAAATCGTGTTGACCTGATATCATAATAAATTTGTATTGAGAAAAATGAATTTCGATCGACCATTAGAACCTTTTCTCTGACATCCATGTTTACTAAAAAATATTTCTGAGATATTCAATCGGTAAAATTTCGACGTGTTGGATGTTCTCAATCAACTCTAAATTAAGGAGTATTCTCACCATCAAAATAGATCCGAAGAAAACTGGAAAGAACCTAACAGAACGGCTTACTTTATTTTTAGGTCCTTACAAAATTGGAGAGGGGCTTAGAGTGCCTTTCGCCATACTTTTTCCAAAATTTTTGACAGTCTTTTCCATTGTATTTTTTATAAAAAAAATTTCATATTAGATTCTTACATCATTGTACATATCGATGCTCTGAACTATCAATGAAGGAGGCATGATAATATGCACATAAATTAAATTGGGTCTCTAGATCTGTCCTCTCTGATGCTATTTGACTTTGATTTGAGGGCATGGATCCGCAGCAAAACAAGTATAAGGGCTACTGTTTCAGTGGTATTTTGAAAGCAACCACTTTATGCATATTGCTAAATGTTAGGTCTATCTCCAATCGTCTCCCGCCCATATCCTCAATGATTGAGAATTACATGAGTTCTGTTGTTGATGTTGGTGCTGTATTCTTACATCATAATCATATTTTTTTCGTTACAACCAAGGGAATAAAAAAGTATAATGTATATCAAAGTTGAAAAAAATTCATCTAAGACGACGAAAAAGGGGGAAAAATAAATTCTCCCATCGAAACGAAAAATATGAGGTAAAATTTAACCTAAATTATGGCTCCATTTGTTTGGACGTAAAATATTTTACCTATTTTCTGGTGTTTGGTTGTGTAAAAAATCAATTAGATGAAAATAACTTACCCTTAAATCTTTCACAAGTTATTTTCTGAAATGAACCCACTGCCATTTATTGCAATTCTCACTGCTCGTTTTTATTGATCGTCAGTTTTGACCTACGTTCAATTCCAATAATCTCATATCTCTCTACCATTTAAACTCTCTATCTCCCTCTATACACTATTTTGTTGATTTCCGAAAATATTTTCAACTGCCAACCAAACACTAGAAAATAAAAATTTAAAGTTTATTTTCTGAGAAAATATTTTACGTGAAAAACATTTTACATCGAAACAAATGGAGCCTAAAAAATTAAGTACGGAGTAAACAATAAAAAAAAACCGTTTTAAAAAGTCCAATAGTCCGTGAAAACTTTGGGCAAAGGGTCCGTTAATCCTTCTTAAAGTGACATTTGGAGTCGTAATTAAATTTGCATTTGGTGGATAAAAGTCGGGATTCGATGAGGAGTCTATATGTGAGGAAATAGAGACACTTGCTAGTTTCACTCTCTCTCCTCTTCTCTCTCTCTCTCTCTGCGCTCTGATACTGGACTGTGTGGAGATTTCAGATCAGGTAAACAAACTCCGCCTAAATTCATCGAATTATTGTACGTATACATCATCATATGATACATACGCGAGCTAATTTTTGTCCAAAACACCAAGATGGATCTTTCTGCAGGGATCAAATTTGTACTATATGTTCACGTACATACATCTGTATAGACTGTATTGGTGTATGGATTTTGGTTTTTATGAGAATCCGGCTTCTCTGCGGTCCGTTTTTGGACTGCATAAGGCAGTCCTTGCAATGGTTTAGATTTGTTGACAGATCCTTACCCGTGAGAAAAGTATCTATCTTAGCGGTAAGGGTTTTTTGAATTTTTTTTCACGAATTTGGACGATTGATTGGCGATATGGACGGTTGAGATGGGGCAGGTTGGGTCCTTTTGACTATTGTTTGATGGGGCCTATTTAGATTTGGTTTTTCGGGTGAATTATTTGAGAAATGGATTTGGAAAGTTGATAGTAGTTTGAAGGATGAGAAAGGCGTCTTGAGAGTTGAGAGATTCTTACAATAATGATAACAGACCATTTTTTGTAGTTTTAATTTTACTTTAAGCGTCTTTAGTGATGATCTTTTGTGATCTTAATCCAGGCTTCTTTTGTAGGTTCTCTTTGCGCGATCTTGATTTGGAAAAAGAAAGAGAAGAGGAAAAAAAAAGAGAGTAGTACTTTTCTGATAGTGTACCCAAATCGTTCACAAACTGTTTTTGAAAATAAAATTGAAAAATCAATTGATTTCATATCCCAGTTACTTTGAGCGCAGAAATGGTTTTCATGAAATCAAGAACATGTCCTTAAAAGTGGTAGTATTTGTATTCAAAAAAATATTGGCAGAGCACAACTTTAGAAAACTGTCAACCGAACAAGTTTTTGGAAGTTTGCAAAAATGATTCCGAAAACAACCCCATAGAGCCTCAGAATTGCAAATCAGAATCATGTTGATTCACTTCTTGAATGTAGTTTCTCTCGTCAAAACGCATATATATCAAATCTGCGATTCATGTACCATAACCAACAATTTTTTTGTTTGTTTAAAAAAAATAATTTTCTGAAGAATTTCATACCATTTTTTTTGTTGCATTTCATAGTAGGCAAATCAGAGCAGTTATTGTGTACATGGGGCTCTTGGTTCTTTAGTTGGAAAGCTAGAACCATTCAGTAGGTGAACGGAGAACAATACCATCACCCTTCATTTATTTGACGACTAATTGTCATGAAACAGGTACAAAATGCAAGGGGGAATCCAGAAAGTGCTGTCACATGGGGGAGTCCTAAAGAATGCAGTCCTGCAACACATTCGTTTGGTGAATCCGGTTGTGCGTCCCCTTTTGTTTCCTCGCTACGAGTCTGTTGCCTCGGCTCGCATGGAAGAGCATGGTTTTGAAAGCACCACCATTGCGGACATCTTGAAAGCCAAAGGTAAAAGTGCCGATGGCTCCTGGCTTTGGTGTGCTACAGAGGACAGTGTTTATGATGCCGTGAAATCGGTATGTAACATCTTGCTTTACATTTCCCAAGTATGCCCATTCTTTTATTCTGCTATTTGCAGAAATGCGTCCTTCTGGTATGTAACATCTTTCTTTACATTGATCTTCTTTTGTGTCTACTCTCGCTTACATGAGAAGCATTTGATGTTAAGAGCACCTAAATCTTAACCATTGCAGATGACGCAACACAATGTTGGAGCCTTGGTTGTCGTGAGGCCTGGGGAGCAAAAGTCGATTGCTGGGATCATCACGGAGAGAGGTAATTGAAAAGTACTTTATCTACTCTCAGAATCCATGGTAATGTTTGAAGCATAGTGTCCACCCTGTTGAGATGGTTGGAGTTGCTTTCCCTTGGATTACAACTACAGAAAGTGAAATATGGGGTTTCCAGATCTCAACTCGTCAAGATCCCAACTATAGTTTAAGAACTGATGGGTAACTTTGTGGGCAGAAGTACAGCTTCTAGCACAAAATTCTAAACCCTCCTGAGTATTATGCCGCCTGTGTGATTTTTTCAGTTTGAGTTGGTTTTGGACCAAAGTGCCTCACTACTTTTTTTCTTTCTGAGAAGTAAAGTGCATCTCCATAGTGATGCATGTTCTGGAATGCTGGGAAGTTATTTCTAGAAGGAATTGTTTTGCTGTAATTGTCTATATATCGGCATTCGGCACTTGGATGCAATCTACATAATCGATGTCATAAAATGCAATTTGTGATGTAATGGCTGTCTAATGCTGTAATCTTAATCCAGATTATCTCAGGAAGATCATAGTACAGGGAAGATCTTCCAAGTCGACCAAAGTTGGGGACATCATGACTGAAGAGGTATTAAGTTCTACCATGGTTACCATAGTTTTGTATGTCCATCATATCTATTTGATCTCCTCTTTGTACCATCTGTAACTTAGTGACGGCAAATGTTCTTGCATTACATGGTGCTTGCAGAACAAGCTCATCACTGTCACACCTAACACCAAGGTTCTGAAGGCGATGCAACTCATGACAGGTAGGAGATACCCCATTATCGACTTTCTCCATGACTTAATAATTTGTGATCAATGGAGTCTAATGTAGCCTGGTATGACTTCTCGTTGGTTAACAGATAACCGCATCAGGCACATTCCGGTGATCGATGAGAAGGAAATGATTGGCATGGTGTCAATTGGAGATGTGGTTCGGGCGGTGGTGAGTGAGCATAGGGAGGAGTTGGACCGCTTGAATGCATACATTCACGGTGGCTACTAGATGATGATGAAAACGATCAAAATAAGCTGTTAGGCTGTCGGACGGTACTTTACAGTACAAAGACCACTGAGCTGACTGCTTTTGTAAATATAGTGTTTTCCTGCTTTGTGCATCTTCCAAACGTTCTGGGCCTGCATGTGCTGATGTTGGATTTTGCCAGAATCAGCATGAGAACTGCGAGGTTAATAATAAGCACTTCTGAGCCACCTGATGCTTCTTCTTACTTTGGTTGTGGTGTTGATGTTTTTCTGGTTAGCCCTGCTTCCAAATGCTGAGGCAAATGAGGCTTCAAAGTAGTTATGTCCATCCACAAGTACTTCTCACGCTCTATCTTTCAGAGTCCCTAGGGTAACGATAAAGACCCAGTTTGGTAAATTACATATCTGCCCCCTTTTTGAGAAAGAAAGCTTAATAGCTCTATCCCATATTTCAGAGTACTTATGAAGGACCACACTGTTCATCTTCCAAACGTTCTGGGCCTCCATGTGCTGATGTTGGATTTTGCCAGAACCAGCATGAGAACTGCGAGGTTAATAATAGGCACTTCTGAGCCACCTGATACTTGCTGCTTCCTACTTTGGTTGTGGTGTTGATGTTTATCTAGTTAGCCCTGCTTCCAAATGCTGAGAAAGCTTAATAGCTCTATCTCATATTTCAGAGTACACTGTTCATCTCTCTCTCTCTCTCTCTCTCTCTCTCTCTCTCTCTCTCTCTCGTGGTGATTGGCCGGTTTTTTAGGTTTGAACACATGCATCTAATTGTCGAATGATTTTGTTCAAGATAGAGGACGTTACATGACTTCTGCATGATCTGCCAATTCTTGTCGATTGTCCCGGGCCAATTTTTCATTCAGCCAAGGAATAATCCCCTTTTGGATTTGATACGGTGGCATGGCCAATGATGTTCAAGTCTCAAATCTTTAAAACTGATTGATTCTCCCTTACCAGTCTCCCTCCCATTTGTGTGTGTGTTCTCTCGGTAGGACAAATGAGGACTAAATTTTCAGTTTCTTGGAGTCTCAAAAATATTTTCCCTTCATCATTTGATTTATTGATTCCACTCTCAAGAAGTGGACAAAGACTTCAACTCTATCTTCATCCCTAAACCTATCTTGATTACCAATGCTTTGGAAGCAAGTAGAAAGCAGAGATGGCCCATCTTTCTTGAACATGCATCTGTGGCTGTTATGTTAAGATTGCCTGCTGCATCATTTTCTGCACATTTGTAAGCAAGCAGGAAAATACAGATGGTGAAAAAGGCAGCCCCCTAGATTAAGTTTTCTTTTTGGAAGTTTTCGTTATATTGGCAAGATAATGATTTGCATTCTTGTAAACTTACAAGTCTAAAACTTACTTCGATATTTTTTACTTTTTATTTAACTTGTCGTAATTTTTGAAATTAATCGTTCGTCTCGACTAGACAAATCGGAAAAGTAAAAAAATATGGACAGATATTAAAAAAAGTTTAAAATAAGACATCACTTAAGATAAATAAGATAATTGTTTGATACTTTTTTTGTCTTTAGTAATTTTTTTTTTTGATTTTGGTCATAATTTTGTACTTTTTAGATTGCTCTTGTCAAGATGAATAATTAATCTAAAAAAATTATCACGCAAATCTAACAAAAATTCAAAAACGATGAATAAAACAAACAAAACGAAGAAATAAGCTCAGTTTAAAAAAAACCCACCCTTAAAAAGTGCCTGACTATAATAAAAGATAATGTAAATTAATACAGGTACTAGGTGGTGAGCAGCTCAATCCCGTTTGAAGTCATTTTGGAAATTTCGATAAATAAACAAAATATTGTACTTAAATGTGCCTAATTGTCGTCCTAAAGATAATATTTTATTCCAAAGATCAAGACAGGAAATTTGACACCAAGATGAACTAAACGAGTCAGGTCCTTGGTATTTAGAATCCCTATAACAAGAACAGAGTATAGACTGTAGCTGTGGGTATCGGAAAACAACCAAAGGGCTTGTCCCCAAGAAGTCGCAAGTTCAAATTCCACTAAGTCCAAGCATTCCATACCTTGGAACTACTAGAGGTTAGTCCGATCGTTAAGTTCAGGGCCCCAAATTAGTTGAGTTGCACGCAAGCTGGTGGAATATTCGGTTATAAAAGAAGTGTATATCTTGTTAAACTAAGGACGTTATTCTTGTCAAAAAAAAAAAAGGACGTTATCAATCTTCTGAAATTAACTCAAAGCAACATAACAGAAAACAGGCATCTTCGAATTTCCACATCATCACAATGGAATTTCATGACCGGGAAAATAGACATGTAATTACGCTGAGAAAATGAGTGATTTTTCAGTGCCGAGCGGGTATATCCTACATGGTACCTGCTCGGCACATCCGAGCCGTCCGATAGACGGCTCGGATTGAAACCCTCTCTCTCCTCTCACCCCAACATTTTCTCTCTCCTTTTTCTCTATCCAAATCTGAGTCATTCAAACACGTAATGGATGGCTCGGATGCTTGAGCGGACATCACGTGGTACCCGCTCGGCACTGAAAAATTTTCCTGAGAAAATATATAATCTTGAAACAGGAAAATAATGCATTACAAACTATTACAATTCAGAGACAAGAGAAGTCTGATACTCTCCTAAAAGGTCCATATCTCCAAAAAGATCAGAGAAGTTCCAATCAGTGTATAACTGAACAAAGGGAACTCAGCAGCACAACTTACTTTGGGTTGGATGATTTCTGCTTGGCCTTTTCAATAAGAGGTCTCAACTGCTTCTTCTCAGCAAGAATCTTGAGGAAGTTAAATAAGAAGGGTATGTAATTGTGTTTTCTCCGAATATTCTCCGTCCTCCACTTCTTAAATTTCTCCTCTTCCATTAGGATTTTTTCCGTAGCACCCTCGATCCCAGTATTCACTTCCGAAAGCTGCTTATTAAGAGCTTCCACGCGAGTGGTATCCACTAATCTCTCCGTCTGCAATCCCGCCAGCTGCTGCAAGATCCGCTCCCTCCCCCTCTGAAGCTCTTTTAATTCAGCAGTATACATTTCTTTCCTGTTTTTTATTATGGCCATTAGATTGAATCTTATTTCGCTTTGGGAATACCTCTCAATCCGTTCCTGAATCACCGGTTGCACCATTCGTAGCCAATCCATATCACCTTGCCCACCCGGGCACTGTCCTAGGCTAATGGGTCCCTCCTTCAATCCGTCAAGTTCATAGAGCACACCGTCGACGGGTATATAGCTTATGAAATGGTACACGTCATCATCTTTTCCAGCAGACTTTTGCTCCTCTGGAACAAAAGGCTCAGGTCTTGCAAAACTGTTGTGGGCTGCGCGAATGGCTTCACTGTTATTGATGGCCAAACCTTTAAGCTCAGGTGGAAAGTTTCTTGTGAATTCTTTCAGGGTAGATAACTCGGGCCCAATATCGACATCTGGGCAGTTCATGAGAATGGACAGGATAGCTTGGGTTGCACATGCATTATTAATAACCTGCGCAAGAACTATAGCTGGTTTATACAGTTTAATAGTTACTGAGATGAGATCTAGGAAGAAAATACTAGATAGAATGGAAACTGACCTGGCTAGCAAAGAACAAGTTTGGATTGGGATCCTTGATTACAAGCCGGTCATCTTTTTCCCCCGGACGCCATTTAAAAAGGAATATCAACCCATATACTGGCCTGTAAATTTGGGGAAGAAAAACAAAGATGACTAGTTAGAGTCATGCCAAGAAGATGGAAGGTGAAGTACAGTTTAAACAATAAATTACCTTAGATTATTCAGAGAATCAAGGTCCAAAGAATACAACTCCTCAACCTGCTTAAACATATAAATGCAGAGTGATCCCATACGATAAATAGAAGAGGAAGAAGCCAAAGCGAAATGATGAATCTTTTGGAAACAGGAGGTCAGGTGACCAGCGTGTATCTTAAATTGAAATTAAAAGGCTCAAGAGTCAATGTATGATAGAGGCAGAATATCAGGACTCTTCTATTCGACATTCAACTTCAGTAACAACTTAGCTCACAACTATGCAGAACAAGAATCAGAGTACGCAAGACAAGTAGTGTTGTACCGAGTCTTCCTGACTCTCTTGAAGAGACCATTGCAGTACCTAATATATTCTATATATGGAAACAGGGTTAAAGACACAAAATTAGAAGAACTCGTACCAAACAGCTTGAACTGTCACTCTTAATGACATAGCCTCACTGGAATACTTTCTATTCTACAGTTCCATATCTAAATATACAGATCTGAGACAATGTCATGTGCCTATAATTTATCCACCGTTCCAAACCCTTGATTGTCAGACATATTCCAGAGCACAAACACAGATATACATCCTTAAACTGACAACATAAAAGCCTCGCATAGACTAAGAAGAATTTCTCAAACAAATGTGCACAAGCATGGCAAAAAGAAAATGAAGTATTTCCAGATTTTACCTGCACGCCTTTTACTTGCATCTGCTGTATAAGTTCTGTAAAAACACCTGAAATGCGAACCAAGAGTCTCACCAATCAAAACGGACCAATGAAACAGATCATCAGCACATTTAAACCCAGATAAAAAATAATTTGTACCTCAAATTAAAATATGAATACTGATAGGAAACAAAACAAAACCAATGTCTTGTTTATATTCTCCCCAATTAGCCCAGCTAGCGCATAATGGATGACAAAACATAACAATTTGGAATATAGTAACCACCACATTTGCATACGAAAATATCATTAAAACCAAGACAACTAAGCCTTGAATCCAAGAAATTGAGGTTGGGGACATGTATCCTTTTCTGAAAATCTTAAGAGGATTAATCACAAATGTGGTCATTTGTCATGGTCTTACAATCCAGTAAATGCAAGTGAAATATGAAGATTTTAGAGAAAAACCCGGATTGCAAGGGGCAACCTTTTAGAGATTTTTTCCAAATAAATTCACATTATCGTGATCTCCCTAAAAATCATGCCACGTATCTCCTGTCACCAAGGACAAGGCAGAATATACGGTTTCACAACATTAACTCTTGTCAAAACTTGAAAGCAACATGGGCAAGTACTCAGATGCTTACCTCCATTATTGTTCTTTTGCCATATATTGCAACTATTGGATATGAAATATATGGCATATTTTTTCCTCTTACTTTCACAAGGGAAAACATTATCCACTTAAGTATCTTGACTAATTCACCTCCCCAATCAGAAGGATCTTTTATAAAAAACATACCTAATCTTATAAGTTAAATCAAACAAATGACAAGTGTAACAAATATATAAACTACGTAGAGACAGTTTAAAGAGGTGAAAATTGAAGCTAACAAGATTAATGTAAACCATACCGGGATCAGATTCGATCGTGCACCAGGACATGATGCCAATGTTATGCTGCCACAAGACAATAAAGTCATTAAGAATCTATAGACATAAACACTAGTTGAAACGACTTGGAACATTTGTAATAAACTATGCCATAATATGCCAATTATAGACAATGTCACTGACTAACCCTACAAAAGCCCACAAGTACGTTGTACAAAAGGGAAGTTTTTTCCTTTATTTTCTCATTGGATTGTTGCCAAAAGAATATGGCTACAAATAATCAAGGTTTTTGTGTGTGTGCGCGCGCGCGCGGCTGTCAGAAAGAAACTACAATGTTTGGACTAGAAGGTCAAGCTTTTGGGTTAAGCTAGAGAAGGCAAACAAGTGTTTTTTTCCAGTGCTCTTTAGCCAAAAATCCGGCTGACTGAGACTTCTCAAACAGAGCCGTAGGGCTGTAGATGAGCCAACAAAACGTTGCTCACCGCTTAGACACCAGAGTGAGTGTGTGTGAGAGAGAGAGAGAGAGAGAGAGAGAGAGAGAGAGAGAGAGAGAGAGAAGTACGTCTTATTACCGTTGCCGGAGCTGCAGAGCTTCGTCCGATTTGAAGATTTTGGTGGGGGTTGTTGCAGAGATTCTGATCGATTAGCAATTTAGGGCTCACCCATATATATACATTATTTCACAAAACTTACCCTACAACTTCTATATACTACATATTTACCCTACCCAAAAGTTACTAACGTTTTTGTCTCGCCAATAGCCCATTTTTCCGAAGGAAAATTATTTTAGCACTCCTCTCCATTTCATTGGCATTTTATTTTTTGATTTTACTCGTAAATTTTTTTTAACCAATTTGCCATTCACACAGAAAAGTGCCTCAAAAGGTAAGAGTAATTTATTAATTTCACTTGAAAAAAAGACAAAAATAGAGTGTGAATTGATAAAAGAAAAGTGTGAAAAGTATTTTCCTTTTTTAAATTCTTATGATCTGTTTGGCAGAAGAAGGGAGAGCATGGGCAAGTTAATTCGGACCCCTCTTATTAGGTATTTGGCTCCTTCTTTGCACCTAGACTCTTATAAGGCCCTCATATTATTGTTTTATTCATCCATTTCAACAACCAAACAAAACTCTTCGTAAATTAATTGGGACTAGCTTTATGGGCTTGCTTCTAATTTGATATAATTATGATGCTTGTATTCTCCTATCGCATGTTATAAAAATACAAAAATGTTTCTTAGTTAATCCCTCCTTATTTAATTTTCTTTATAACATATACTGTCTTTTTTCCTCATCCAAAACCTTGGCCAATTAGTACGTACTATGCAATATAGTCATGTGGTATCATTTGCAAAAAAAGTTCGATATCACACAATATGGGCCATCGCTTGTCTTTCAAGTTTCAACCACCCAAAAAAATGAATTACAATGTCCCTATGAAATAATTTATTGCTATATAAATGGATCAGAATATCTAAAATATCTAAAAAATGCTACATGATACTCTGAAAATGCTAAAATAATTACTCTAAAAACTTTGTCCAGAGAAGTAATTATTCTATGTCCATGGGCATCATTTGGTGGTGCCCCAACTCCTTCTCTTTGCCACACATTTATTTGGGCTAACCACATCTTACGATGAAAATCGCATCAATGGATGAGAGAAAAACAGTTTGGGCACCATGTCGCGGTGGCCATGTGGATCGAATAAAATTCTCCTCTTTGACATTTTCCCACCCTCTCTCCCCCCTCCAAAACCCCAACTACCATTCTTCTACCCGTCTGAAAGAAGTAACAGTCTCGAGATTAACGACCCTCAAAGCAATAACAAACTTTTGAGTATGCAGATACATGAAAAAGCGAAGACATATGCATATATAGATATAGTGAGAGAAAGTTAGTACTGTAATTCTTACACTTACTTTGGTGGATGATGTGGAGGAGACCGTCGTTTATTTCACTCAAACAGAGCCTGTCGGTGGCTGTTCGCTACAAGCCGAAGCCGCCACTGGCGTTAAGGACGTCGCTCTGCTCATTATCACCTGACGTCAGTCCCGGCGCCGTCGACGTTGACGGCGGCGGCAGAGGAGACAGCATATCGGTGGCGGAGGCGAAGAACCTGATGAGACTGGCGAATGTGGCGGAGCTGAAGATGGAGTTATTGGCGGGAGGGAAGGAGGTGATGGGGTACTCGGAGCTGCTTAAAACCTGCGAGAGAGCTGGAGTTGCCAAGTCGCAGGAAGAGGCGGCGGCGTTTGCGCGAGTTTTGGATGAGGCGGGCGTTGTTCTGATCTTCAGAGATAAAGTCTATCTTCATCCAGATAAGGTTTTGCACTGGGCTTGATCTCTCCTAATATATTGTCATGTGAACGTATCTTGTCATGTGAACGATAGTATAAATATGAATTACGAAATCAATAAGTTTACGTACGCTCCCACCTACCGACAGCTCCTTTTGCCATCCTGCGTAAGAAAATTGCACGGAAACTGACGTACATGGGAATAGGTGTCCTTGTTCCTGTACAAGATGGTGGAAGGTCGATTTGTTGCTGAAACCAGTAGTCGTCATCGTGGTAAATTTGTCGGAAAATTTGAGATCTGTTTCAGTTTTGCTTTGTTTGTGTGTATTTTGTGGGGTCTTTGTCTGGGGTTGGGCCTTCCTTGGAAAAAAAGATATTCACTTCAGCAATGGAACAAGATTCTCCCTCTAAGAGCATATTCGCCCCTTACTATTATTTTCACTCAATTTCAATTGACGTGTAGCACTTTAATAGGCAAACGCAAATCTAAGCATAAGTTTGTGTTAAAAACTTCATCGATGGTGAAGTTGAAATTGGAGATGGAGGAATATAACCTTCCAAAATTTGAGTAAAATTACTAGTTTTTCTTGACTTGGTACATATTTGAGTAAAGCTCGATTTTTTTCTTACTTTCTGGGTAACTAAGTAAAAACTCAATTTTATAAAAGTTTGAGTCAAAGGGTGGAGTGAGCGTTTTGGCTTTTGAGTCAAACAAGGGGGTAAAGGCTGGAGATGCTCCAAGATCATCTATTCTCCAATGGTTTCTCAAACTCAAAGCCGACAGCGGAAAAAAAATGCCATGTTGCTCAAGTGTTTGAACAGAGATTGTGGGATCTGGCTCGAGCCATTTTTTGGGTACCATTAGGCACACATCTGGGGTTAAATGTGGCACAAGATTTGGCAAGTCTATGATCTGGATTAGGATTTGATATGGTTTTTATGTGATTGTGACAAATTATGCCTCTGGCGAAGAAAAATGGCTATGGGTTGGAGGTCCTCTAATTTTCTCTCTTCACTCTTTTAAGGAAGTTAAGTTTGAAACGCACAAGTACCATTCAGAATTGGAGATCCTCTTCTCTCTCCCTTATGCTCTTATAGTTAAATTGAGTTTGAAGTGCACGAGTACCATTTCTCTCCACCGGATATTTCCGAGTCTCCATATCGTGGCCTGCGTTGAGAATTAGAGCCAACAACTGGTTGTCGGCTCTTACGAAAAATTTCATTGCAAGTTTGCATCGTGGTAACTGGTAAGAATGTAGAAAAAGGATTATGTGTTCTATGGTAGGTCAGCCTTTTTGAAACTTTCTTGGTATTGAAAAACATATGTAAAATGCTGGAGGTTTATTGCTTTTAGCAGCCCTGTCCTCTTTCCACAAGGTGGTGTCTGGTTGCTGTACTTCATAGACTTCTAAATGAAGCATGTGGTGGGTACTTGGTGTTTTTGTCTTTCATATATTATCTTAATTCACTGTCTCTATTGCTCAGTTTGACTGACTTATTCCAAATGCAAATAAAGGTTTTGCGTTATGGTCCTTATGGATCAGATAAGTACTGGCATTTGAGTGAGTCTGAAGAAGTTATTTTTAGTCCACTTCAGTTTCTTCTGGATAGAAGCTTTATATGTTTGACACTGTAGGGAGTGGTGGCCACTCATCAATGCGCGTGCAATGTTTAACGATTTCACATTTTTTCCCTTCGAAATGCATCCATGACTAAAAACATTCTGATTTCTATGTATATCTTCCCCAGCTTGAATTGTTTCCTCCTATTCTTTCTTCTATAGTATAAACTAAGGGCTCTTCACCATCTCTTAGAGGGCCATGATTGGCACAGAGGACTGAGTAAAAGATCGTACTCAGTTCTTCAGGTTGCGCTATGTAGGTAATTCGTAGTTTACTTGGTTATATGTTTCTATCCTTAGGCATGATGCATGCTTGTCATTCTTGTTCAATAGGAGCTCATCCATCAAAACAGATGACAATGTGCCCATCCAGGCTATATAAGATCAAATTGACTTGCACGTGGCGTGGTCTTTTCATGTCTATTTAATCCTCAAGCTTGTTGCACAGACTTAACTTGGTTTTCCAGATGAGATTGATTGTTTTGAGTTATGGACAAGTTGTGAAATGGCATTTGAGTGAGAGCCACGGGTTATTTTTCCATTATTAGAAGCGTTACATATTTGAAATTAAATCAAAAACTCATACTACGGATTTTTTTGCTCTTTTTTGTTTATACTTTCAGGTGGTGGATCTGGTTAGAAGAGCAGTGCCCCAAGGTCTGACTTCTGAAGATATCTCCAGAATGGATGAACTGAAGAGGCTTCAGGATAAGAAAGAAGAGATCGACAGGCTGGCACATAAGCAAGTCCGGTGCATCCTCTGGTCAGGGTTAGGGTTAGCTGTTATACAGGTTGGGCTCTTCTTCCGTCTAACATTCTGGGAATTCTCGTGGGATATTATGGAACCGGTTACATTTTTCACAACAAGCACCGGCATAGTCATTGGGTACGCCTACTTTCTGTTTACTTCAAGAGACCCCACTTACCAAGACCTAATGAAGAGGCTTTTTCTATCAAGGCAGCGAAAGCTGATCAAGAAGCGTAATTTTGATGCAAAACGATTAATGGAGTTACAGAAGGAATGCCGCTATCCGCTAGATACCCCTGGTTTTTCCAAAAACCGATAGGGGTAGAACTGGAATCTCACGATGTTTTTCACTAAGCATTAGCCCAAGTTTTTGTCTTTGACATCTTTCTAAGACTTTATACTATTATCACCATCCAGGCCTTCTACTTTTTTTGAGGCTTTGGAATGTATGTCTAACTATTACCGGTTTCCTGACCCGACTTTTCATGTGACGCTTCGTTTCACAAAGATCTTTCTTTCCCCCTCATTAGAAAAGACTCAAGCAGGTTAAAAATGCTTGCTTACGTTAACCAAGTTGGTTACATCCTTTTCTTTGCCTGTAATCAATGTTGTAACAGTAAAGTAAACTAGTTTTGTTGTTTAACAAAATTTCAGTTACCTGGCATGTGATGCGTCCAACATTAATTGTGGTAAAAGATAATGTACATGATCAGAACTGCAGGTGCAAAATTTGTTGAAGGTAGCCAGGCAATGTGCAAGCATCTTTGAACCTTGAGCCTTGAGCAGAGGATCTTTGAACCTTGAGCAGTAGCTTGCAGAGGATCCGAGCATCACCGATTTCGTAATCCTAATCAACTTAACCTTCTTTATGTTTTCAAATGCTTTATGGAAATTCGAACTGTCAAGATTGAACAGTGGTACAAGAGTTCCCATGCAACCAAGAAAGAAAAAGAAAATGAAGTGCTCCATCGAAAGCAGACAGACATTTGCAGCCTCTTTGAATGGTGAAAAATGGTGGGAAACGAAAAGAAAGGCAAATCCAATCACTTCTTTGGGTGAATAAAAGAGGTGAGAAATGGTGGACTTTCATTGGTCTATTTCTGTTTCTGTGGTGAGATTTGGTGAGAAAACCCAGTCCTTTCTTTTCTCGCCATCCAAAGGGGGCCTTAAGGCATGGGATCTTCTGTCCCCAGAATTTCCTCTCCCCATGTCCCACTCCATTCCCAGAAACAAGATTGCGCCTCAAGATCCCTTTGTTTTGAGATTCTTGCAACATCTTGTGGTTGGGAGTGTATTGGACATGTGGACAGGGCCTCCAACAGTTGGGCTCTTAGAACCATGGCCTCCGCTAGAGCCGCATTCAACTCAAACTGCAAGTGGGACACCCGACACTGTAGAGATGCTACAAAGGCCACGCAACCGTAGACAGGGTCCGCAAGCCAAGCCTTGGCTTCGTAAACCATGCTGGTCACTGCATCTCCTCTGTCAGCAATGGGAACCTCCTGTTTCAAATATCAGGTCACAAGGAACATGATAGAACCAGTTAACTTAATGCATGAAATGATTGACATCAATTACATTGATTTCAGGTCAGATTTTACTTGCAGCATTTTGCAGACATTGTTGGCACCGAAGACCCAGTACACGGCTACGAATTTCTCCGATTCAGTGGGTCGAAAGTGTGGCAAAAGGATGCAGTCCTTCATGCATCGCCTACGGAGGATTCTGCAAGCAGCACAAGGTATTTTAGTCCTGGCAGCAGCTGATTCCATCGCTGTACGCACAGCCAGAGGGATAGTTTTTCAACACTGGGTGGTATTTTTCTGAACTCATCGGCTTGGTATTTATTAGCCAGTAAGGATGATCTAGATACTCAGTAATTTTGTTCTTAGAAATATCTAATTAGGTACTGCTGGATTTCTGAAGTTGGAGGCAATCTGTGATTTCACTGGCTGCAAGTTGCAATTGTCTTTTTTTTTTCTTTTCTTTTCGAAAATGAAGCTTGGAATTTTTTAAAAAGTGCCAGAGGTAGATTTATTTCAGTTTGGGAATAGTTCCATCACTATTCTTCGGATTATGTTTCTTTTTTTTAAAGGTATGAAAATTTGAAATTTGTCGAGGGCTTGAAGTTTGTGTTCAAATGCTCACTTTGTAGAATCTAATCATTCCTAATTTGTGTTTATAATCATCATTTACGTCAACAGTCAGACATTTTATTGTCAAAAAGATGAAACAGGACACCATCTGTAGAACATGCAAGGTGAAACCATGCGTGCGGATCAAGCTCGGGCACAAGATTATTTTGAAATAACTTTTTGCTGGAGCTGTCGAGGGGTAAGGAAATTGTTACAAGACCAGAATCAAGTTTGATACTATTATCAAGCGCCCATTTGGTTGGCCTCATTGAAGACAAATTGGACTGCAAAATTGGTGAAAATTGTAATTTCTGACGTTTGAATGGACCAATTAGTGGAAGGGATCACAAAGCGCTCGAGGGTCAATCTCACGTAACATGACAGATAAAATACACGTTGAATTTGGTAGGTATTGAGTTTACTCAGCCTGTGGGGTTCTCAGTCCTATCCAATTGAACATTGCCAATTATCATCGATGTAGAGAGGAGTAAGCAATGACCACAACCACTGGACTGCATGCCAAAATAGCCATTTCTAAGGATACCTTAGCGCACTGGTGAAGGCTTGCTACTAGTAGCTCGTGGATGGATTCAAGCCGCGGAAATCACCTCCTCAGACATACTTGGGAGTGCAGCTGCGTTGCATCATCACCCTTACGAACCTCACTTCACCATGAGCCTCGTGCATTGGATTGGTCTTTTCTAGACATTTTATCGGATTGGTCTTTTCTGGACGTTGCTATCTATTTCATCCAGAAGACGACACTATCTGGACATGGGATACTGCTTTCCTTGTCATTCTTACGCAGTTATGAGAGAGAGAGAGAGAGAGAGAGAGAGAGAGAGAGAGAGAGAGAGAGAGAGAGAGAGCAATTGCCATAAGAAGAGTCATGTACATCCATTAGACTTTAAACGGGTTGTACTTGCTACCGAAAATTCTCCTTTTCAAACAATGAAGGTCCAATTCTTGACGAACCAAGCATAGATATGTTACATAAGTATATACATGTTATTCTTCTTAAATATCATAAACTCACTTTCAAGGCAGCTCAGCAGTTCAAGCACAGACTCCTCCGCAGATCCATAGAAGTGCTTCAAAATATCAGAAAGTGAAACCTGCATGTTGCAAACATTATCATCCATTTAAGCTTTCCTAGTCCGCAAGGAAAACAATAGGCAATAAGGACTCATTGATCATTTAAAAGTTATAGTGGACTAAATCACTCACTCCTTGATCGTAGTTCTTAATCCAGTTTAACAATGAACTCTCTGTTGCCCCCACTGCAAGAGGGTCTTCTTCTGCTGCATTCACCTTTTGGCGTTTGCTTAGCGAAAGCAGATCATCGTCATAGACCAGTGGAGCAGAGTCTGCTCCGTTACAGTTTCCTGGAAAATTATGACCAGCAAAGTTTCCAACTGGTCTTCCAGATTCACAAGGTCCTTCCACGTGGCATGGATGACAGGATTTCTGTAGTAAATCCGATGTCTCATCACTTCTGCAGCTTGAGAGGTGACCAGGTGGAATTACTTCTTCTGGCGACATCCCCAAATCTTGCATTGCCAAACATGCCTTGATATGTGCATAAGTTATCTGGCATCATTAAGCATAATTACCATTATCAAATTAGAGGAAATAACAGGTGAAACCGGGCCTGTGTTTCATATCGAAACCAAATACTCCTTCATATCAAGAAATGAAACTGTATGGTTCAGGTGCAAATAAAGGCCATAATTAGTCCATGTCTTGCCCTTGACTCAAATGTTTACTCACTTGAGCAATTGAGTAACTATATGAGTGGAAGTTATATTTAAAGAAGGTAGATTTCAGAGATGCTGTTGAAAAGGCACTACGTATATGTAACACAGTGGTTCTTAATTCATACTGCTCACCTCTTCTGGTAACTCATCTTTGATAGGCTTCAACTTGTCTTTTGAACCAACTTTTAGGATGGCGGTCTGTATATGTCCAAAAATCTCACATGTTAGTCCCATTTCCTCAAGGAGTCTGGCCCAATCAATCGGATATCCTTCTAGGGCAGCATCAATAACATATCCGGCAACGGTTCCTTCTTTTATTGGAGCTGGTCTACTAGGAACATTCTACAACCCCAAAAAAAATGCAGAAAAAGAATTAAACAACAAATGAAAAGAGCATTAAAATTAATCACATAAAGTGTGGGTCGTCGT
>BPLS01000577.1:648052-694496 GCA_019656275.1 Rhododendron kiyosumense
TCCTCCAACCATGAAACTCATACCTCTCGATCAACAACAGTTCAACCCATCATCGCTAGATTAAAGTAATTCACTTTTCTTTCCCGTTTCTGTTTTATTTCTTTTGCGTTCCTCCATGTGGTTGAGTATATGAAGAACGTTGTACTTTTTCCCAAATTCAAGAACTCATCTTATTTTTCTTGGAAGATTAAGAGAGTGGTGGATTTGTGATACTTTGGTAGGATAGGTTCTAGGAATACCAGGAAAAAAATTTAGCAAAAGTGAAATTGCGAAACCAAAGGCGGGAGCAGAGAGGGAATAAGCGAAAGTGAAATTGCCTTTGGCTTCTTATTTTGATTATGGACCAGAAGTAACCACTGTGGACTTCAATATTGTTAAGCTTAACAATCTCTTAAATGAATAACCAAAAGCTGATGTGGCAACTTTTGATTATTCATTTTTTATTATAGCATTGTGGACACTCTGAATTCCTCTCTTTGAATCCAAGACTCTATCGACCAGGGTTTTTTTTATTTTTATTTAAAAACAACAGCATTTTGTCTTAAACATCATGTTAAATAGTTTAAAATTATAGTGAGAACCCCCTGAAGAAATTTCTGCCAAAATCGGAATTCTGGACTCTAATATTAATCATCTCTAGCCGGGGGGAAAAAAAAACGATCCTCTCTCTGAAGAAAAGTCGGAAACTTTTACTTCATTGAGACAAATCTTTTCTAATAACAAGATTAGATGACCAGTCGACCATGGAAATTAAGATAGAAATTAACATACAGAAATTGATGGGGTTCTGGAGGTTCTTACATTTCTAACCAAAACACGAGATGTTGCGATTCATAATTCTAAAAATGTCACTAGCTATCACCTTATCCGCGATCATTTTCTTGCAATGTTAGTCGGTCTGTCGATAACTTTTGCATATCGAAATCAACTATTTTGCCTAATTTTCAACATTTTCAGCAAGTTGCGATCGACATGCACCACCTCTTATTGCAAATTACAATGAGAGTTACGTACGTAGGTGAGCCATAAGCTAGCTACACACTAGCATATATGCATGGGTCGACGACATTTTTGAATCAAAGCAAGAACTCATGCATGGTTCAATTCAGAACGTGGCTTCAGGAACACCATCCAATAACGTGGAAAAATGTCCCCTTCGATCGCCACCTCTGTTGATGTGGACAAAACTGTCTATTGTCGTAACGTAACGCCCGCCAGAAACAGTTGACATTCTTGAATATCTTGCTCTAGAACCAAGTCACAAGATCCGCTTGTGCGTGAGTAAATTTCACCTCATAGTGCTTAAATTCGGGAGAGTGAAGATTGAGAGCGCGAGTGCAGTGCGAGGATCGAGTGCGGGAGCGCATGATATTTTGAAGGATTATGTGATCAAACTCTAAAAGCACCTAGTGCTAGAAAATTATTCAATACTCCCAAAGTATACTCTATCCTCTCCCATAAAATATGGGGCTCATACGGGACCCACACATGGTGTGACAACGTTAACCGGACCTGCGGCTTCGCCCTAAAGGGATTACAGTGCGGCGCACAACTGTCGATCTCATCAATCAACGATCCAAATTAAAAATGATCTTTTACCGATAAAAAATTATTTATTAACGATCAAATTTAAAAACATATCACAACCGTTCATTGCCAAGCATCAATCAACAACGCATTCTATAGTCAATTTGGTCCCACCTACTACCATTTTGTAGGAGCTAGTATTATAGACCCCGTTCCACTAGAATTTTTTTTTTTTGACTTTTAGGATTATTTTTGATTTTATCTTTATTCAAATTTTTTTTGTGTTTGTTAGTTTTGTGCCTCTTTTTTTTTTTTTGTTTTTTCGATTCATCTCGTCAAGACGAATTGAAAAAGTAAAAAATGATAACTTTTACCTATATATTTCGAGAAATAACCATTTTTAAGCAAAAAAAAAAGTCAACTTTTTTGACCTTTTTTTGGGCTAGAAAGTGGTTATTTTGCAAAATATTGGGGTAAAAGTAAGAAAAATTTACTTTTCGAATTCATCTCGTCGAGACGAATCAATAATCTATAAAAATTTGGCACAAAACTAACAAACGCAAATTTTTTTTTAATAAAGACAAAATGTTAAAAAGAAAAGGTACTTAGCGAAAAAGTCTTGGCCTCTTGACTCCACTTTGGTACTTGTTTTTTTTGTTGTTGTCATTATAACCATTTTTATACTTCAGCGGCAGAATCAATGGGAGTTAGTATTCACAGGGGTTCAGACGCTATTTATAGTCCTGGACATCAATCGCGCCCCCCGTGGAGCTCGAACTCATGTCTCCACTGAAGAGACAAATGAGACTACCAATTTGACGAGCTTTACTTCTCATACCTGGTTTAAAATTGTGGGCTCAATAATGTTCCTTTCCTACGTTGTTCTCTATGGTATGGTATAGCCGCCGCCGCTGCCAACGATAGCGAAGTACCACTAACACCAAAAATCTTTGATCCCTAGAGATTGAATGGTTGGTCTAGCTTTTGATCGACTCGAAAGTGTTTGTCAACAATATTATGTTATGTTGCTTTTTGGCTAAAATAAACGGTTTAACTTTAAATTTTACGAGATATTATTTTTTGAATAAACGTATATTTTGTTCATATAATTAATTATGAATGTTCGTTCGCTCATGCATGCTAATTAATTTTTCACATCAATGATATCTATTCTCTAATACGTCGACCGAGGTCTACAAAATGAGTAATTTTGATCATTTTAATGTAAATTTGAAAGGGGCCCACAAAGACTCAGATTAGACAGGTCGGGACAGAACCACAACTGCACAAGCTTATCTACGGTGATGTACAGGGCATGCATTGAGGGCCTTTGTGCCTTTTCATGCTACGTGTACGATAAATAAAGCAGATTTTTTTAAATTTATCTCGAGAAGAAAGATGTATTCTATTTAGCTGGGAAAATATTGAGGCTGAAAAAACTAGTAAAGTATCGCAAATTAAGGATGAAGATCATCACCCCACAAATAATTTAATCCTCGTACAAGAATAGTTGTTGAGCAATATCATAGTGAAAGATTGAAAGTTTGCTCATTTGCGATATAAATCACTATTCCCTGATCGAGTCGAGTCTATTAGGCAATCAAATGAATTGAGTAGCTAACTAGCGGAGATTTATAGTCTTTGTAACAATTTTAAAGAATAATGAAATTTTGTTACCGTTTAAAAACAAACAAACTAGCAGGAATCTAGAGAACACACTTTCCTGTACATGGAACAAAAAGTAGTGGCATATATATAGCCTTGGTTAGGATTCAGATACATCTTGATCAATATTAATGTAGGAGGAGAAGGTTCATAGGTATGCTCATTTTGATAATCAAAATCGTTTATCCTGGCCAAATTCATTTGTTAGGAGACCAACAAGAATTTGAGTCCGTTTTTCCTCCAACCCCGATAAAAAAACCGAATTCAAGATGAATAGTTGACTACGGATATTTTGAAGATGTCATATGCTTTGACACAACATACAGAGCCAATTAATGAGTATGATCGTCCATTTGCTCCATTCGTGGGGTTAATCATCATAAGCAGACTGTAATTTTTGGTGGAGCACTACTTTATGATCGATGAAATTGCAAAATCATTTATAGTAATAAGTGGCTTTTTGAGACTTTTCTTAGTGCAATGTCCGGGAAGCATCCATCCAATGACAATACTCACAGATCAATCTGCAGCAATGGCAAAAGCAATTGCACATGTATTATATTTCCTGAAACACATCATCGTCTATTTGTGTGGCACTCGTTTGCCAAAATGCTGCAAAAAATTTAAGGTTGTTTTCTTATGAACTTAACTTAAATATGAGAGTTTTGTCTTTATTTGAATTTTTTTTAAGGTTGCTTTCTTAATTATGAACTTAATTTAAATATGAGAGTTTTCTCTTTATTTGAATTTTTTTCACATTTGTTAGTTTTACGCCGAACTTTTGTAAGTTATTGATTCGTTTCGAAGAGATAAATCGGAAATTTTTTTTTTTTACTTTTACCTAAGTATTTTGAGAAATAACCACTCTTTAGGCCAAAAAGTGACTTTTTTTCTTCTTCTAAAAAATGGTTATTTCTCAAAATACTTGGGTAAAAGTAAAAAAAAAAATTACTTTTCCGAATTCTTTCGTCGAGACGAATCAATAACTCACAAAAATTTAGCGCAAAGCTAATAAATGCAATAAAAATTCAAATAAGAACAAAATGTTTAGATTTAAGTTAAGTTCATAAGAACGCATGCAGTCACGTATTTGATGCATCAAAGGAATTTGCAAATGATTTCAGTTCTTGTGTTTATAAATATGAAGAAGAAGATGAATGGCTCGAGCAAGCAATATGGCCTCGAAGATAATAAGCAGCTTCAAAGTACGTATATACGAAGTGAGAGAAAAATGGGCTTATGGTGTATGGTCGACATATGTTTAGTACTGCTGACATGAAAGCTCGCAGTGTAGTGATCAAGTCTACGAATAATGTCCTTAAGCATTACTTAGACTCAAAAGTACAATCTTTTGCGTTTCTTAGAGCATTATATTAAGTAGGGAAGGAAGGAAGGAACTTGAGCGAATCAAGATCGAGGTGCCATGTGTCCATAGTTGGAGGAATTCCTCCTACTGGGATTGGAGGAAAACCGGAGTCTTCGTTCAATGTCGTCTAATTCAGCAACTGATGAACTTTTATGTGTATCATTTATGGAAAAATTATACATAATTAGAAGACCAACTTGACAGAGAGCAATATATTGTTCAGTTGAATCAGTACCCTTCCATAGGTATGCTCATTTTGATAATCAAAATCGTTTATTCTGGCCAAATTCATTTGTTAGGAAACCAACAAGAATTTGAGTTCAATCTGGTATCAATAAGCCCTTGTCTAGCAGTTTAATTTTTTTAGTTGAGAATTTGAAAAACTAAAATTTAAACTTCTATACGAAGCACTAACCGAAATCTAATTGAATTGAAATTTTGCATGATCTCCTTACAAATGAATGTCGGCAAAATGAATGGCTGTGATCATTGAAGCGAGACATGTAATTAATAAGCACACCCTCTCCGAGGGCAAACAAAGCAAGGATGAATAAAATTATACTCTGACATACATAACTATATATGTTATAGATTTTGTTACAGAGAGAGTATAAAAGAAAATAAGTTACAAAAAATAACACAACGAGACCAAGTCTGATATCACACCTCTTGAGACAACGACCCCCAAGCCAACCATCTTCCTCTTTTGAGCATGTTAGAAAAAGTGAATTGACGAGAAGCCTGCTTTCATTGATGTATAATTTTTTTTTTTCTCGGCTTCATTGATGTATCATTGATTGTATATATCTAAAACATGACCCTATCATGCCTTTATATAGGCTACAAGACTTTTGCCGCTGAGAGACCTAGACCAACTAGGAAACTCGCATAATAGAGAAACCAAGACTAGCAAAAAAACATGAATAATTAAACCTCGAGCTTAATTAGAGTTTCTTTACCAAGAGGTTGATTCCATGTTTAGGCTCTATAACAAACTTCATAACTGGGGAGTGGACATACTTAGGGGAAAGGCTGAGAGAGAAGTTGGAGACAATGAGACCCACGATCACCTTGAGCTCGAGCATGGCCAGGTTTTGGCCCAGGCACACCCGTGGCCCGAACCCGAACGGTAGGTACGACTGGGGCACCTTGCACGCTGCCGAGATCCCGTTGGCAAACCTCTCCGGGTTGAACTCGTGGGAGTCTGGCCCCCAGGTCTCCGGGTCGGTGTGCAGTTTCATCACCATGGTCCAGATGTTCACTCCTTCGGGCACGTCGATGATGCCTCCTATGTTCACGTCCTTTAGGGCTTCCCTTGACAACGCCGCGCCCGGCGGGTAGAGACGCAAGGTTTCTTGTATCACCATGGTCATCTGAAAAAATTGCAATTTGATCAGATGAAATGAAAAACATTTTTCCTTTAGAATTCTCATGTGTCAACTTCTTTAAACTGAGGTCCCGCTTCACTTTTAGTACTTTTAGGGGGTTTGGTCCTTATTTTAAAAAAAAATCGCGTTTGTTAGTTTTATGCCAAATTTTTGTGGATTATTGGTTTGTTCAACGAGATAAATCAAAAAAAAATTTATTTTCTAAAATATTTAGGTAAAAGTTATACTTATTTACTTTTACGATTTGTCTTAACAAGACTAACAAACAAGAAAAACTGAAAGAATAAAGCGCAGAACTAACAAACAAGAAAAGAAAAGTTGAATAAAGACAAAGCAAAAAACAGTACTAAAAGTTTTTGGTGGAAGAAGGCCCGAAAAAGGCCAAATTTATCTCTTAATGTCCTTCTCGTCAAGAAGACTTGAAAAAATGTAAAAACTCTTGAACCAAAACTGAAGTTTTCTTTCAAAAAAAAAAAATCTAAAAAAATAAAGAAATTAATCCAACCATGAAGAAATTTCATAGCTTAAAGATAAACCAAAAACAAACATACCAGCTTCACTTTCCGAAGCATCTCAGAATCCGGAATCTGTCCTCCCCAGGTTTCGACAACCTCGGCGCGCACCCGAGCTTGCCATTCAGGGTTGGAAGCCAAGAGCACGAGGCACCACGCCGCGGTGATCGCCACCGTCTCCTGGGCGGCCAGGTAGATGTTCTTGCAGTTGTCAACGATGAACTGCTCCTTCGCATCTCGGCTCATTTCCGCATTTTCGGCCCCTTCAAGAACAGTCTGCAGCAGGTCCTTGTGGTCTTGATCGGATTCCTTCCTCTCCTTCACCACTTTTACTATCAATGTGTGGATCTCTTTTACCAGCCCCCATATTTCCCTGTTGTTCTTTGTTGGAAGATTGCTGAAAAAACATAATTAAATTTGTTTTAATCTCTCGTAATTCTACCAATAATGTTACGTACATTTTTACCGACTACTTATCTCTCAATCAATCTCTCACACGTGTGCCGGCCCCTCATGTTTAATTGTGATGTCAGGCTCACACATATGAGAGAGGAGTGGTCAAAAAATGATCGGTAAGAGTGTATGTAAATTTGTCAAAAGATATTTCTCAAACATTGCATTCATCTTTGTAGGGAGTGGGCCCCATGTAAATTGACTTGCTGGAAGCCTGGAATCACTATTTTTTGTTCGATATTACTATGTCATTGTTCACTTTCCGTTTGACAAAAAAAAGATATTATGTCGTTGTTTTGTAGTACTCCTCTATTGTATCCCTCCATATATAATTAGAGGAGTAGTTGATCTCTAATTGATAACAAACAATTTTCAACCGCACAAGTGAAAAATCTCTATATAATAAGGGAGAATTAATTCCTAAACGTTAGAGCTAGTCGCCCTTCCACACGCTTATGCGTGAGGTGAAGTAGCTCCAAAAATTGTCCCTCCCGGCCACGAATCCGAGATTAACCAAATGCATGTTATATTGGGAGCTAGCTAGCTAGATTACCTTAAACCAGGAACCCCGATGGAGAAAATTTTCTTGGCCATGGCATCCTTGAGATAATTGAGCTTGCAAAAGATATCTTGTCCCTTGGAGTAATTGCTCCCAAAACAAGCTCTTGATATGACGTCTCCTGAGAAATCCAGCAAATCCTGGTCAATGTGTAAGTCTGCAATTCCACCCGCAGCCTCAACTTTAGTCTTCCACAAGTCCAGCAGCCCAGTTGCCGAATCCCAAACTAGGCCTGTCATTCCCTACAGTAATTTTTTTTTTTTGGTTTTGTTTTAAACAAGTTAGTTCGAATTTCTCTAAAACAAAATTTTAATACAAAAATGCAGCCAAGTGGTATAGGTACTATATGCTCCTAAGAGAAATTTTTTAACGGCGGAGCCGTGAATAGTTATTTCCGGAGCCAATTGCGACCGTCTAAATGATTTGGACGGTCGAGATGTTAATGAAATTTTTTCGGGAAAGAGGAGTTAAACTTTTTTCCGGAAAAATTTCATAAATTTTTTTTCGGGAAAGAGGAGTTAAACTTTTGGACGGTTGCGATTGGTTGCTTCTATAAAACAACTTGTTCAAGACACTTTTTTTCTGGCCCGTGTTTTTTTTTTTATTTTTTTATTCGTATCTATGAGACGAACTAAATTTTTTGAAAAGTTTCACTAAAGATGTAAATGAACCGAAACTAAAGAAGCACGCAAAACTTCAGAATAACCATAAAAAAAAAAAAAAAAGATGAAAAAAATAAGACATCCCAAACGCACGCTACTCGCTTAAAACTCATTCTTACTAGGACTAAGATATCGGTATTACCTTGACTTTGTCCATATATAGTAAACTTTGATACTACATATTTTGACCAGAAGCTTAAAAAGAGAGTAAGAACCAAAATAAACAAAGAAATTAGAGTTATTCCTACGGAGTTTTGTTCTGCTTTTAATCGGCCTCCTCGCAAATTAGCAGTGGGATTGGACCCAAGATCAGTCAAGATGCATGTATGCGGTGACCAGGGCATGTTATCCATAAACACATGCACACGCGCTCCTAGAAAAAGTCATTACTAGCTAGCTACATGGATTATTATCTTATATACATATATATACACACACATTCGATCGTACCTTGACTTTGTCCATGTGTAGCTCTGGAGCGAGGATTTTCTTCTGGTATTGCCAGGTAGGGCCATTGGAGGTCAAGATACCTTCGCCAAACAGAGGGCCTAACTCCTTCCGGTGATAGGACGGCCTTCCCAGGTTTAAGGATGTGATTCTCGTTATCTCTTTCACTATGTCCGTCCGGTTTACGTGTATTATTTGTTTTGTACCGAGTGAGAATGTGAACAATTTACCTGCACCAACCAAAACCAAATTACAAACAGGTACTTCAATATTGGTAGCTACTAGCTAGCTAGCAAATGCTCAGAGAATCAACTCAGGAAAGGTACTGAAGGTTTAACAAGGGAGTGACGAAGTTTTTTTTTGGTAACGGAGCGACAGCTTTACAGCCAAGCCATTATATGGACCTGATTGCGCAACCCAAATCTCCGAGGGAGCTAACAAGACCAAATCAGTCACGGTCCCTCACTTACTACATGGTTCTCATCCGGTGGCCGGAATCGAACCTCAAACTTTGAGGAGTACTCTCAAAGCCTGGGCATCCGGCTGAACTACTAGGACAACCTCTGGGTGTGTGAGAGTTACGAAGTTAATCAATAGATAAAACATGGAATGAGAGAGTGTTGGTAAACTAAATGGTAACAAAGGGAGTACCATATCTCTGCCTCCAGCTCACAAAGAAGGGCAAGATATTGGCGTCATAGATGTGGGAGATCTGGGCCGCCGCCTGATCATTATCTGTGGTGGTTTTATTCTGATGATCATGATTACTAGTAGTATCTTTGGGGGGACTTGACATGGCCTTCTTAATCTCTAAAATGTTCCCTAGAACAAAAGTTGGCGCCGGCCCGCTTATCCCTTGCTTCCTTAGCACCGCTCGAACCCTCTCCGGCTTCTTTACCAGCGCGTTGTACAAACGCACCACCACCCCCACTCCCCCCGCCAACACAATCGTCGCCAATATCATCATCACAGTTTGGATTTCCATCTCTCTCTCTCTCTCTCTCTCTCTCTCTCTCTCTCTCTCTCTCCCTCCCTTCCTCTCTCTCTCTCTCTGTGTTTTTTTTTTCCTTCTCTTGTTGAGCTTAAAGTACGTACAACTACTTTCAAGTTGAAGATAGCTAGTGCTACTCAAGTGCTCTTTTGCAATATGTACTGCGGAAAAGTGGCTATTTATAGGTACCAAAAGCATAGATAATTAGAAATTACCGAAACATCCGGTATCCAAAGACAAACAACAATATTCAAAAGTTAATCAAGATTGACCACAAAAAAAAAGATTGACCAATCTAATGCTTGCAAAATTTAATACGGATCCCTATCAGGATAAGAATGGACAGGTAACCTCTCAAAGAACAAGTGTATATCTTACTAAGGCTACGTTCTAGTAAACTTATTTGGGTATTTTTTAATTTTTCGTACGTTTTTTTTAGCTATTCGCCTTAATTTTGGGGTTAATTATTGTTTGTCTCATCGAGACAAATCAAAAAAATATGAGAATATGAACCGATATTAGAAAAAGTTTATATAAGACGATATTTTAAACCGAAAAGATAGCTGCTTGATATTTTTTCGTCTTTATTGATTTTTTTTTGCTTTCGGTTAAAATTTTTTACTTTTCAAACTCCTCTCATTGAGACAGATGATTAATCCAACAAATATAAGACAAATTAAAAAATAATAATAATAAAAATACAAATAGAACGAAGAAAAAAAAAAAAAGTTTACAAGAACTCAACTAAACATAAACTTTTTACGACCCTCTGGTTAGAGACGAAACTATTGGTGGGATAAGGGAGGCCATGGCCCCCGTGTAGGTTTTTTTTTTATTTATTTATTTAATTTTAATATAAATACTTCAAGTTCACATACCAATCGGGAAGTATTTTTAGGAAGTGAGAAGTTTGATCAAACAACAATTTCAAGAATGAAGCTTAATTATTTTGAGCGTAATATCGTTCGGCATCCGGAATTCAAACAATTCGAAAGTATTTCCGAGTTTTGTCAATGGTTGATTGAAACTAGAAAATTAACAACCTATTTACTTGTCTACAAAGTCACAGTATTTATGTTTACCCTTCATAGTTCAGCCTCCTGTTTATAAAATTCTGATTCCGTCATTGCTCGTGGACATTAATATCCTAAAGTAAAACATTTCCGGTATATCTCAACCTACGAAGGGGTCTTCCGATAATGTTCATTGCACCTTCTCAAAAGTCTTCCAATTCCTCATTTTTTATATAGTCAAAATCTTCCACTTTCTTATTTTTATACAGGAGAAATCTTCCTCATCCTTTTTTTTTATTTTGCAATCTTCCACTTTCTTTGACAGGGTCCTAATAAAAATAGAATAAAGTATGTCATATATAAATCGAAGCGGCTGTAGGCATCTAGGTCAGGAGACTCAGGACGGATGATAAAATCAAATGTATATAAAAAAAAATTGCATGCAAAACACAAAAATTTGGGAGTTGGATACCTGTGTTGAGCAATGGTACCGAGCGGCCAGCTCTTTTTGGTATGGGCGGTTTGGATCTAATTTGAGCGCATTAAATTTGGAGCGTCCATTGCTCGGATTAAGATCCAAAACATTGGTTACCGAGATAAATGGTAGGATGGACCACTCGACACCGCTACCAAACGGTGGTTGGCAGCATCCCCAGGTAACTCGGCGTTCCAAAGGATTCAACTAGTTGTGTGTGGCTTTCGATGCGTCCAATTTTTTTATATACTAGGTTTATCTTTTTTCGATGCTGTCAAAGTGTTCCGTTTTTCTTTCGGCTGGGTTTGTAGCTACAGTGGTTTTTGTCCTTTCTCTCTCAATTCTTTTGGAAATACGAGGGACTTCTTCATTTATTGTCAATTAATTTTGAGATAGATCTAAAATTTTTATAGGGTATTAGAGTGGGGACTCATTCCACCTCATATTTTAAAAATTCACAATCAATACCCTACGATAATAGACGAGCAAAAATGCTGTACGATGATAGACCGAAAAAAGAGGTTACACGAGACAGACTTCAAAAGCAGCTGCATGTGAAGGGAAATATATATAGTCCCATACATTTTTTTTTTGATCGGCAAAAGTAAGATTTTATTAATCTTTGAAAATAATTACAAAGATTAAAAGGATTACGGGCACACTGGCAAAAGCCACCCAAGAACCTCACCGAGAGGAAAGCAAGAAACCAACCAAAAATACCACAAGAACCTCACCTAAAGGCCTCAAAACAGCCAAACAACTTAACACCAAAACAGCCACAAACCAAAATAAAACAGCCTTAAATATGAACAACAAACCGAAAGATATAGAACTAACAACTCAAAACCGCCAATATGTGGAATTAAAATTCCAAAGAGAAAGAGAGGCACCATCCTCGAAGTTCTCATCATCGTCCAAACCCATGTCTTCCGCCAAATTGTCAAGAGCACCGATTCTTTCCGCTAAATTGGCCAGCCTCATCCATTTCAATATATTTCTTTAAATTAAAACGTCTCCCCCCTCCTCCATTTCAATATAATCTCATGCATACATTGCTTGAGAGTGAAATAAAAAATCACTTAACAATAAAGGACATCTCTACTCATTGGCAACTCCGTTAGAGCTTTGGCGTGCCTTTTCGATTCTCCCTATTAACTTGTTAGAATTGCTATTCAAGTTCATAATATTTTTTTCCTTATAATAATAAGTAGAAGAAATTTTCCACTATTCCTCATGATCATCTGTCACGTGAAGAATGGTTGAACCAGTTAGATGCAAGGTATTCCTAATATCCTATGGTTATTTCGCATTCTACTTCCAATGGTAAATATTACAGAAAATGTACTAGAAAGAAAATATGATTGTTATGAGCGTATTATTTTTCTCACTTTTAAAATGTTCGAGTAACCTTATTGATGTAAAGAGGGTCGCATCTAAGTTTTTTAATCTTTTAAACTGTTCACGGCTCACCGTTCATAGATTGGTCTAGAATTCCTAGGGTTAATTGGAAACTGGGCAAGGACCAATGCTGACATCGTTTGGACTTTCGAGTTAAAGTTTGACATATGCATTAGAAACAAACCAAAGGATAAAGGAAATTGTCAAATCATTTTGCAATAATGCTACATGCTTAACTAACATATTGGTTGTGCAATTAATTCTGACTGTCTAGATGTGTTTGGACGGTTCGAATTAAAAATAATCTATTAACGATTTATGACCGGTTATAAATGAAATGAATCTTGACCATTAGTTACAACAATAGACGGTCAGAGATTGGTTGTGTAAAGAGTTGCTACACGCACAACCATTGTGTTAGTCAAAATTTTCACATTCTGGTGCAAATTGGGGGGTGGGTGGGTGGGTGTGGGGTGGTTGATTTTGCAATTATTTCAGTTTTAAACAGGCGAAAGCAATCAGAAATACTATCCAAATCAGGCCATTTCTGAGTTTCCTTCTTTCACAAGGAAGTTGTTGTATTCAATTCGTAGCCACAATTAATTAAAGCTGTTTTTATGCCATGGTTAGAGGAGGACTTTGAAGTTTCAATATCCTTTCCAATTATAGAAGTTTATATATATCATCAAGTGTTGACCATTTGACCTGGTTAAAAGCCTCTAAAGAAGAGACTAAGGCTCCGTTCAGTTGTCAGAAATGTTGTACTGGAAAGTTTTCTTAAGAAAAGTTAAGTAAAGTGAAGTAAAGGAAAAAAAATATCTATTTTCTTGTAAGTGTTCATTTGACAAATTTATTTTACAAGAAAACTAAAGTTTAGTGATTCATTTACCGGAAAAAGACACTTATGAGAAACTTTTTTATTTTTATTCCCATGGCTAATTTTAAATAAAAGTAACTTTGAGAGCTAAATAATAGGCTATCATATTTCAAAAATTAACACATACGGAAAATGTGTATTATCTAATGCGAAACCTTAACATGAAATGAAAAATCGACTTGCAATTCCTTATTCAATTTGGTATCTTCTGAATGGTCATGCAAATCCCTCATTTAAATTGATATCCTCTGATAATCAACCATACAAATGAAGTTTAAAAAATAAGTAAATAATAACTTAAATAAATAAATGTTAAACAACGGTGCTTGATTAGTTGCTGATGTAAAAACTCACTGATAATAATTAGTTAGTACAAAACAAAATTGAAGATTAATGACAAGATAAATAAATACTTCCAAAAAAAATAAACTATCAATCTTTTTCCACAACAATTATCTCAAAAAGCGCCATAGTAGTCGAAATTGTTGTTGCTCACGTAAATCTCAAAGTGTCTTTCTAAGAATCTAATTCGTATTTTTTTTTTTGGTATTGGCATCATTCATTTTTTTCTTACCCGTCAATTATTTTGGCCCCACAATGGAGAAAAGTTTTTTCGTGACGTAAAATCCGATGCTTTTAGTTGGATCACTTTTGCAAGAAAGTAAATCTTGCAGGAAAACTTAAAAACATGTTTCCCACTACTTTTCTGTCAACTGAACACTACAAAAATGATGGGAAAGTTGATTTTTCCATTCTTTCCTGGCAACTGAACGGGACCCAAAAGTATGGATCTCTATGGTACCGTCTGTTTACACCCGTTTTTGGCACTAAATTTTAGACCCGCGCTGAAGGGTCATTTAATTAAATATTAATTAAATTGGGTAGATATTAATTAGTTTATCCTGCTGAAAATTAATGGGCCACATTAATTTTGTAATTTAGACCGAGACCCATTTTAGTCTTGAAACTTGCCCCATGTTTTATGGAAAAATGACGGCTCAGGACGTATTTTGATAATTAATACTACCTTTTAAGGACATGCTAAAAATATTTGTTAACAAAATGTCCTTGATGGATATTAATTATCAAAACACGTCATTGACCGTCATTTTTCCATGTTTTATTTTTCGGATACGTACGGGAGGAAATCCTAATTTGGAGCAGTTATGGAATTCTTCTCGAATCAAAATGGAAGGCTATTTGACTTTGTCAAAATGGCCCCATTATGCTTGCATGGTTTACACGTGCAGTGGAGGAAAATCAGTAATGGGAAATTGCTGCATAACCCCATGATCTAACTCAACTAGTGTGAACTGCTTGTAACCGCTAGCATAGACCTCTTTGCGGCCTCATATTTTGGGTCACACGCAATTGCATTGTATGCAAAGTTAGATTGAGGTGCCCATGCCTTTTATACGTTGGACAACGACAAGTACCTTGGCACGCCTGCGTTGATACTGCACACGCCATTGATTTTTCGCTCACGCCTACCCGGCGGAAAAGTGGGAAACACCGTTCCTTCGGAAATCTTCCTCGATAACACATTGGTGTGCCTCATCGGGGGATGTACCTTGTTGAGAGGTAAGCTCACCGCCTATTTCAAAAGGATAGCACTCTTCTTATTTTATTTTTATTTTCAAAAAATACCCCGATGTTAGGAAAATGTTACGCCTCCTCTCCGTGAAAATGTTACGCCTCTCAGTGGGATATCAAATCTCCCAAAAATAAATATTAACCACTCAATGACATAAACAACGAATCATATTTCTCAGTGTCAGTGAAAATTTACATCGGTGTGTATAAACCACTTCTATATCTCCAAAAGGTTTCATTGAATCATATACTCCCTCCGTCCATTTTTAAGTGTCTTGCTTCGTAACTCAAACTTATTAAAAAGGCATCATCATTATACCGTTCACATCAACTTTTACCTCAACTTTTCCTCTTTACCCTCTATTGAGACATCATTATATTTTCTCACTAACTTTCAAAATGGAATATATTTTTAGGGGCAAAATGAAAAATTCACAAATTTTTACCCACTAACTTTACAAAAAATGAACACTTATTGATAGACAGCCCAAAATGGAATACTTGACTCTAAAAAAGGGACGGAGTGAGTATATGTTTCTTTGTTTAAAAAAAAAAAAAAAGAACGGTTGGAGTTTAATCAATTATTTATCTTTTGACAAATTCATCGTTTAGAATTTATACAGGTGATATATAAACACATCAAGACTTACGAAGTAAACGACTTAAAATCAATAATAGGAATATCCGGGCAAATGCTACTTATGTTGCATCACCATATTTGAAAAATCACACCAGCGTGCGTGCGTGTTTGAACCTTCTTCTGTCGTTCAGTAAGACGACGTTAGAAAAAAGGCTGCAACGGACTCTAAGTCTAAGACTATTCCGGAGTATTTTCCTAAAGTAAGAATGTAAAGATCGATAGCTATTGTAGCCTAACCCAAACAAATACGCAAAGCGGTAGCTACTGTAGCCTAACCCAAACAAATACGCAAAGCGGTAGCTACTATAGCCTAAGCGGTAGCTACTGTAGCCTAACCCAAACAAATACGCAAAGCGGTAGCTACTGTAGCGGTAGCTACTGTAGCCTAACCCAAACAAATACGCAAAGCGGTAGCTACCGTAGCCTAACCCAAACAAATACGCAAAGCGGCCTAACCCAAACAAATACGCAAAGCGGTAGCTACTGTAGCCTAACCCAAACAAATACGCAAAGCGGTGTTCTGCTTTTTAAAAAAAGAACTTTTAGAAAAGAAAGGTAATTTTAAGCTCAAAAATTATGTGTTTACGCAAATAATTTTTCTATCAATATGGATTTTGTTTGATAGGTCTCATGGAGATCTTTTAAATGGTGCAAAAAAAAATTGTAAAATTAATTCTCATTTTCATTATATTTGAATTTGAAATTACCTTATTTTTTCAAAAAGAAGGTTTGGAAAGAAAACGGAATGGGACAAACCCCTTCCCGTTAAGATCAATTCACCTAATTCAGACCCCTTTTTCGTGTTTGTTTGTTTTGCGCCAAATTTTTGTAGATTATTAATTCATCTCGACGAGACGAATTGGAAAAGTAAAAAATTATGACTTTTACCAAAATATTTGGAGAAATAACCATTTTTTAGCAAAAAAATGTCGACAATGAGATGAATCGAAAACCAAAAAACTAAGGTGCAAAACTAACAAATGTGAAAAAAAATTGCTCAGGACATAACCAGAAAAAGTCCAAAGAAAAGATAGAGCGTTTTCACTATTCCTGATGATCATCTGGCACATGAAGAATTAATGGTTGAACCAGCTTGATGGTATTCCTAATATCCTATATGTGGAGTATTTCGGATTCTACTTCCAATGGTAAATAAAATGTACTAGTAGCTAGAAAATAGGGGTATGATTGTTATGGATGTTATTACCAATGTAGGGAGGGTTGCGTTTACGTTTCTTATGCCTTGTTCTCTTCCAAATTCAAAAAGAATTTTTCAAAAAATTCCTCCTATATTCTCCCTAGATTTCCCCTACTTCTTACATTTCTCTCTCTATCTCTCTCCACTTATTACCCCTACAATTTTTCAAAAAAATTTTCAAAACGTGAACCAAACAAAGCATTAATCTTTTGAACCGTTGGAGGCCCAACGTTGGTGGATTGGTCTAGAATTCCTAGGGTTGATTGGAAACCGGTCAAGGATCAATACTCAAATCGTTTGGTCTTTCGAAAAGAGAAATTTGCCGTTTTTCGGAATTGATTTGCTTATAACTTTTGGTAGGAAACTCTATTCTGGTCGCTGTATGTTTTGCCAATTTTATTTATTTGTCTAGTATTTGATTCTTCAATTTATTTTCGATTTTTTTTTTTGTTTTCGGTGATTTTTGTATTTCCTTTGATTTAGGCTTGATTAGCAATCCTAGGCTTTTGTTATTTGTTTTCTAGTTGGTCTAGGATTTCTTGGCCCTATAAGTATCATTGTAAGTCCTAAGACAGAAATTGGTTGTCAATGAATTAAAAAAAAATTGAAAATTTTTTCATCATCGTTTGTTCATAGAGAAAGTATTTCTAATCTAATTCTTGTAGTTTCTTGTTGCAATTATAGACGTCATGTTAATCATACGCTTCCTTGCATAACTTATGCACACACATTGATTAATTTCTAAGGGATCAGTACCTTCGCGTATTGGAGAATTTCAAGTTAGCGTGGCTGTATTCCAAGAACACCCGCAAATTGCTAGTAAAATTATGTTTTTTGATATATTAGTACTAGAACAGAAGGACGGTACTCCCATTCGTCCTACAATGGTACGATTGTCAAAGTCTTTTTTAGCTGCTGTGCAGTACTACTGACTCGATCTCGGTGTTAGGAAAATTCTAAAAATCGCTCTCAATTAACGGTGCATATATATTTTCCATAAACGGTTAACGGAGTTGTTATGAAAGTGTGGAATATTGCAACAAGGGGTTCTATATATGGTGGGGTTTGGGTGGGACCTACTTGAGTTTGAAAAATTAATTCAGGATCGATTTTAACGGTGAAGATAGTTACGTACAAACGGCGAAGATAGTTACGTACAGATGGTAGACCTACTTGAGTTAGAAACTAAGAGTCAAGAGCTCGATTAGAGCGAGAACCAAGGGAATGATCACAATCGAGAAGGTTGCTTCCAGAAGTTGTTTTTATAACATAATTTTTTGGTTATAAATCCTAGGTTCGTGGGAGGAGCAAGAGTACTGCTCCTCCTTTAGAACACATGAAAAGATTAAAACATAGTATACTTAAAAATGGTGCAGATGCATTCAGAACCTAATTTGTTCTGATTTTAATTCCCTTCAATATAGGATTATCTTGGATAATCTTGACAACAAAATTAAATTATGGGTAGATTATTCAAAACTGGCAACTCTGACCTGGCACTATTAATTATATTTGACCTAGTATTGATTGATGAGGAGGATGTTTCATAAGCCATAGGTTTTTTTTCAGGATTGACTTTCTGAAATGGATTGTCAGCCATCAACTACGTACCCTATTTTCATGACGCCATTTTCTTGAGTGCTTCTGCAATCAAAGTGCATTTTGGTTATATTATTGGGGTTGCGTTCTTCTAAAGTACTTAACTTAAATCAGGAATTTTGTCATTATTGGAGATTTTCCCACAATTGATGATTTGACTAGAACGGCGGTCTAGTTTATTTGAGCAGGGTACTGCAAATTTGGCACAATAAATGACTTTTTCGTTTTTCAAGATTACAATATATTTAAATCCTTAATACAAAAAAATTAACAATTGATCAGAAATCTTTGCATATATATATCTATCAACATACATAGCAATAAATGGAACCCTAATACGGTCTTTATGAGGTCAGCTTATCAGATATTTTGTTTCGTTTTTAAATGAATCATGATAATAGACGGTGAAATTAGTCTCTCCAAAAATTAATTGCCGTTCGTATAAGCTGATTTTGACACTTGATTTACATTAAATGACTACTGTTGCACCTGATTAATAAAATGATACCGTTAAGTATCATTAAATGACTACTTTGCATGGGCTGCTTTGAATTGAAGTGTCGTTGGTCAACCATCCCAAGTGACAGCAATAAATGCCACACGATTTGCTCAATTTCACGGATTAAAATGGTTTTTGATGTTTTGGGGGTTTCTTTCCAATTTTTTCTTTTAATTTTTCGATTGGAGTATTTCCATGGAAGCTTAAGGTGAAGTGTGGTTTGATCGATGTGAGTTTTATTTTGTGTGTTGGAGCGAGAATGGGATGACTCGTTCTTTGGTTCGGTGGCGCAACCAGGAATATGTATCGCTGGGAGCACTACACAAAAGAAAAAAAAATCAAATGGTACGTAGCCAACATCCAACAACATCCCACCAACCCATGACTTGATGGTTATTGGTTATTGGCGATGCGATAGTGACTTGCGTGTTAGTTCTTACATAATGAGAAATGGAGAGTTTCCGAGTTTATGAGTACTATTTTGTTCACCCTCCTAATAAATTGGTGAACATTAGCCACTATCTATACTAGGTGAAAATTACTCACTTTCCGTAAAGCTCTCGCCAAATTTTTTTTTTTTTTTCGACGATCAAAAATATTCATTTTGTGAGGCTTGTTTTTGCAACAATTCTAGCTAGTCCATTCTCATTTTGATAAGTATTTGATCGAATAACATGATCTTACAACAAAAGTATAAGATAGATTGATTAAACACTTTTGAATGTCTAATTTAGATAGGAGTATAGTTTTGGAGGAAAGATTAAAAGATTAAAACGCTAAAAAACGGCTTATCAAATTAGTGACGCAATTTGACCCGCCCACAGGTCCAGGATCTTGAAAACAAGGCCCACCAAAAACTCGGCCTAAGCGCACCCGTATCATGGGCTGGGTTTGTTTGAATAACACACGCATCATTGAATGAGACAATATTTTCGGGAAAAAAAGAGAGTAAAGGCCACGTTTAATTGTCAAATTATTTTTAGGAATAATTGAAAAATATGAGATTAAAAATGGGAAAAGTGTGTCCACGTTTGAGTTGGACGAATACCAAATATGTGAGATTAGTTGCACTGTGTTTGGTTGGAGTGGGGTAAAGATGTTGAAGATTACTTTTGAGGTTAAGGCTCGGTTTGTTTTTATGTAAAATGTTTTACAATGTAAAATATTTTTTTAGAAAACAAATTTCAAACTTTTATTTTTCGGTATTTGGTTGGCACTTGAAAATAATTTCAGAAATCAACAAAATAGTGTAAAGAGAGAGAAGGAGACTTAAACGGTGGAGAGATATGAGATTATTGGAATTGAACATGAGTTAGGATTGACGATCGAGAAAACTAAGCAATGGGAATTGCAGTAGAAGGTAGCGGGTTCATTTTGAAAAATAATTTACAGAACATTTAAGGGTAAGTTATTTTCATCCACTTGATGGAAACCTCATTTTTTACACAATCAAACACCGGAAAATAGGTAAAACATTTTATTGAAAAATATTTTACGTCCAAACAAACGGAGCCTAAATGTGGAGGGAGATAATCCCAGGAAGGGGACTAGCTAATAGCTAATACCACCCATCCGCATAGGAATTTTTATTTTATTTTCGATTCAACGGTTAGGGATGTCTAGGGTAACTTACGGACACTTCAACTAGTTTTCTCCACAGTCCGATCAAAGATAGACCATTTACAAAACTAGAGAATTCACAAGAAATTAACCCGTATATATGTGGGTGAAGTGCGAAACCTGTATAAATGCCTTCAATTGGAGAATTTTTTGGCTGCAAATTGGGTACCACATGGCAGTACCTAATGTCCATCCGAGCCCTTCAAACGCGTTTTAGACGGACGATATCCGAGCATCCTCAATCCTACTCAGCCATCCAAATGTATTCTGGACGACTCGAATGCGCTGTCGGGTATCATATGTACAATACGCTATTTGCATCTAAAAATTTCTCGCTTCAATGAGACAATGCTTTTTGACCCAACTCTTGTTCTCTTTTCCCATGAATCATTTAAAATTAGGTAGAGAAAAACTGGCTTTTGTCTGGACGTCTTCATTTCAACGCATTTTGTTGTAAAATTTTAATTTCAAGCTTATCCCCATCATTTTTTGTCATTTAACCTCCTCTTTTAATTAATGAGATGTTGTTGTTGTGCTTAATTAATTAGGCCTTACCTATTATTTTGTCATATTCTTTCATGACGTAATTATTTGCGCCAGCAAAGTGCCAAATGTAGCATAATTACGAGGTATCGAAACAAATTTAAGCGTTACTTCCACTTTTGGTCAATAAAGTCAATTCCCACAACGTTTCCCCAGTGGCTCGGGCAAATGTCCGGATTTTGGGAGTATTCCTCAATATTAGATTTTTCATAAGGTGAGTACCCTGAAGTAAGTGTGGGGCCGTGACTGATGTCGCCATCTAGCTTTTCTAGAGGTTTGGGTTGCGCAGTCAGATCCATCTATTGGCCTGGCTGTTTCCTTTGTTACCCAAAACAAAAAAATCCCCACTCACTTTTATCAAAATATTCAATAAAAGTTCACAGGTGTTAATTTTATTGTTCCACGTAATAGTAGTCCTAACACTGGCAGTGAGAGTGCCCAAATGCTTCGTTTTATCTCTCTCGGATATAAAAATCACCCCAATTTAGCCCACAAGAGAAGGAATAGAGTTCTGAAAAAGGAAAAGAAAAACAAATTGGAGGCTGTGAGCAAATCTGTTTGGTCGAGGAAAGAAAATGAAATAAAAGGTAAAATTCCTTTGCCTTAACATACATATATATACATTGTGGTTGTGATTTTATCTTCTGAGTTCTTATTTTTTCTTTTGTTTCTTGAGCTCAACTACATTCTTACTCATGACTTCCAATTGCTCTTTGATTGTGCAACTCTTTTTTATTTTCTTTTTATAACTCGGAATTCAGTCAAATAAACCAATAATCCGGGGACTAATCATATCGTGTATCAGTGGTGTCATGATTAAAATTGGGGCGAAGCCCTGTCTATATTGATTTATGAATTAATTAATAGCATGCGAATGAGAGTCGACCCATGTGGTTTTCTATGACTGCAACTGCACCAGCCCATGAAAATTTAATTTGCAGCTCTTTCATTTTCTAGGCAATATTTTTCCGTTTGGTTTATAATAGTTGTTTTGACAGAAAGGAATTTTCATAGTTTACATAGTAGTTTTGGCCTGAGATTTAGAAGTCTCTCAGGTTTGATTATCTTTTCTAACAACTTTTGAGGCCGTCTCACCCCCAAACACAAGCATGCGAAAAGGTTGTGACATGAGCTGTAGGGATTACTCAGAGGAGCGTGCAAGCTGGCAGGCAACAACCCCTAAAAAATGAAAATAAAGAGGGAGAGAAGAAGAAGTTTTTTTTGAGAAGAAGAAGTTCGATAATGGTTTTTTTTTTTTTTTTTGAAAAATTCGAATGTGAGGACCACCATATCCGGGCATCTGCGATGTCGTCAGAAAACTGATGATTACCAAAGCTGGCAAAGCATAAGGCTTTTTGCAATTGTCACCCTGAAGTTCACTCTAATATTTATAGGGCCTCTCACCGTATAAGACTCGTTCATTTAGGACACTTGACCGAACGATTGTGTTACTGTAATTAGCTGGGGTAAGATTGAAAGTTTAACTCTCTTTTTTGAATATAAATATTTAAGGAAAGAATATTTAAATATCCATCATCTTTATTCATGTCATGTAAGAATTCATTCTGCCCTTTTTCATACTTATGTTTTTATCCTTTTAGTGCGTGAATTACCTTTCTTATCCTTTTTTCCTATGATATATACATATATTATGTTATATTGCTTGCCTAATTTAGTAGGATTAGATTGAATTGTTTTCTCAATTTAGTGGGATTAGATTGAATTATTTTCCTAATTTAGTGGGATTTGATAAATTCAAATATGATTGATACTTCTTTTTTTATAATCATGGAATGTTTTTGAGGAATCAATTTTGTTAGGAATATGACATAATAAGTTGACCACATCTTCACATGTTTTCTTCATTCTTCGAGTTGGCTAGCTAGACAACAAAAATTCATATTTTCATTGATTTTATTACACGGAACATGGCTAAATTACCATTAAAAAAAGAAATAACATGACATACTCAAACCGTTACATGGTTAAATGGTTAAATTACTATGATATTACATGGTTAAATTACCATGACGATTACAACGTGAACACGATAAATATCTCATGATTCGAATAAATATTTCATGGTAAATGGTTCAAATATGGTTAAATTACCATCAAAACAGGTTATTGTGATCAGCGCTTCATGGTTAAATTACCATGTCGATTTTAACATTTCATGACGATTCATATACCGACAGGAACCCAACTTCCAAAAAAATCCATCTTGTTACAAGGAAAAATAATGCCAATTTAATTTCCAAGAAAAGGGAAAAACGTATGTATTCATATCTAAATACATGAAAAATCATAAAAACAAAAAAACTCCAATACAAATGACCCATTACGAAACCCATCTGCATGTAATACAATACTTACAACCAATCAAATGACAATTGCACCGTGGATGCCCAACCCGATCCATGAGGCCTTCTTGTTAAACTCCGATTTGTACGCCGATGCTGGGAGTTTCGACGGCGACGGGTTGTTGTGTGGCTTGGCTGATTCGTTGGCTCCACCTATATTCTTCAAGGTCTCTGATTTGTTCCCTTCTTCAGCAAAGTTTTTAATAAGTTTCATTTTTAGTTTTCACTTATTACTTTGGAAAATCTCTCTTTAAATCATTTTTCTTTTAGTAAGAATAGATCTCTCAATGTAACTAGAGCTGCAAACGAGCCGAGTCGAGCAGAGTTTTGCTTTGCTTGAGCTCTGCTCGCCTTAGTTTTCCTCGGCTTGAGCTCGAATCAAGCTGAAATATATAGGCTCGAACTCGGCTTGAACATATATTCAAAAGCTCAAGCTCGACTCGGCTCGCATGGCTCGTTCGGTACATGTATGGGTATTGGTATATATATGTATATGTAAGTATATATTTGTACTGTATGTACTGTATATATATGGTAGCTCGCGAGCTTAACGAGCCGAGCATCTAGTGACTCGAGCTTATTCGTTTGCTTGATGAACCGAATTTGAACAAACCGTTAGCGAGCCGAGTCACGAATCTCTACTCGCGACTCGGTTCGTTTGCAACCCTAAATGTAACGTATGTGACCTCACCTGCCAAAATTGCAATGATGAAAAACAAATTCATGTTGACCAAACTTTTTGTGCCGCTTTGCATTAAAGTTCGTGCAATTACACTTAACTCTTAACACACTAAGGAGCCGTTCCAGTTTCCCTTCTTTTTCCAAAACTTCATTTTTTCCAAATTTCAAACTCAAATATAACGAAAATGAAAAATAATTTTTCAAATTTTTTTGCACCGTATCAAACAAGATCCATAGTGAAAGAAAAATTATTTGCATAATTACATAATTTTTGAGCTTGAAATTTACCTTCCTTTTCAAAAACCCACTTTTAAAAAAAGTGGAACGGGCCCTAAATCTTAATGTCAGAGTTGGTATTCAATCGCAGAAAAGCTAATATTAATACGATCATTATATAAGTCGTTACAGATTATGCTAATCAGGTGAGTGCATTATTTGTGATCTTGTTCATGTTACATAAATTGTGACTCCTTATTTGTGATTGACATTATAAAATTCTATCATCAGGACTTGTTTGTGGGTTCTCAAAACACCTATGCACGATTCGTAATAAATTTTCTCTTTATTCTCTTTACTTATTATTCTTAAAAATCTCTCTTATAATCCAAACCGAACAGGGGCACTACTCAAATAATGAACATTCAAACACGTGATAGATGCCTTGTCAAAAAAAGAAAAGAAAGAAGAAGACATAGTTGATGCTTTTATTAGGGAAAATTAATGGGGAAAATGACGGATAAGGACGTGTTTTAATAATTAATACCCGCTAAGGATATTTTGTTCATTAATAAATATTCTTAACATGTCCTTAAAAGTATTAATTATCAAAACACGTCCTGAACCGTCATTTTTCCAAATTAATGTGCAGCTCGCGCTGCTCACCACTCCAGTAGCAGGACAGAGGGACAGGCCCAAACCTGGTAAGACCAGACTGTAGGCCCAAACCCTTTCATGCTTTTGGATGTGACCTACGGTCCATTTTTGGTAAGGTACCATCGGTACTAATAACTTTATTAATATCCTATGGGTCTTTTATTACTGTTGCTCTGTTCTCGTTTGTCTGAGGAGCCAAAGATTAAAAACACAAAAGGGAAAAATGGGAATTTCCAGTATGAACAAGTCTTTAAGGTGTAGCCGTTAGTTCTTGAAACCCCAATAATCTTCAACCAACATTGTTGATTATCTCTCTACACTGCGCTTTTCAATGGATTTGCCAACTGGGTTTGGGGTTCCAATACACCTAAATCTTGCATTTTGCCCGAATGACACTCAAAAAAAACCCAAACCCAAGTCAGAAACTCCCTTCCTTGCACAGATTTGTAAAGAAGCACCGTTACAGTTAATTAGCGTTGATTTTCATTTTCTGAATATCTGTATATGCACATTCTTGAATGTGGGTTTGTGGGAATCTTGGTAAACAATATAGTGAATATCTGTATATTTGTATATATACAGAGAGAGAAACAGGGTGGGGGGTAAAATGGTGAAGCGAAAAGGCAGAAGAGGACAAAAGAGGAAGAGTGCCCGTATTAAGGCACTTGAGGCTTCGAAGAAGGCCAAGAAAGAGAGCAGCAACAACAACAACAGTCCTCTCAGTACAGAGGAAGAGCGAAACCAAGAAATCAGTCGTGATCAGCACAATGCCGCCCTATCACCGCCGCTGGCGGCGGCGGCGGAGGGAATGGAGGAGGCTGCCAGTGGCCGACAACAATCTATGCCCGAGCCCAGAAGGGGGCGGAAGAAGAAGAGACTCGATGAAGTGGCGGTTACTTCTGTTGGCCCCACAACCCACCACCAGGTGCTTTATTTTTATTTTTTCCCTGTGAGATGGTGCAAATTTACGCAAAGAATATATATGAGAGAAACTTATTCATGGCCTATCCATTCGCGCAATCAATAACTAACACTGAGATGTGTTTTCAATTTTGACCGGTCAAACATAATTGTTAATGGTCGCAGGTGATTTTCAATCCAAATCGTCTAAAACACTTTTGAACGCACGCCATTTAGTGCGGTAAATCTTCTTTACGGGATGGTCCGTAAAGACGATATACATACACGTTTTATGTACCGACACAGAATCAGCATCTGTAGTACTTTAGGGGTGCTCATTTCGATTAGTAGTTGTTTATGTCTTGTCTTGTACTGGGGTTTGGTTTATTTATGCATTTGATTATACATTTCTTGAATTTCTTTGATTCTGATATGAGTCAATGGGGTGAGAAACTCTAGTTAAATGGAAGAGTGCTGGTGGGATAAGAGAAATGAAAACTTGTTGTTTGAGGGATTGAATGTGGTGTTGATGTGGGTTGCAATGATTCAAGGACTAAATCTTATGTCAACCTCGCTATCACACGAACAAGTGCATTCTGGTGATCTGCCTCGGGATTTTTCCAAGAAATTTGTGTTTGTCTATCCAAATTCAAGGGTACTTCGATTTGGCCGCGTAATCTTCCATCGCTTTGTTGAACCGTTCCAGTCCAGACGAACACTTCGCCACTAACTCCGCATTTTTCCTTCTGTTCGTATCCTGGCACCATGCGTCGTACAGTTTGACGAACGAGCTGCCAATCCAAACTGCGGGATCCGTAAACTCCCCGCAAGAGGCTGGGCCAGAGCCGCCTCGGCCAGAGGAAGGTGGATGCGGTGCATGAGGCGGGGGTTTGTAAACCACGAGGGAGGTGGAGGTGGAGGCTGGGGGGCATAAAATATTCTGCTTATATATGCTAAAAACGAACGAATGGTCCGAATTACTTAAATAAACTAGGCTTTGCCTAGTTTGGTTGATCTCTTATGTAGAAGCATATGAGGATTTATTTACGCACAGTTACCGAGATGCATATTTGTTTGTTGGTCTCATCCTTTATAACATGCAGAATGGAGAACAGGAAAAACTTGAAGTTCCTCCAGTAAATAATGGTGAGTGTTATCTTGATCAAAAGATGCTTAACATAATTTTCTGTCAAAAACTTTCAACCATCGTGCGTGGTAGTGTCAACACAGTCATTGTACATCTATTTTTATCGGTGCAGTTCTGCCATCTAAAGAGCGGCTGCCTGAAAAACGCATACTTGAGTTTATCCTTGATATACTGCAAAGGTGAGTTGTTTCTGCTCTGTATGTCACTGCATTTGGTCTATACATCAAGAGAGTTGATTCCTGGGATTGACAGAAAGAACAGTTTCCAAATAGGCAGATTTTTTATTTTTTTTGCAGAGATTTGGTCTTCTCATCTTGTCTATTTTTCTATATAGGAGAGATACCCATGAAATATTTGCTCAGCCAGTTGACCAAAATGAGGTTGGAAGTGGTTATCTTAGGTTTACTTTCACAATTCCTTTTTTTTTTTTTTTTTCCGTCCACAATGTTGATGTGTCTCTTGGTTTGCAAGGTGGAGGGCTATTATAATATCATTGAAGAACCAATGGACTTTGGCACAATGAGAGCGAAACTTCAAGAGGAAATCTACACCACTTTGGAACAATTCGAGGTTTGCTCCTTTATAAACAGTGACTCTCCTTTTCTTCGCATACAGATATATTGAGAGGGCATGAGTAATTCATTAGTGTTTGAATCATTGTACAGAATGATGTGTTTCTGATAACCAACAATGCAATGCTTTTCAATTCGTCCTCTACGATCTACTTCAGACAGGCAAGTGTATCTATTCTTTACGTGAATGGGTAAAACAAATCAATTATGTGCATGCTAATTTTTTTGTGGTTCTTGTGATTTCCAGGCGCGTGCTATACATGAGCTTGCAAAGAGGGTCTTTCATACCCTAAAAACTGAACCACAGAAAATAGAGCTGGAGTTCTCCATGACAAGAAGACGGTATGGGAGGAAACCCCGTGGTGAATACGGAAGTTCGAGCATTAACCTTGGTGCAAAGCTTAGAGTTAAGAACCTAGCAGATCCGCATGATTATGATATTCTTTCAGGTATAAATCTAATTGACTATTACCCGCCAAGGAAGAACTTAATGTTATCATCAATCCTTGTTTCCTAGCACGGGCAACCCCAGGAAATATGCAGCCTAACCTCATTTCTGGTGAAAACTTGCATCTTGTTGATAAAAATCCTACTCGTTCCACCCCTACTATAGTGATTATTGAGATTTCTATAACTATGATTAATTAGACAAAGATTCTCAGCACCTTAAAAAAAAAAAAAAAAAAAAATGTCATGACTGGCGATTGGTGTGTGAACCCACCATTCAAAATAGGCTATGGCAATGCCATCATGGTAATCTTGTTGGCCAGCCTTGTACAATCCTAAATGGGATGACAGAGGGTCAATCCTCGCTGAAGTTCATGATTGATTATTTCTTCCATATTGTGAGGCTTGTCCTTTAGTTGGTTGTATCTTCCTGTTAGGGATCTTTTGATGGGCTGGTTGTAATTTTGTGTGCGTTTGAATTTTCGGGATTCCTGATATGTCAACTGATATCCGGTTTGATGTAAACTTCTCATAGCACATGTAATTGTGTAAATATTCTCCTACCACTTGACCAAAAAAGCGCCCATCTCAGGGGTACATTTTAGTTCTTTGTGGCTTCATGCCCAATGTGAAAACACCCTAGTGTTCCATGCTTACTCCCTTATACATTTTCTTCAATTGCAGTGAAAGTGAAACTGTTACCAAAATTAGACTCAACAGACAGGCGCACAGCCACACACATACACAAAGCAAAACCTTGATATAACATCAATCGTTACACATGCATATTTGTATGCTAGTTTCCGTATCTGGTGTTTATCTCTGCTGGAACAGAATAAGACATTCTGATTGCAGCAAAGGAACATATTTTCCACATTCTGAATGTTGTAGTCAGCAGAAGCTGACTTCATTTTTCTTGCTTAACTTCTCTAAACAGGGTGTCGAGATGGTAGAAATGTGAACTACAACAAAACTGAAAGGCGTCAAACGTATGCACCTCAGTATTCCACAGTCAGTGAGGAGGAGTCCATAGTTTCAACAGTTTATAGCTCCTCGAAGCAACTTGTGCCAGTAAGTCCCATATACAAATGCACACTATCTGCGCAGCCTTGCATCATAAAACACTACTTCTGGGAGCCGTTTCCTCCTTAGGGTTCAGATGTTCAGTTGAAATTGATTGCAATCATCTGTTTTCTGCACTTGCCTGTCTTTGTGTTCTATTTTCTGCAGCAAAACAGAACGCAGAATGAATGCTAGAAAATATAGAGAGAGATGTGGGAGAAATTCGGATTGTGTGACTCACCTGCCACGTGTGTGACACGCGGCATCCACGTCAGCGCCACCTTACTGCCAACTCGCAATAAGAAATGGCGCCTAGCGCTGACGTGCAAAGTGCGCCGCTAAAGCGCCACAATGCACCACAACCCACGCCACACTGCCCACGCCGCGCGCGCGTGCGTGTGTACCGGCAGAGCCGGTATGGTGTGAAACACTATAGGGCTGCACCACACTAGATCATTGTTTATTCATATTAGGAATGTTTCCTAATATATACCACTCCAACTTCTCTCAGCTATCCAATGTGGGACAAAGCTCACAAGGAGGAAAAACAAGCATTCTAAGGAAACAAGGAAATTTTACAAAACCAAAACAACGACTCCTTTATTTTGAAAATCTCTAACAAAGAGCTTGATAGTTTTGTCAAAATCCTATAATCATTTGTTTCAAATTCATCAAATAAGTTGTGGTATCAAATTTTCTAAACAAGTGGTCCGTTGCTTGTGTTATTCTCTTTTACGTGGATAAGACCTTATTATTTCTTTACCCCTAGTTAGAGCATGTCCTTTGGAATGGTCTACCCATCTGAAAGTTCTGTTTTTTGAGGTTGAAATGTAATGAATTGATGTCATTCCCTTAGAGCCTGGAAAATATTTCACAAAATTCTGTGCTGCAGTTGTAAACATGATTCTGCTATCTCAATCTTGGATACTTGGATCTCTTTCTATTTTTTTGAATTACTTTTTCCTCAAGTAAGGGATTGCCTTGTCTATACTAATAGCAATTTCTGAACATTGTAGGGAAATGGGGGTATCGGGTACAAAGAGAGTCTGCTGCGGTTCGTTGAAGAATTAGGACCAATCGCTCAAATGGTGGCACGCCAGAAGTTGAGATGCTTGACTCAAACACCAATTCCTCTGATTTCATCGACAGCTCCCCAACAACAACCTACTTGTATAAATGGTGTCACGAACACTGTAACTACTGCTCTGAAAAACCCACAGGGCAGCCACGACACTATATCAAAAGGAAAAAACATTATCACCAGCGACAACACAGGTATCAACAGTAGCATTTCCAGAAGAAGGATGGAGGTCGAAATTGAGAGACCGGATATTCCCGATGCAGGGAAGGGTGTTCTCATTGTTGATGGCATGGATTCCTACGGTGGTCCTGTCTGCGGAGAAACTCTCCCTTGCAGTGTAAATGATGGCTTAGATAGCCATAAGTACATGGATCTTGGTCAAGGAGCTGTAAGGGGAGGTAGTGGTAACTGCAGTCAAAACATTCAGAGTCAATTGTGTTCTTATCTCCCAAATGATCACAATCAGCCATCACATTCTGCCCCTATACCACAACCGGAGTTGTTTGAATTCCTTTCTAGCAGCAGTCATAAGCGCCCGAAATCATCAGTATATCCTTCCACAGTCATTAGGCCATCTGCGTCGAGTCAGCATATGGCCTTGATGCATGGGCCAGGACGGGAATCCAATGTTCCGCTGGAACTCAATTGTGGAGCTAGTTCGAGTCCTGTGAGCCAACCTGTGGAATGGAGCCTGCCTACCCCGTGGGGTCCACAGGCGATCGTCAATATTCATGCAAATCTGTTGAGCAACAAGGGATTCATGCACCAGGAACCGCAGCTCCCGGTGGATCAGTACTGGCAAGCAAAGTCCAGTAGAGAGAGTCCGTTGGGCCCTGATGGGCTTTCACAGCACCGAAGGGGATCGCAGGTTGCATCAGCAGCACCGTACGCCCAAGTGCAGCCCAGTGGGGCGAACCCTCTAGGCCAAGATGCAGTTCTGCAGCAAGAACTTTTGAGCCAGTCTGGTTATACACAGCCGCAGCCAAGTCTGCTGAATCTTTTGGGCCAGGGTATATTCACACAGCTCAGTCCACTGGGCCAGGATGCTTATGCGGTGGAAGGCCCACAACTAGTAGTACCCCAGTACGTGCAACCGCAGGTGCCCAACTATGTGAATCCAGTGGGCCGGAATGGAATTCAATCGCAAGATACGCAGCCTGGGTTACCACACCAAGGAGTGACGTCTGATCCAAGGTACTTCAATGAGAGAGAGCACATGAAAGACAACCAACAAAACAGTATTAATGCTGGATTCTGGAACTTTCAACAGCAGTTTTTGAGAGGTGCTACCAGTCATCACCCTGATTTGGATCTTCGGCTGCAAACCCGTAAGCGGAGGTCGTAAAAAAACTGTAAAAGAAACAAGAAACAGAAAAAGGAATGGACGTAGGACAAAAGAAGAAAGGAGTACTATAGTTTTCTTGCCTGTGAAAAACAATACCCCATAAATATAGAGGAGTATTTTCGCCCTGTTCTCTTGTGTGTGTTACATTTTTGGCCCTGTTCTCTACTGTCTTTTTTCGGAAATCCAGTCTTTTTAAGTGTCTTTAGCATATATATATATATATATGAACTTTTTTAAAATATGATTTTTTTTCAACTTTGGGCGATATATTTATATTTTTCTAATTCCTAACAATGTGATGTATAAAAATTTGAACCGAATCTAGTGAAAATGAAGGAAAAACAACCCAAAAAAAAGGTGCAAAAAATACTTGAAAATTTTGACCCGAAACCAGTGGCGGAGCCAGGATTTTATACCTGGGGGCCAGCTTTGTAGGCATATACTTATTATATCATAAGTTTTTGCTTTCCAATTTATTACTATATTTATACATTGAAATGATTTTTTAAGCTACATCAACTATCACGTGCTTAGTTTTTTATTTATGAATAAAATTGAGAATGTAAAATAACCGATTTTGTATCAAATCAAACCAAAATTATTAAGATGATAAGTAGCTATACACGAATAATTATCAATAATATTTAAAATAAGATATATATAAAATAAAAATTTTATAATTCGGACGCTCGAAGAGCCAGGACCGGAGCCCCCGGGCCCCAACATACCTCCGCCCTTGCCCAAAACATTGTGATCTTTACCATACATATACAGCGGTAAAGCACAAACATTTTTGTGCCTGCGAAAATCCTAATATAGTTTGCCCCTGATTACAGAAGAATTTCTCATAGTTAATTACACTGTATTGTCTAGGTTTTAGAACAATCTTCTTTATTTGTTGAAATTAGAAAACAGAAAGAAAACAAACAAACTCTTTTTTGTTTTGTGACAAAAATGAGAGGTACTGCACTTACATAACGAAGTTCATAACAGATAATTTGAACAAAGCCAAACTAATCATCTAACTGATACAAAACGAGAAAGAACGAGGTGATTGATGTCTTTCATCCCCAGCCCAGGCATGGCTTGACGCACCTTCTGCTGAGCGGAAAATTCATATATCCTATAACAATCTCAAAAAGAGATACATTGTTAGCCAAGAAAAAAAAGACAACAAGAACCCAGACAATCAAATGAACTTCGACCAGAAATGAGCACACTAATGAATTTCTAGCAAACCACCAATAGATGCATATTAATCTTCTTGAGCCCGAACAGTAACCAAATTGCTCAAAGGCGAACTTTATTACTCTCACAAGGAGAGACAAAAACTCCCCCAAATATTCTTGATCTAAATCCAACCGCCCAAAAACCGTCGAACGGATCGCAACCCTCATTGCTGCCGCAAGGTCTTCGGCGACGAATTACATGTGGACAAATAACTCCGGTGATGACGGAACCTGCCAAAAAATGAAAAAAAAAAAAAAAAAAAACTATAGAAAAGGCGGCTGTGACTTCTCAAAATTGCCTTGCAGCTTTCAAAACCCTAAGAGGAGGCGGCTGTAAATTAGTACCGCGCGAGTTACTTTACCATTAGCATTAACAAACAAACTTTAACAACAAATTTAAAGTAAGGTTGTCCGGACTCCGGTTGTTAAGAAATCCTTAGCACTGCCTCTTCTCTCCCCCGCGTTACATAAAAGCTAGTTTGCGCCGCTGAATGACTCGTAGCACGGCCCATTTGAGTAATTCACACCATTTGTTTTCTGAAAAGGTTGGGAAAATAAGGGTCAATGATGTATTTTGATAATTAATACTCCTACCCGTCAATGACATTTTCAGTATTAACAAATATTCTTAGTTTGTTCTTGGCTGATATTAATTATCAAAACATGTTCTGAACCGTCATTTTCCCAAAAAGTATAGAATCACAAACACATCACACAAAACACTCACAAAATATAAGTGCCCTACACACACTAGGGTGTCTAATATGTGCGGAGCCTACATATGTTGTGACTGTTGGTTTGTGTAAATGTGTTCATGCTTCTAAATCTTGTTGTTCGTTTTTAGCATATATATGTATATGGAAAAAATGACCGATTATCAAATATACTTACAATTTTGTCAAAACAACAAAAAGGGTAGTGAGGATTTTAGAAAAATGGCATCTATTTCTTTTTTTTTTTTTGGAGAAAGTTATGGAAAGTGTTATATATTTACGGCTCCAGACACAGGTGTGTTTCGAGTTGTATTTTAAAGATGTGTGCGTATATACTTTCTGAAACACAAATCCGTCAAATGTGAACCTTATGATGGACCCATAAACCAAACTAGATGCCCAGTCTTGACTTCCTATTGGAGATCGAGAAGCTGAAATTTCTTATGACGATTGATGTAGGTAGTTCAACACAATCAACAACAAAAACAAAAGCAAAATGGCATGCCTGCCTTTGACTGGATTGGAGTAGAAATCAGTTGATATGCGCGTAAACTGACCCATGACTATCCAAAAAATAACAAAACGAAAACATTGGAAATTCATGATGCATACTGTTTAATTCAAATATAGAATAGCATAAATAGTACAGTAATTCGAATACTCCCATAGAATAGCATAAATAGTCGCAACAAAGTACAAGAAGAAGCCTTTAAAATAAGGTATCTACTACTTTCATGACAGGATCAACTTTGAGATTTTTTTGCATAATACAAACTCAATTCGACGCCGATTTTGGCGCTTTATTTTATGTACAAAGTAGAGTGCTTGTCATGCGTACAAAAGTGGAGCGCGAAAATCAATTTCTTAAAAACTCCATCAAAACAAAGAAAAAAAAAGTAAGAACAGTATTTGTTATAGCATCCAAGAGATACTTGCACGAGAGCCGAATGATTAAACAAAACGCATGCTCATCTCTAGAGGAAAAAAATACACTAATAAAAACCAAAGTGATGTACTTGCATCTTGATCTACACAATGAACTCAAATTTTCTATACAGTACAGATTCCAGACGACTACTTTACTGGCGAACACATTAAAATATTTAGCTTCGATTCCTAAAGTTGTTTATTGTAGAGTATAATTCTATCTCAAAAAAAGAAGTGAAAATTACCTAGCCGTTGCTTTATGAATGAAGACCGTACAGTTAAATAGTATACAAAACGAGGTTGGTAATTAAATACGATATGATCATGATTCTATTTTCACACCCCCTTTTTTGACCATTTATATTTTTTCTCTGTATCATACCAATATAGAGTATTGATGAAAGTGTTACCAAAAAAAAAAACTTTAGAAAAGTATTTCACATTAATAAAGGAAATACAATTTCAAAGGGAAGTGTGGAAAAATCACAACAATAAAATAGTACTAATAAATACTACTCCTACTACAGAGGGCCGACACGAAAACTAGGTTCAAGTTCCAACGCGTGCATAGATTGCTTTAATTGGTCCATCAGACATGTACCGGAAATTTCTGAAGTTAGAGTTTTTTTTTTTTAATAACCAAACGTTCGAGTCAGCTTGCTCCCACCTCAACTAATTTCGGACCCGAAGTTAATGAGCGAGCAAACCCTTCAAAGTTCAATGGCCACAAGGTTTAGAATGTTTGGCTTTCCTGAGATTCGAACATACAATCTTGAAGGTTCTCTGAACAAAATATTTGAGTTTCAATTCCTCTTATTGAGATGGATCAATAATCCAAGAAAAATTGACGCCATCCTAACAAACAACGGTGAATAAAGACCCCAATCAAGAAAAATTGACGCCATCCTAACAAACAACGGTGAATAAAGACCACAAAAAAAAAAAATGCCAACGGACTTTTTACGAAAAAGTATGTGTTTTAAAATGGTGAATTTGTCAATATAATACACTTTTAACTAAATATCACGTGTTTGGTCAAATAAGAGTATATATCTCCAATCCTTACCATTTTTTTTGCCCAAACCCAAATTTTAAGTAAAACTACTACAAAATCTATTTGCAATGTCATACCCATTTCCCTATCCATTTTGAATATTACCCTTTTTGTTACTCGAATTTTGAGATACTCAAATCCATATCCTTTTCTCTCAAACCTCTATCACTTTTTAATTTTTACAAATGTGCCATTTTTACTCAAATTTTGGAGGAAAAGCCTAAAAACACTAGATTGGGGTAAAAAAACGAGTGTAGCATTGGAGAAGATATACCCAAATAGAGCTTTTGACCCAATGAAACCACGGTTTTCATACGTGAGGGGATATTTGTCATTAAAGCAAACCTTAGAGGTGTCATTGAAATTTACCCAAAAAGTAAAAGTAAAAAAGAAGAGGGGTGGGGACGACAAGAAAAGGTCTGTGTTTTTTTCCATTTTGAACCTTTGCTTTCAGATGCAATGTATACATCAAGTGCCACAGTCCTACTTTTCCCAGACCAAAATCTGAGAACTAGCTGGTGGTGGTCGAAAACATGATCAATTCAAACACCACATTGAACCCAAATAGACTAACAAAACATAATCCAATTAACCCTAGCTAGGTCATCAAATATATCCTTACATTACATGGAGCGAATGCCAGTTAAAAAGGGGAAAAGAGGGTTAATGTTGGCCTGATCAGCATCAAAGTTAGTTTTAGACCAAGAATAAAGTCAATCCAAAGCTGGTGAAAGAATGAATAATAGGACTGGTAATGTAGGGATATACGTACAGAGGAGGGAATATAAATTATGAAACATCTTTGTTGGTAGCGCTTACATGAAAAGTTTTCAGGAAATATACATGTCCAAAAAAGAAAAAGGAATTGTTGATCAAGTTCTGAATCTAAACTATTCTTTTCTCTTTTCTGGACATTTTCCTAATTTTTTTTTCATGGATCCTATCATTTTCGCACTAGGAAATAGTACTAACTCAGTTCAAGTGTTGAAAACATTAGACAGTACTCGATATACTTTAGGTGTTTCTTGTTCTCTTTGGTGGTTGTGGTGGGTGTCAAAGTTTGAAGGGGTGTTTTGGTGGGTTATTTGTCAGGAGGTTTTCGGTCTTTAGTGTTTTTATGTTCTCTTTTGGGGGTTCATCCTTTGTGGGGGGTTCATCCTTTGTGGTGGCTTCTTGCCTTCCTAGCGCTCCTAGGTCTTGAGAGGCATTAATTTTTTTTGCCAGTGTGCCCTTGTCCTTTTAATTTTTTTTCAAAGATTAATGATTTTTTATTTACTTACCAAAAAAAAAAAACTCCCTCCTAGATGTGTGATACGGAAACAACAAATAAACTAAAGAGCGCTTAGGGCTAAATCAGATTTATAATGGCCAATTATTCCAAAGAAGAAAAAATCCAGCGAAGGCGAGCTTGCAAGTACTAATAATTAAGATCATAAAACCAACTAACGTCAAATGTATTAAGTACTGAAAAATGTAGGAATACAATTATTAATTTATTTATTTTGCTCGAAATACAATTATTAATTGGCTAGAGGAAATCAATAAAAGGGAGCTCCCTTCAGTCCAAGCACGGAGAAGAAAGGATGAAATTCGTCTCCCGCATCATTCACGCATTTGCAGTAATCCACAAGCTTCTCCATTCTACTGCATTTGAAAGAATGAGTCGGCAGCAAATTTCAAATCCTTCACCTACCCATAAGTGGGCTGAAGGAAGCTCACTTATACAATTAGACTATATCTAAAATATACAATTAAGTACTGTAACAAACTCAAAACTCAACTTTTGTCTAACTGCAATTCATAAGAAAAGAAAGGAAAAAAAAAAAAAACAGGAATAAGCTTACAGATTAGGGATTTGCCTTAACATAATTAAGGAATAAGCTTAATTACCACTTTCTCTTAGGGAATTCTGGATTAGGGATCACCTTAACATAAGGCAGATTCTTGACTAGGGAGTTGTTTTGTTTAGTTTTGGGTCTCTAGGTCTGCACTTCTGTTGCATAACTCTCTGTTCAACTAGCTTTATAATATTCCAAAGGACCGGAAAAAAAATCAACTCCAACTAAACATGGAAATTAATTAGTTAAAAAATGGAAGAGATAATTAGCTCAGGTGCATGTAACATGATAATTTCCTGAACAGTGTAATCAGACCCAATCAAGAGGATAAACAACAATAGTGAAATACAAAGAAACATCTCGTACTACAATTGATGGTAATTCGTATTGTATAGATTGGGCAGTAGCTTAAAATTAGTTTTCAAACAGCTCGAAAATTGGCTCAGTACAACAGAGAAAAGAAATTAAAACCAACCAATTGATTAATATTGCCCCAATTATTAGGACTCATAACCTGACTTATTTAGATTATCTCTTATTATAAAAAGCTAATGAGGAGTGTTTTTACTAATTAAATTGTTTTTTCAACTTACCTGATGACTAAATTAAAAAGTGAGATTCTTGTAAACTTCAGTTTACGGATGGTCAAAAAACTCCTTGTTGTTGGCAGGAAATATAAGAGAGATTCACTCAAACACACAATTACTAATTTATTAACGACAATTAAGACATTCATTTGATAATAAGTTATTGTACGACTTATTTACCCAAACAATCTGAACTTCTATTCAAGCGTATAAAAAGCTATATCAAACTTATTTTATTTTAAGCAAAATGGTTCAATAAATCTATATAATGGTAAAATCTACCTTATTTGTGATAACAAACAGGACCTAAGCATGATTTGGGATTTCTGTAAGACTTCAGGTTAAAAGAAAAAAGTTCAAATGAACTAATTTGATTAGTACCAATTGTAAAAACAAAACCCAAAAAAACCTTTTTTTGGCCGAAATAAACCAAAAAAAAAAAACTTTTAACAAAGTACGCACCTAAAGGTCTATTCTCCTTAATTATGAAGAATAATCCTAACATTGGCAAATTACAAAGAGAGTTGTTTCCTGAGTACTCCGAAAATACCTTTGGAATTTGGTTAGGGTTTTGAGGGAAGTTTTTGAGAATAATGAGTGGAGAGAGATATATAGATAGAGAAAAAAATTTGAAGACCGTACCCAAAGATTTTGAGACCCAAAACGAACAAGAACGAAGTCTAACCCAAACCCTAACCCTAGCCCTAAGAAGTGGAGCTACCAAGACAGACTACGAAATTAAGACTAAAATATTAAGCAGAAAAAATTATGCAAGAAAAGAAATGACCATCCATTTTATATACATATATATCCAATAGAAAAATATTTACGTAAAATGGGTAGTAAGATATATATATATGTACAATAAATTTATGTGAGTCAGTTGAATAATAAGATTTAGAGCTTACTAGCGAGTATGATGATTCTATTAATGGAAACCCAATAGTTCCATTGACGCTTCCGCACATCTTCAAGAACCATATTTGATCACAAGGGAATCACCGGCAGAACTCTGTGGAATTATTACTCCAAAAAAAAAAAGGGGGGGGGGGGGGGAACATAAGCAGGGGGGAAATAGGATTTCAATTAACGCTCGGAATATAAGGAACCGAAAAGAAAAGTGATCAGAGATAAGAAAAGCAAAAAAGAAAAGCAAGAAGGAGAGAGAGAGGGAGCGAGGGTAGCAGAAATCATGGAGGAGTGGGAAGAGAACAGGCGGAGGATGGGTCGCTGTCTCGATGAGAGAGAGAGGAGAGGGGTAAGAGGATGGGTCGCTGTCTTCGTGAGAGTCAGGCATAAAAAGGAAAGCGATACGCAGATACCCATATCTCTACAAATCTGGGTAACAGCCAGAAAAAGAGAAAAAATAGGAGTACTTGAGTGTGAGAGAGAGAGATGTTATGCAAAGGAAACTAGGAATGTTGTGTATTTATATTACAAATTAATGAATATAAACTGATCTCTCTCAGATAAAAAAAAAAACCCCTCTCTCTCCCTTTCTGGTAGGTATAGGAATAGGAACTAGGAAGAGTGTACCTTTTTGAATTCCTACAGCACTAATAGAGAGAGAAAACAGGTGGTGGGGTTTTCTTTGACCGCTGCTGCGTCTCTCTCTCTCTCTCTCTTTGTGGCAGTAAAAGTTTTCAAATTGTATACTCTCCACCTCTCGTCTCTTCCTTGATTTCTACAGTATTTGTAAATTTGTAAGAACAACTGCTACTCAAAGAGAATAGGGTTTTGGAGCACCTGTGTGCCAGAAACTGACGGCGGTGACGGAACATCATCCAAATTAAACACTCTTTCTTTATTTACCCAAGGAAAATGTTACTGTAAAAACAACTTATATATATACACAGAGTTGTATGAAAAATGTAGGTATGAAAATGTGTTAAAATTACTTCTGTAAAAAGTGCCTAGAGTTCAAATATTTTGGTCTTGTTCTGAGCTTATTGATACCCCACTTATTTTTCTTTTCTGAATTTAGGCCCCATTCTTACTCAAATATTTTTGTCTTTTAGATCGAGTCTTTTTGGTTGTTTTCGCTTAATTTTCACCCGATTTGAGTCTCTCTCTTTTTGGATTAATCGGTCATTACGACGAAAGGAATCAAATTAGCATAAGGATATAGATCAACCAAAGTTGAAAAAAGTTCAACAAATAGCAGTTTAGTGTCTTCAGCATCGTTTTATTTAGACTTTTTTTTGGCACTTCTATTTAGACTTTTTCAATTATATATGGTCTATTTGTTTTCGGATTTTCCTCGTTGAGCCGAACAACATGATGTATAAAATATGATAAAAATTTGAAAGAAAAAAAAAAGGAACTATCATCAACGGAAAAATAAAAGCAACGGGGGGAAGGTAAATCAAGAGGTAGGCAACAACAAGCGGTTGATCTGATCAAGACCTTAGATTTAGAAGTTTGCTCCATTCAGAGTCTCATGTTCGAAACATCTCAAGGGCTACTCCTTTCGTGTCAGTTTATACCTTATATAGAGTTTTGCTCTGACTTTAATTAGGATTCCCCGCAAGTGAGTGGTGACATTGGTTCTCCAGGATTACTCGAGGTGCATGCAAGCTATGCGGAACATCTGAGTTATCAAAAAATTAAGAGCAGGCGTACCTTTTACCACACAGGGGCGAGCCTATATACTTTCAAGAAATTTTTTTTTTTACATATAAAAGTAGTGTTTTTTTTTCTTCTTGCAGGGGCGACCACCCCTACTGGCCCCTCATTGGCTCTAACCCTGCTTTTACCGGACATTGGAATGTTATAAACGTTGATTTTGAATTTTCATCTCAACTGAAATTTCCGGAGGAAAAATGACCACTCACATCATCCTATACAGTAATGAAAAAACGGCATATATTTGGAGGGAATTAGGGAAAGAAATGTTTTTTCCGGGGCTGAAAATTGAAAATTTGAATTTGTTTGTTTTGATAGAACCCCCACAATTGCAATTTGAATTTGACCTTTGAAAATCAAAATAGATCGAACAACATTATTTTCAATTTGACCAAGGTTACTAAATTTTGATGCTTTAATTATTGTCGGGAGTCTTCCTCACCCACCGTTTGGAGGTGTCGTTATTTTTTAGTGTTGGTATGTGTGAGTTGGGGCTTGTGAGATATAGCAGTTGGTGTGTGGTGTTGCACTTCTGCTCTTTTATGTGCGTGTATGAGGTTTGGATGTGTAGGTCTTTGGATTGTCTACCCGCCTGTTCAGCTATTTTCTCCCTCGAAAGAATATACCCTATATTGTAAGCTCTTCGTTATCAATGGAAGTCCTAAACTTTTGGCAAAAAGAATTATTGTCTTTGATGTCTTAGGCTCAACTTTGGAGACAATATCAAACCACAAAATAAAGTATAAAATCTTGTGGCAAGGTTCACCATAACCACCAAGATTTGCCCGAACATTAATTTAAGAATTCTAGAATTAGTTGAGATAAACGTACACAAATTAGCTCGGATATCGGTTATAAAAAAGAGAGAGGTTACTATTACATATATAATAACAAGTTCTATTAAGAAACTTGAGCCCCTCAATATTCTAGCTTTGGCATTATTTTCAGTCCATAAGTTTTCTATTATCCAACCGTCAGTTATTATTTTTCATCCAGGTTTGAAAATTATCGCCGCTCGTGCTAATTTCTGGCTCCCTCAGTCTTCTTGTCTGATCAGTTAGCTAGGAAGGATAATGAAGCATGTCATAAGATTTTTTATTTTTTTTAAAACAAGAGGTAATTTCATTTTAGATCTCAAAGGCATTACATCGAGCCCATCACAAGAAACAGGAATAAACCTAAACTACCAAAATCTAGATACGAGCCCATAAACTAGCAGACTCAACGACGTACTGCAAAAACAGACCAACAACGAGGTTGGACATAGGGTCGGACAAATTTAAGATTTTGTAGTAGAGAATCTCCAAGGGAAAACCCAACCCAAACCATAGCAAGAAGTACAGATATCTGAAATCATCAACTACTCACCTACAAAGACGTGAGAAAGTTTCACACGGGGGAAGAAAAATCTCCGCTCCCGTAGAGGGCAGAAATACTAATAATTAACTCGAAAGAAAGGATTGATAAAATAATAAACTTCAGTCAGCATTTTACCGTCTGTGTTGTCGGAAGCGCCGCTTCAGGTCTGACAACTTAAGAGCATATGGGTGGTTCCATAATTTGATTTGGATGCTAGCCTCTCCCATCATAATACAGCTAGCTAGCTGTTGTTGTTGTTGTCATTGAAGAAAACAAAAAATTAGTGGAGTATGCGAAATTTGAAGCATATCATGTGGTCGATGTCTGGGTGACACCAACATGTACAGTGTCAAAATGACACAATCGAATCCAATCTCTTTTTTCTGTGATATACCTATTTACGAAAGTGCCGTGAATAGCATGTTTGCACCACCAATCAATCACAGTCGTTCAAAAGTATTTTAAACTGTTCGGACTTTAATAAAACTTTTCGGGGTTTAATTCTTTCCTGAAAAAGTTTCATTAACATTCTGACCGTCCAAAATACTTTTGAACGGTCACAATTGAGTATTGTAAACAATCCCAGTAGATAAGATTTTCTCATTTTTTATACCTTAACATGTTACCATTTCCTAAAAAGTTGATACACATCGCCGGTGGGGTTGCCTTTGTCCCCAAACTTTTTTAATTTGTCTGTCCGAAAAAGACTCGGCCTCCGGTTACTGTGGCCTGTCCCATTTTCAGATTCCTTCCGAGGATTCGCACTAAGGATATATTTGGCGGGATGAAATCAAAATTGGAATGGAATGGTCATTTTAATGACATAGTATTTATTTTCATATTTGGTTTATCATTAATTGATATAATCATTCACCTTAGTAAATGAATTGTGACATATTGAGGGTGGAGATTTTGTAATTTATTATGCTTTATTTCTCTTACTTTGTGTACTTTTTGGGAGAATCTTGGAAGTATGCATTGTTCTTTTTAGATATTTAGTCTCCAAAATCCTTCCAAAAAGTGGAAAAAGTGGAGAGAAAAAAAGATAAATAAATTACAAAATCTCTCCTCAATATATCACATTCATTCATGCATTTTGCTTCTTCAAGTTTAACCTACAAATTTGAATAATGTAAGCAATGTTTTTGCATGATTAAATTGAATGCATGCTTGAATGAGCTGGCTATATAGAAACAACATGATCACCGATTTCTTTGATGTTATTTTCATTCTTTCTTCTTCTTTTTTGTAATAACTCAAGGTACTGCCTACCCCATTTTTCAGATTTCGAAAAAGGGGCAGGCAATCATAATTTTTGAATCATACAAGGCAAACACAAGCTAAAACTACCACTAACATCAATCTTACAAGACAAAATAGCCATCAAAGTGATGTGGGTTACACTCAAAAAGAATTTGCGAACCCCGTAGGCTAGGGTACACGATTTTTTCCTACTTTGCGACGCCCTAGTGGAAGGTGCATGGTTAATTTGGTCCCTAATAATTAATATTAAGCTGCACGCGTGTAAGCTACTCCAAACATATTTTTAAGTTATTAATTAAAATTAAAAAAAAATAAGAATCATTATAGCCTTGGTCTATATCACAAACAAAATTAATGTGCTAGCTGATGCTCTAACCAACAAGAAAGTGAAGCAAGAGGAAAAACGGATCGAGCGACTTGCTCAAATCAAATCCTCCCTCTTAAGGCATGGTGTTTGTTTAACCTGGGGGAACTGTCATCATAGATAAAGACCATTGATATTATCTTATATGATATAATTTAGAGGGCTCAGTACAATTAAGAAATAGTACATGGATGATGGGATGTCAATTCCATGTCAATTGAGTATGAGAAGTTTTTGGGTGCCCTCGACCACGTGGTAACCCGTGGGCGATCCCAGTCGTCCAAACGGATTTTGCATGATTTGGATTTTAGAGAAAAAAAGGAGAGAGAGAGAGAGAGAGAGAGAGAGAGGGATCGAGAATAAATCTAGGCTGTCCACATCTAAAAATTTCTCATTGAGTAATTAATAAGCAAAAGCACAAAAAGTATTGGACGACATGATGATCAAATCCTTCCTGGCCCAGTAAGATATGAGTCATACGACTGGTATTCCATGATTGGATAACACAAGAGCAAATCAAGAAACTAGTGATAATTGTAGGGCCAACCTAGCTATGAGGAAAAAATGTGGTTTGATAGAGATCCAGTTGGAAGGGTTCTGAGCTTCATCTTCAGATAAATAATTTCCTCTTTCTTTCCTGTCGAGCTTCTATTTTCTTTGGGCAAGGGTTCCTTTCTAGTCGCTCAAAAGTCAAAAGTGTTTAGGCTGAGATAGACGACTGCGATTACTCACAACAGGGCCCCTGCCCCGGATTGGTTCCCCGCGGTATGCATTTGAGTTTCTCTCTTTTTCCTTCTTTTTTTTTTTGGAAAAATGACGGCTAATGACGTGTTTTGATAATTAATATCCGTCAAGAACATTTTGTTCATTAACAAATATTCTTAGCATGTCCTTAAAAGGTATTAATTATCAAATCACGTTTTGGGCCGTCATTTTCCCTTCTTTTTTTTTTATCAAAAAGCATTTAGGCTTCAATTTTTTTTCTTTATTCAAATGTTTTTTGCGTTTCTTAGTTTTGCGTCAAATTTTTGTAAATTGTTGGTTCGTTTCGACGGAAGAAGTTAAAAAAGTAAAAAATTATGGACGAAACTCAATTTTTTTTAAAAAACTCAAATAAAATTTTAAAAAAAAACCCCGACTTTTGGTGTTTTCTCGGCATTTCCCCAAAAAAATTTGGGTTACAATCATAATTTTTTACTTCTCTCCAATTCCTCACATTCAATAGAATCAATATATAATTGACGACAATTTTGACGCAAAATTAACAAGCACGATTTTTTTTTGTATAAATACAAAAAAAAACACACACACACACAAATTGGCGTGTTTAGGGATTAATCTCATAAAAGTATAAATCCCCAAGAGAGAGTGGGAAAGATATTTTGGGCCTTGTGGAAGATTAGTTATTGGAAAAATGACGGCCAATGACGTGTTTTGATAATTAATATCCGCCAAGGACATTTTGTTCATTAACAATTGTTCTTAGCATGTCCTTAAAAGGTATTAATTATCAAAACACATCATGGGCCGTTATTTTCCCAGTTATTCTTGATCTATTTCAATGGACTTTGACTTAAAATTGAGGCAGGCCAAGCCCAAGAGCCCCGCTTCAAAACCCACTCTCACTGAAAGCCCAAAATGCGGCCACGAACAGACCAGCGTGTACGCCAATCACGCCTTTGAGCAAAATATTGCGCCCAGGTGCAAAATATTCCAGCCATCGCTTCGAAAACAGACTATACACTATTCACGCTTTTTAACTTGTAAGTAAGAACAAAACGCATATTTGCTAACCACGCCTATTCTCTGGTGTTGCGAAATACAACCGTTTTTCACAAAATTTTGCGCCAATCTCTACTTTTTCTCGCGTCACAGCAGCGCAAGGTTCGACTCTCTCTCCCTCACACACGTTCTTGCTTCTCTCATAAAACAGGCATATCTAGGGTTCGCTGTGATGGATCATAATTCCTGGATGTGCTTTTGCTATTGACTTTTGTTGCACTTTTCAAATGGTAAATTCTTAGAAATCTAAAAGCCAAGGACCCATAACTGATGGTTTTGTTTTCTTCATCTTCTTGTTTAAGGAGTAATTGCTGAAATCTCTTGCAGTAATTGAAAACTTGTTTCTTCTGGTTCTTTGTAGTTAATTAGTGAAGAATCACAGCTTTTCTAATTACAATACAATCAAACAAGAACTGGGTATATGTGTGTGTATACGGCTAGGAGTATATTAATGCATTTAGATGTGTTTGTAGTGTATTGATTCCGAATCTTTGCAGTGGATGGAGGTGGTATTAGAGCGAAAAGACGCGAACGATTGGATTTATAGAGGGGAAGGGGCTGCCAATCTTGTTCTTGATTACTCAGGATCCTCTCCTACGTTTGTATGTTCGTTTATGCTTCACTCTTTTGATCATCTCCTTGTGTCTCTTCACTTCGTTTTTGATGGTAGAATAATTTAACTAAGCATTTTTTTCAAACTCCAAAAGTGAAGCGAACAAGTTCTTCCTTCTGAGAATTGGGATTTTTTTTTTTGAAGAATGGTTTGGATTTGCAAAAGGCATCTTTGTACTCGGTAAATGAACTTGAATTGTAGAATGAGAGTGTTCCTCTAACTTGAAATAAAATGTATTTGGCCACGGTCCATTGACTCCATCTTATAACTCCACATGATATTTGTGGAAACTTTTAACCTATTAGGTAGAAAAGTCTCAACATTATAGTAAGCAATCACCCATCTCACCCCCAAGTAATGCGGGATTGTATTTCCTTAGCACAGTCTAGTGTTTGCCCATGTTATAAATGTGGTGATCGATTCTACTAAAAGATCATTTAGGTTAAGTAAAAGTGAAGCTTTTCATGGATTTAGCTGGAGAGAAACAATTTTCTATACTAACATTATTTTTTATTTAGGTGTGAGGGCTATTTTTACGGGAGAGTTTGGGTGCTGCTTTAGCGGCTATTCAGGGACTAATTTAGGGATTGGGTG